>BMAU01016056.1:15000-65000 GCA_019973935.1 Trichonephila clavipes | reverse complement strand
AGATTTTTATTTTCCATTTACTGGAATAAAAACTATAAGTATTTCAATAAAAGCAGATGTCACATTAATTTAAGCAATATGTCAAACCTTAAAATGCGGTTTACTCGAAATGTGGTTTTTAGAAAATGCTAAATCGAGATGAAAGCAAATGCTCAAAGATATTTGAAAATAATTAGCTAAAATTGTTTGTGTTTGTTCTGCATAATAGTAGAAGTGTTATAACTTTCAGATTTATCAATCACTATTTTATTACAAAATATATAGTCACTTATGTGAATATAATCATTATATTTTTAAGCAATTTCATATAAGTAAGATAGAGTGCTCTAGTTTTTGTAAAAATTAAAATACATCTTGAAGGTCATTTAAAAAATTAATGGCAAAGTAACACATCAAAATTGAATAATTGTGAATTTGTTCATAAACCTTTTGCATGGAGTGGTCCACGTTTTTGCAACTTTTTTTTGTAATTTTTTACCATTTTTTCCCCATTTTATTAATAATAATTTCGTCTTAATCTTAGCTTTTTTTAAAAAAAAATGCTTGATGTATAAAATGCATATACCGTAGGGAAATAATTAAAAATTAGGGAATTCATTAAATCCCTAAGAGAGATGGTTAATTCACACAAAAAGTTAAAATAAGGACCTCTTTAAGATGATTTCCCTAAGAAAAGTAAGTGATTTGATCAAATCCGTAACCTGTTTCAGTGAAATAATTAAATAATATTGTCAAGAGCTTAAAAGTACACATTTAGCAAATATGGTGCATTATTAAAAGTAGAGTAATAAATACAACAATAATCATTTAATTAAAAATTATTTATTTGAAATAATTTAACAAATTTTTATTTTAAACAATAAAGCTGATATTTTTTTAAAGGTTATTTCTAGTACAATTGCAGGTATTTCTTTTAAAAAATTATACACTAATGTAGTACTTTAGAAATGTCCTGCTTTATTTGTGACAATTTTTAGTGATTATTCCCCTTTTAAAATGTTTAATTATCAAAAAGCTTTTTTAATCTATAAAGAGGGAGTGGTAGAATTCCCTAATTTGTTTACTTACATTTTTCAATTTAAGTTTTATCCAGTTTCTAACTTTCAGTCATACGAAAGTGATACATCATTCGTAAGATTATAATACAAAGAATATAACTAAATAAAACTGAAGCCCGATTCTGTCTGGCTCGGATGAGGAGATAGGGAGGTAAAAGAGAATGTTAGTAAGCGAAAACAGAGCTCTACAAATGCTGACTTGTTAATTTCCTCATTTCACTAAAACAGTTCGGGGATTTAATCAAATCATTTACTTACATCAGAGAAATAACATCGGAGAGACGTTATTTTAAAATCCTGCATGAATTCATCATCTCTCTTAGGGATTTGAGTAAATCCCTAATTTCATCATTTTTCTGCAACACATATATTTCTCCATACTTGCATTTTCTTAAAAACAATTTGTGGGGAGTAGTTAAATACCTTAATATGATACGCTAAAATTAGTGATGTAGTTATTTGGACTAATATAAACAAGTAATATAAAAAAATTGTCAATTATTTCTTAGACCAACAAAGAAAAATTTTATTTTAGCAACTTTTTATTAAATAGTTACAATTAATATAAATATGTATATACATAGGACAGAATTACAGTATTAAGTGGTAATTAATTTTTATTAATTATCATTTAAGTATCGTATTGTCATTCCAAACAATCATGTATATTAATTTCAATTCAACTGAATACTTTAACGCTTGAGAAATAAACCTTTTCAAGTCTTGACACATGTTGCCAAAAGGGTCGCTAGGTCGCCAAAAATTGATGCCAACGTGGTTGTATTTATAATTCTTTAAATAATTAGTTTTAATCAATTTATTTCTTTTACTTATTATTATATTATTGTATTGTCATTAAAAATTATCTTGTATATAAAATTTCAGCTCAATTGAGCGCTTTAAAATGTGTTTTATTAACGATTGAAAATTCCACCAAGATAAATAAATAAATATTTAGAGATTGTGAGCTAATAGTAGGAATTGAAAAAGTTAAAATTTTTCTCTCTGCTTGTAAGAAACTATAATAATGAAGATTTTGAGCATATAGTACTGCTGGAAGTAAGGGAAAGATATAGTATTAACTAGAAATCATGCCTTAAACTCACTTTTAAATATGTGTATTATGTAATAATAACTTAATTATTTAACTTAAATGTTTAGAATAAAAAGATGGAAATTTTCAACAAAAAAAAATTTACAAAAATGACAGAGGAAGTTAAGATTTTTTTTATTTCAATTTTTTGTGAGAAGGACAAAGAAAGTTAAATAACTAATATTGCAAATTAACAGTATTCTTCTGTTTGAGCAAAATTTAATATTTGTTCAATGAAAAAATTTCTTAAAAAAATATCACAAGTACATTTTAAGAGGGCCTTCTGTTTAAAAATGTAGTATGTCTCGTAATGTCATTGATTTAAGGTAAAAAATTATTTAAAAAAAATGTTAAACTATTTTTGATGTGTAAGTAAATGTTAATAATATATCAAAATGAATAACCATCATATTAGCAAACAAAGACTAAAGTGCATGATCACATTTTTTTCGTAATTGGTAAATTATTTTAAAAAGTATAGGGGAATTTAGGAACACACATTTATGTCACTTTCTGTCGTTACCTTCTAAAAAATAACACTTGAAGATTTATCAATGGTTTTATACATTTAATTTTCTTATTCTAATTCAAATCTGGCAACCTAAAAAGTGGCATAATGGGTATTGCTTAGTCTTAAATTATAGATGTGATTTTATTTATTTTTCAATTAATTGCTTACAAGTGTTAAAAAAGGACCTTAAATAGTAAATGAAAAAAGAAGTATTTAATTTTCTGAATTTTTCTGATTATAAGCTGTTAGAATATTTGCTATATGTATGGCATTTACCTTCTTTTTTTAACTTTAATAAATGAAATATTGAGAGAGAAGTTTCTGCATTTGCAATTATACTTTAAACAAGATTATTACATATAAAGGGTGTTTTTTTAGAGGTATAGAAATTTAAATTGCAATAAAACAACGATGTACTATTCGATTGACATGAATTTTTTTATTCGAAAGATAATCTTGTTGCATTATATTTTAAGTATGATTTCTGGCATAGAACTGCCACGGCTGGCTCGGATGTAAACCAATCTGGACGTCCAATTTTCGATGACTTTTTCCAACATTTGTAGCCGTATATCGGCAATAACACGGCGAATGTTGTCTACCAAATGGTCAAGCGTTTGTGGCTTATCCGCATAGACCAATGACTTTACATAGCCCCACAGAAAATAGTCTAGTGGTGTTAAATCACAAGATCTTAGATGACAATTCACAGGTCCAAAACGTGAAATTAGGCGGTCACCAAACGTGTCTTTCAATAAATCGATTGTGGCACGAGCTGTGTGACATGTTGCGCCGTCTTGTTGGAACCACAGCTCCTGGACATCATGATTGTACAATTCAGGAATGAAAAAGTTAGTAATCATGGCTCTATACCGATCATCATTGACTGTAACGTTGTGGCCTTCATCGTTTTTGAAGAAGGATTCCACCAGCCCATAAAGCGCACCAAACAGTCAGTTTTTCTGGATGTAACGGTGTTTCGACATACACTTGTGGATTATCTTCACTCCAAATGCGGCAGTTTTATTTGTTGACGTAGCCATTCAACCAGAAGTGCGCTTCATCACTAAACAAAATTCGCTTATGAAAATAGGAAACAACGGCAACCTCGCTTTGGACCCATTCGACGAATCTACGCCTTGCTTGATGATCGTTTTGATGAATTGCCAAACCAAACGGAGAATAAATCGCTTGACAGCTGTTAAATCGGTCACCATCTTGGAAAGTAATGCCAACTTAAACTTCTATACCTGTAAAAAAAACACCGTTTACTATCTATAGAATGGTATTCATTCCATAAGTGTAGACGTAAGAAAATAAAAGTGTTAAATAGACAAACAAAAAAAAAAAACAATTAAAAGAAAAACATAGATGATTTTTGTTCTTCACTTGTATCTTATTTTGTTCCTTAGCTGAAAACACGTTGGGAATAAAGAAACATTTTCTATTTATTTTTTTAACAAAAGAAAATTGATGCTAAGTATTATATTAAAATTAAATGAAGTTTCAATAAGAATTGATATTTCATAAATAAGTATGATCAAACAGATGTGTTTTATGTATCATATATTTCAAAAAGAGGATTAGCAGTTATGAAATCCCAGACTTGTCTAACATGCGGGTGTTACTTCGTATTTGCCATTCAATTTTTTTCCAACTTATGTCAAAGTTAATTTGCGAGAAAAAGTTAAGAAAGGAAAGAAAAATAATTATTTTTTTCAGAAAGTACAGATATATATATATATATATATATATATATATATATATATATATATATATATGGTTTAATAGAATCATTTTTGTATCTAATAAGTATAAAATATGGATAAAATGTTCCCCAAAAAACTGGAGATAAGACATTATAGTTTCAAAAATTAATATCATGAACATTAAGCAAACTGGTACAAAATAAACGCTTAATATTTCAATATTTTCTCATACTCCTTTATGTTAATCAATAAATATAATTTAGAAATGCATTAGATATCTACGTGTACATTAATTTTAGACTGCTTTTAAAACAGTGACATAACTCTTTACCACGAAAGATTTATTTATTTATACATAAATAATACGCAAACATTTATAAAAGTTTATTTAAACACATGTTTTAGTTCAGATAATATCTTCTATTAATAAGGGGACACAAGTTAACCTGCAACACAAATCATATATATATATATATATATATATATATATATATATATATATATATATATATATATATATATATATATATATATATATATATATATTAAAAAGTTTGACATACATCCTTTTTTCCATAAAAAGATTTCAAACTAAAAACTTAATTTTTAAGAAAACTATTATTTTAACCCTTAATCTACCGACGGTTCTTATAAATAACACTCATTTTATAATGACATAGAATTACACATTTTACAAATATTCTGACTATTCTTAGCAGGAATATTCTTCAAAATCCACTATTCCAACATAAAGGGCAGCGTAGGTTCTATGATGTGTATTTTAGCGTGGAAAGTGAATAGTTTTATAGCAGAAATTGCGTTTTTAGCTGGCAGAGTTTTTAGCGCATTGCGAAGATTGTTATTTTATTTTCCGAAAAAATAGTTAATGTCAAAATATAAGGAGTTTTTTTTGTATGTTAATGAATACTTTAGAAAATCATTTGACTATTTATTTTAAGTGAACAATGTAATAATTAATTTTATAGTTGATAATCTTTAATTAATTAATTAGCTCTAACGGGTTAAGTTTCCCAAATTTGAGTTTTTTTATGTATAGCCTTTAATTTTCAAATTAGTGCTTAAAAAAATTGCATGAAAAAACTGCAGTGAATCATAATGCGGTAGATACAGGGTTAAATTGAATTCTGGTTAGAAACGTATTTCAACAATTTAAAATTTCTACACTTTCTACAATTTTTAATGTTTGAATTATTTTCCCAAATATTATCAAAAGTGTATGCCACATTTATGCGCATTGTATTGTTATTACGAGTGATACTTTCAACATTGCAATCTTTTTCTCCGGAGAAACAATAAAAAGCATTAAATAAATAACTATATCTAACTTCGTGGATTTTTTTAAAAAAATAGCTGTTCACTTAAATACTTATTCCACGCACAGTATTGTGTAACTTATTATACAAAACAACCAGAAAAAGTTTAAAAGCTTAATTTTGAATATGAAAAACCATAATATTTTAAATACAAGATTGTGAGAAAAACCGTTTAAAGTTTTAAAGGTCAGCAAAATAAATAAATAAATAAAACAGCTACATGCAGATTGCACGAGTTTTAGGATCAGCTTTTGCTTCAGGAGATTGTTTTAAAAATTTTAATAACTGGCTAAATAATATAGCTAGAGCTACACTATTACATATAGAGTAAAATTGCACAATGGTGTTAATTCCTGAATGTTACATGATAAAGACAGACACGTGTTCTCCATTGAATTCAAAACAGACATCAAACTAGTTGTACTTGATGCTCTTTTTGTAAATCTTTGGGAAAATTTCGAATTTGATAATTGGGTAAACATGTTGAGGTGTTATAAAAATAAATTTATCTTATCAAAAGAATTTTAAATTGAAAACAAATCTTATTTTACGCATGCGGTACTAAATACAATGCTTTTTGTTGACAAATTTGAATGTTTAAAGAGAAAGTTTATGAAAAGAGTAAAAGTTGGCAACAACGAAGTGCATGAACTCATCAGCGGGAAACACATGATTGCTTTTATTGCTTGATTATGACGTCAAATGATCTTTTGAACTGATTGGTTAAGAAAACGTAGTCATCATTATCATGTGACTATGGCGTCACATGAATTGAATCCATTAAAATAATAAATGAAGCAATTTCATAGTTTGGTAATTTTAGGTAAACTTATCCCCTTATTATAATCTTTATTTTTAATTATTCATCTTAGTTCATGAAATTTTACATCACAAAAATATAAATGCACTGTGGTAAGTTTTAAAAAAATGGGTCACACTAGAATTCTTTTTATTACACATTTTTCCCGTAAAAGTCTGACATCTTATTTCATTCTTTCCAACACAAAAGTGACGATTTCCCTTTTCCAATTCGAAAATTTCTCTTTTTTCCCCAATGACATTGGGCTGTAAAAAAAGACGTCCGTCAGTTCGAGGAATTTTATTTCCTGCCAGATGTTCACAGCTAAAGCAGCGCAATTCGCTCGTTTTATAACCAATAAAATATCAATCATTGAATAGTCTTTCCCTTACAACTTTATTTGATCCACATGTTCTAAGATTTTTACCAGTGATAAGATAAAAATTCCATGTGTGATTGCAGTTTCGGGATTTGTTATCTTTGCAGTGATAAGGTTACTAATAAAAAGTAACGAGGAAAGCATTTTAACGATTTCAAAACGTGTAATGGTCCTTATCTTTTAAGTTATCCAAGCTTATGCTATTTTTCTTCTTTATTTTTATAGATTCTTTTGAATAAATTTCGTTTGGGTAAAAGATAAGGAAAACACGCACCGATATGTATGTAGTAAAATGAACGTCGAACGGATAAGCCTTATTTTTAATTGACTTATTTAATTCGTTATGGATTTTTTAAAAAAATTAATTTACTATTTTTTTCCATGTAAACTCCGATAAGCAAAGATATTTATTTAAATATTCTTTTTATTTAAAGTTACTCAGAAAAATTATATTTTATTTTTATTTGTTTATCTTATTCGAGTTATTCTGAGATATAGATTTGAAGCATACTTTTGTTTAAATACAAAATATTTTATGTATATTTTGTTATAAATATAAGAAACTTTGTTTTTTAATATCCAAATGAATTTTTAATTAAATTCTACAATTAACTGAATACATATTTAATTTTAAAAAGTAAAATATTTTTTTTCAAATTTTAAATATATTGAGAAGTATTACGAATTTTCTTTCATAACAGATCATTTTCTTTTTTGTTTGTGAATTTTTTTTCTCATTTCAAACATTGTTTCTTTAACACCTTCAGGACCGGCGACAGGACAAACAAGCGTTTCTCCAGGCCCGCGCATTCGGAGGGTATGCGCGCGCACAGGATCTGGCGAAATTCCTTGCTAAGCCTAATTTCATTTAAAAATTCATGTAAAATCTTAAATGCAATCAATAGTGTTAACATTTATTTTTCATTATATTTGATAATACCTGAATATATAGTTCAAATACTTTCACTATGTTAAAAAAAACAATATTGCGAATTTTAAAGAAAGTTTTTCATTTTAATAAAAAAGAGAACTTTTTTCACCATGAAGATTAAAATAAAATAGACGCAAAACTTGCAAAATACTATCTGGCAAATATCAAACGATGCGATTATAACTGATACAGACATTTTAAATAACAGCTAATGTGTGACTGTCGTTTTTTTAAATTAATTCTTATAATAATTTTTGCTTTCTTAGTATCACTTTAGTATTCTGTTCTCTGTTCTTATGGTTTTGGCAACTCTAAACCCAATAGCAACGAAAGAATCGTTTGTTCTTACTGAATTAAAAATGAGTCACAGTAAGAAGAAAGATTATTTTTCGTTAAAAATGAGTAATCACGTTTGTTCCACGAAGATCTACTTCTTAAATGTGTTTTGAGTATTAAAATTATATTGATAAAATTATGAACCATAAATAAAATAAATAATGAAAATATTATTATGAATGTCTAATGCCCAATAAACTAATAAGCTTTCTTTCTTTTTCCAACTTAGTCAAAATATAATCAGAAATCCAGAGCACAATAAATCTCCAAACCTTAAGCTTCTGCTAAGTTGTAATATATATATATATATATATATATATATATATATATATATATATATATATGTATTTATAAATTATATATGACCTGGAACTATATCTATATACATAGAACAGACATTTTGCTTGAGTATTATATATTGTGCATTGACATAAGTACAGTAGAAGAAACGAGGGAAATTAATAATTTAATTTATTTTACAATAAGATTCATTGGTTTATTATATCACTGCCTTTTACCTTCTTGATACACTGCCCATTTATAGCTTCCTATTTTTCTCTCTATGCCTTCTATTTATTTATGTATTCCTGCTCCTCATATGTTAATAAAATGTCTAATATATTTAATGCAAATAAATATTAGCTTAACGAAACTAAAATTTTATGTTTATAAATTTAGATAAAATAAATGTTAAGATTTTAAGCAGATGCCAGTTAATTAATACGGAAAAATCGAAATAAAATGTTATTTTTAAAATTTTGCATTATTTCTTCTTGCAAAAATAAAAAAAAAGGTACACATATTTTTTAAAAAAAGGTAAGAATAAAAAAAAGCATTAATGTTATTAAGCTTAACAAAGCTCAATTATTATAAATACGCAAAAAATTCTGAATATTGGTAAACTTTTTAAAATGTACTGGTTCGACAGAAGAAAAGTTGTCGTTATGTATACAAAATATAATTATATAATTATAAAAACGTTAGGCATATGAATATCTATACATATATATATATATATTATTCCTAGAAACCTATACACTTTTACATCTTTGTATAAATGTTCTAATACTAAATATTTATGTAATCTATATGATTACATAAATTGACCACAATCATTTAGCTTATAATAAATAAACAAATATTAAAAAAATTATAAATTATTTAAAATAGTGGTGGTAATTTCACAATTCTACATACCATGTTATGTATTTTTTATTTATTTTTATTTTATTTAAAGAAACTTAATATGTTATTCTTCATAAATTGTCGGGACAAACTGTTTTCTCTCTTTAAATTAATTTTAAGGAAACTTGCACTTTAATAAATCTCAATGTCCTTATAAATATGAATACCCCTTAAGACAAAATTGCAGAGGATGCTTTTTTATTTTAAAAACTAATCGCACCCAACGATATGCATACTTCGAATTTAAAACATAGTTATTTGTTGTTATACATTATAGTATTCAGGAATATAATCTAGTCTTTACTTAAAAAATTTTTTTTTATTTATTCCTACCATAATGATTCAATAGTATACTGTTATTTACATTAAACTCTTTGAATAATATTAAAATGTTACTTTGAAGGGCAATTTTAGAGATTATTGGAATGCAAATTTTTAAACAAAATATACATTTTGCATGGTAGAAGTTTTTTTTTTTAATAAAAGACAGGCTGAGTCACTTTGTAATGCTCAGACCTTACACGCCCAAGTTTCCGGTTTTGACGTCGATCCAAGTCGATGGAATTTCCTGAAGCAAAAATCGACAGAATTCCTGTCATCTGATTATGAGGTATGTAGAAAATAGCTTGAATGCCTGTTTCAGAAATTTAAGAAGTCTTAGAACAATTTCATATCGTCAGATGCAAGGCACCTTCTCCTAGGTGTCAAAATTACATTGTGGTAATTAGCTTATACATATATGGTCCTTCATTGAAAAGTGATACCAGCTCACGGAGAATGTACCAAGTTTACAATAGTATAGATACCAAACAACATTCCCATTTGAAAAAAAAGTTTTTTGATAGTATTAAAAGGGATTATATATGTTCAGTTAAATAAACTATTTCAAAAGTCTGGTTTTGGAATAAATTAAGTGCATTATTCGAAAAAATGTAGATGTAAGGTGGGAATGTGTGTGTGTTATGTGTGAGTGTGTGTGTAATGATAATTTGCCATAAATTTGGCTTCTGATATCTCACTATTGCGTAGAGTGGTGATATAGAAACAAAATAACGTTCACTTCACCTGTATTTACAACAATGGTGTAATAGATTATTTTATATTTTTGCTACGGAAATACATTTTAGCTACAATGGTTTGACTAAAGCTAAACCTAGACTATTGGTGATAAAATTCTTACTTTTTTCTACAGTAAAGTAACGGAGGTGATATTTTAACTTAATTATCTCTCTCCCTTTTCTACATATTGTACTATTTTAGTACTAAGGTTTTTTAACCCCCTCCCCTTCCGAGTTTGTTAATGGATGACATTAAGGAACTCGGGGGCTTTGATAGACTCAGAACTGGAAATTACTCAATTACTATGAATTTTGCCAAAAAAACTGTGATACGAAATTTAAGCTATACAGGCAACACACGTTCGTATCAGAAATATAATTTATTCCAAATGGGTTTAAATTGTCATCCTTTAATTGTATTGCAAAGTTTTTGGAATGTTAGTCTACGTAAAATCACATGCTACAATATAAATTTTCTTGATTTTGAATGAATTACTAGATTAGTTCAAGATAAATTGAACTGTTTAGAAAAAAAAAAGTGTATAGATTAGTGTGCTGTCTTTCTCTCTCTCTCTCTTTTGTTTTTGAAAACGCTCTTTTGTTACTTAATGCAGTGCTTCTCAAACTTTCCATACTCGTGACCCAATTTTCAATCATAATTTTCATCACGCCCCCCTAACATACAATAATGATGTATTGAATTCATTAATAATATACTTTGATATAAATCTACACAATATGACTTTAATTATAAACCGTACAGATCATCAAGACAAGTGTTAAATGTGTATATAATTTGATGTCGTATCCATAGAGCCACTGATAATTATTAAACTTTTTCTTGACTTAGTACTGTTAAATTAATTATGAAATACATGGTGCAGTACTGAAACATTTATAAGTGTATAATATCAGTGTAAATGTGTATTTTATTTTTTTATTATGTCAGATAGTATTATTTTCTCTGCTTCCTTTCAGTAAATTAATAATTTCTAAAATAATCTTTGTTTTCGACTTTTCGATATACTCGCACCCCCCTTGTAGGGTTATCACGCCCCTCTAGGGGGCGTGCCCCACAGTTTGAGGAACACTGACTTAATGAGTCTTTCACTACAATTAATTGATACTTCTTGATATATTTCTTATTTTATACTATAATATTTCCTATTTAATGTATTCTAAAAAACGCTTTAAATAAACCCTTGTATGCTCATTACAATTTTAATTAAATATAAATAGGAATATTAAGTATTTAGACTGTCCCAAACGCAGCATCCATACACTGCACAACCAGATTCCTCGATATGAATGCATAAGAAATGCCCAAAGAACAGTACCTGTACGACCCATAGTTTGCCAGAAAAATGCGGTAAATGACAATGCAGTGATTAATAACTGAAAATGTATTATGGAAGAAGAAAAGATCTCTTGGCGACTTTTGATAGGAAGGTTATGGGAAACATATTTGGTGTTGTTCTCGATAATAACAGTTAGAGAAAAAGATATAATCGTACTTTGGAAATGTATAAGATTTTTAATAGTGATGATATTATTGAATCCTAAGAACTAAATAGATTGAGATGGGAAGGACATACAATAAGAAAGAGGTCAGAACAAATAGCATTCAAAATATTTAATGCGACTTTCTCTTATAAAAGACCAACGGGTAGTCATGCCATTTGTAGGCCCAAAAAATATGGAAAGAGTGTGTGAATGAGGACTTTGTCATTCTAAAATTGGAAAACTGGGGATCAATTGCTAGGAGAATGGCACAATGGGAAAAAATTCTGGGGAAGGCTCATACCCACAAAGGGCTGTCAAGCCAATGTTGATGTATGGTGGCTAATGATGGGGATCCAGGGCAATTTTGTACTTTGTACGTGATTGGCTGGATATAGCCTATCCCAACCCCTGGATTGGATGTTTGTCTCATGCTTTTTTCCCACCACGATTGGCAGATCTCATACCATTTGTTTTTCTTTTATGAGACAAACTCAAGGATTTGGTGTATCGAGAATACATACGTAAAACGGACTTAGTTGCTCGTCGTCACACTGTTTTTACTTTGGCGAACACCACCCTACAGCGACACTCAATCAGTGTAAGGAGTGCTCAAGCTTGTCCTGATATGCAAAGCAGAAATTTAGAACATCTACCTTTATTGATATTTGCAAATACTGCTGTTGATGTACCCAAATGATGTTTTCTTCCGTGCAAAAAAATACTATTTTTTCTATGTTCTTGTAAACAACGTATCGTACAGGTACAGTTTTTTGGGAATTTTTTATACACATACTTCCAATGAAGAATCTGGCTGTGCAGAGTTTGGGCATTATTTTTATAGTTATTGAATCATGATGGATGTTTCCTCCAAGACAGATAAAACTAAAAGTATTTGTTTTTGATATACATTTAAATAAGCTATCTAATAGGAATTCCTGCGTATAATTGCTTTGAAATTTTACTTTTGCAATATTCTAAAAATAATACAAATTTTTCACAGTTTAAAATTTAGTGAAATCATTAAGATGTTTATATCATACTTTGTTGTATTTTTATTTATCAATTACTCACCCGAGTGTTAGAAATCATAATAATTTTTTATATGAATACTAGTAAGACAATTATTAACCATTTGAGGCTCAATATGTAATTTATTTTAAAAATCAGTATTAAGTTAACCTAGCTTCTTGAAACAAAGCTTATGAAGAAAAACTATCATTTTTTAACTTATTGTAGATTCAAACCCTTCGGGTATATTTGTGATAGCTTGAAGTGAATAGCCACTGTCAAGCACCTTAAAATTCTTACACAGAATTAGTGTTAAAATCGGTTCATTTAAAAAAAAAAATTAACGTATATTCAGTTGAATAACTAAAAAAAATCAAAATGCACTTAGGTTTTTTTAGTGAATTTTTGTACAGTATAGTATTTTCCTTGAAATTTTTAAGCAATGCGTTCCTTTAAGGTTTGAGAAAATAATTATTATCTGTTCAAATACCTAAAGTTTATTTTCGCTACGTCATTTTTAACGTATGTAATTATCTTAGATCATCGAATCAGTCTGAACCTATAATTTCTCCTTTTTGCACTTAATCATGCGGTGTAATTTCGTCATTTTTTTTTATAAATTTAATATTAAAGCAGTTACCAAGTGTGCTAAATATTTTTTTCATATATCTGTTTAGTTTGTGCCATACCATCGCAAACTAAAAAAAATTTAAATGCCTTTTACTTTAACAAAAATTACTTTGAATTTTAAGCGTAAGTTCTCTCAAATACATAAGCTTCATTCTACTTGTCAAAATATTTAATATATAATTTTATGTTTCTTTTTATTTTAGTATTACAATACAGGAATGTATAATCAATATAAACAAATTACGTTAAGTTAATAGAGATAAGCATACAATTTATCATATAATTATTTTTTAAATTATTTTACCCTACTTATTTTAAAAGGGTGATAATTCAGTGCTTCTAAAACTTTCAATATTCGCGACCCAATTTCCAACTATAATTTTCATCGATCCCCCCTCCATTAAAAAAATGTATTGAATTCAATAATACTATACTTTGACACTAAGACAGAAATATACTAATGACTTTTATTTCAGTACCACTGACGAGCATCAACGTACATCTCACTCAGCCGAATTATTTCTTTCCCCGGACGTAAATATCCGTCTTTCCAAAGAGCAAACTTTTATGTGCCCTACACTCAATAAAACTATTCCGAAGGCTTTGGAATGCAATAAAATGACCTTGTCAGTGTTTGCGAAGGATTTACTTAAATCAGAAGATTTAATTATTTATTCCTTTTCTAGCGCCCTTCACATACACTACTCTTTTAGGGAGCGTATCCCGTATTATTTAAGCGGCAGTTAAAGGGTTAACCATAAACCATGCAAATTATCAAGATAGGTCTTAATTTTTGAAATATTTTATATATGATTAGCCCATGCGGTTACTGGTAATTATTAAACATATTCTTAACTTAATAAAGTTAAACTTATTAAATACCCTGTACAGTATTGATACATTTATAAATGTATTATATCAGGGCAAATGTTAATTTTTTTTTATTATGCCAGAATGTATTGTATTTGTTTTCTTTCTGTAAGTTAATATTTTTTAAAATAATCTTTTGTTTTCGATTTTTCAATGTGCTCTATTTAACCCATTCTAGTAGCGTTATCACGCCCCCAGTTTGAGGAACACTGAAATCAATAAATTAGTGAATTTTACTAGAAATCATAACTAAAAATATTAATCTCCTTTAATGATATTTTGAGGATATTTTAAAAGAGGATTGTGAAATATTATTATGCACCTAATAATTACTTACTTTTTCACATCATTATAAATAAAATGTCTAAATTTTTGAAAAAATAAAAATATCAAAAGATGTTGTATTACGAAGTGATCGAAGAAATAAAGTTAAAAGACAATCCAAAATCAAAAACATGTAACTCTGTGTGACATATCGCCTCGTTGCCTTGTTTTTATGTTATTGTGTTTATATTTCTGACATCTCACATCATCCCTCTTTAGATGGTTGACAACTGCCGATTCAATACCAAAAAAACCATCTTCACAAACAGCATTTGCTACGTTTCACCCCTTATTTTTATATCTTTCAAAAATGAGTTAAACATTGGAATATCAAAACCTTTTTTTCCCGATATTTTGAGGAACATAATATTCAACTAGTAACTTAAATATTTTCCTCAAACTGGGTGGGTGGTGGAAAATAAAATGATGAAAATATCTCACTTTATGAAAGAATAATTTTATATCTGCGGTCAGAGAGTATATCCAACTAATATTATAATGATAAAGTATAATAAATTTCTGCTGTCAATACTTTGTATCAAGTTCTAATTATTTGATAATGCTTTTTTATGAAAATGATGTTTTGGTTTTAGATACTTTTGTAAGTTTAAGTTCGAATTTCTATATACTTTACTTCAGTGCTTCTCAAACTTTAAATATACGTGACCCATTATTCAATCATCATTTTCATCCTCCCTCCCAATAATTGAATTCAGTGCCACCGACGTATATAAACGTCTCACTCAGTTGAAGTATTAATTTTCTAGACGTATATTTACGTCTTTCTGAAGTACAATTTTTTATGTGCAGTACTATCCATAAAATTATTTCGAAAGCTTCTGAATGCAATAAAAGGACCTTGACAAAAAACCTCCCATCAAAATACACTCGTGGCAACCAACACTCTCCGATTGATTGATTGACTGATATTAACGTCGCACTGTTAAGCTACACGAGGGCTTTTGGCGACGGACCACGTAATTTTGAACCATGGTCAAATGACGTGGACGACATCTGAGCTGGCACCCCCCCCCTCTCCTAACTACCACAGCACACCAACGGGAGGACGTTTCAGCTCTCGACAGATTTAACGTGCATCGCTGCCCTACACGGCGGGTCTTTAGTGGTACTGGGCTCGAACTCGTGACAAAGCAAGCCACGGTCCGATACCTATACCACTCGGCTACCGCGGCCACTTCAACGCTCTCCGAAACGGTGGCATTGGAGAGCGACTCACGTAACTTTTAATCGGCAGTTAAGGAATTAATTATAAACCGTAAAAATTATCAAGATAAGTGTTAATATAAACTTCTGGGGTTCACTAAAATTATCAAATTTGTTATTAACTTAGTATTGTTAAATTAATAATAAAAATGCATTGTACAGTACTGATACATTTATAAGTGTATTATATCAGTATAAATATATGTATTTTATATTTCATTATATCAGAAAGTATTTTGCTTGTTTACTGTTAGTAATTATTTTTTTAAATAATCTTTGGTTTTCGACATTACAATATGCTCGCGCCCCCCTCGTAGAGTTATCACGCTCCCCAATGGGGGCACGCCCTACAGTTTGAGAAACGCTAATTTACTTTATTTATTTTTTATAAAAAATCATTGGCAAAAAAGACACATGTGTAAAATTTGTTATTGTACATAGTAAAAAAGTTTATATCAGAAATCTTGATTCTTTATCAATTCATTATTTTTGAAATATCACATGAATATACCATTGGCTGTCCAAAACGTAATACTGTGAGGGAAGAATTTAAAGAGTGTAAAATATACCATGCAGAAGGAATATTACGCTATGGGTGCTAGTAGTCTTGTACAAATCAAGAACAAAATAATTTTTCAAAAATATTGCTATTTTTTTATCTTTGTATGCTGAAAGATTAAATAAGCTTCCTAAGAGAATTCATATGTTGTTTAATATGTTTCTGTTTCATTGGTTTGACGATCATCAATCATTCCCAGTAATAAGATATCAAATCACAGTGAAACCAAGTATGCAATGAAAAATTATTGAACAATTTGTAGAATACACAGTTCCTAAATGTCCTGTAAAAATAAGATAGTTTTGAAATTAAGGTACAACACACACACACACACACAGCCTTCAAAAATGTATAAAAAGAAGAACATCTTGTTTAGTACACCTTGATTCATATTAAGGGAGTGTAGAATTAAACTCAGTACCCATAGTTGTTGTAGAAAAAGCATGGTGAGATTTGATGAAGTTAACTTTCACTGTGATGCCGCAATATTTGTGTCGAATACTTATATGGAGACCATTCAAGGGTAGTTATATTTACGGCACTGAACACCTGGAGAAAATGTTGTATTGTAGTAGATTTTATTGTTTCTAATGCCGCCTGTCTGACTTAGTCAGATCGAGGCCCACGAAATTCATCGTGGTAAGGGGTTAGATGTACGCCTGTTGTTGACCGTACCCTTGAGCACCATACAGGTGACAGTACGATTTAGCTCGTAGAAATTTCTGAAATGACAATAGATCTTTACGATAGATGGCGGGACCACCGATCTCCATCTCCACAATTTAGGCATGGAATTAAAAGAGAGGGAAATGTTCTCCAGTCTCCTGCACTCGTGATTTCAGCCCACTGATTCAACTAGCACGTACTCCGTATGTACACGGAGGTATTTAGGTCATCGGGCATTGAACCCAGGCCTTTAAATCTGGAGCCCGATGCTCTAACCACTAGGCTGCCACGGCTTATTGTAGATGGTAAATACACTCAAGGACAAAAAGAAAAAGATTAGCGCAACAAGAAATATCTGAGGGATCACAACGAAACTTGACATGAAGGTACATGTCGGGAAAATATGCAAATGAATGGAAAAGCAGCGTGATTGCGCATTATGTATAGCTGGTAGAGGAAGTTTAACGTCATTCTCCGTGGAGTATAAAACAGGTAATCAAAGCTTGTTTGAGTGTGTTGAATCGTTTGCAAGGAAAGGGCTGAGGTAGACATGCCATTATGCCAGTTTCGAAAACAATATGAGCAGCTGTCGCAGTTTGAGAAGAGGAAAATCATCGGCATGATGGAAGCTGGGTGGTCAGATAGGCGAATACCTCGTCAATGAGGCCTCTTTGATTGTGTT
The DNA here is from genome assembly GCA_019973935.1 of Trichonephila clavipes. Classification (NCBI taxonomy): domain Eukaryota; kingdom Metazoa; phylum Arthropoda; class Arachnida; order Araneae; family Nephilidae; genus Trichonephila; species Trichonephila clavipes. The sequence goes on along the minus strand of BMAU01016056.1, from coordinate 47,141 downwards.
GTGAGGTTGTGTTGGGACCAGTGGGTCTGAGAGATATAATTTACACTAAAACCATGCTCAGGGCTCCCTCAGCAGACCAGTCGTCGAGAAGACCGCCACATCGTACGAAATGCACGCATACAGCCAACTGCTTCATAGGCCATCATCGAGGCACAGGCGACACCTTCACTAGGGGCATTTGTGTCTCCCAAATGTGGCTGGCTAAAGGACATTTGGGATCACGGCGCCCATTACGTGTGCTGCCCTTGACGGAAACCCGTCGACACCTTCGTTTGGAGTGGTGCCACGCACGAGGAAACATGACTTCAGTGGAATGGGGCCAGGTCGTACTTAGCGATGGATCCAGATTCAATCTCAGCAGTGATGACAATCGTGTTCGTGTGTGGAGACCCCATGGTGAACGTCTCAATCATGGCTTTGCTTTACAGTGACGCACCGCTCCCACAGCTGGTGTGATGGTATGGGGCGGGGTCATTGCCTACAACACACGGTCACACCTATTATTGATCCGTGGCACCATGACAGCCCAGCGGTATGTTCATGACATCCTGCAACCAGATGTGTTGTCATTCACGCAATGGCCCTCAGGAGCTATTTATCAACAAGACAGTGCTCTGTCTCAGACGGCAAGCAAGACTGTATCTGCACTGTTAATATACTTCTTTGACCTGCCCGATCCCCAGATTTGTCTCCAATCGAGTATATCTGGGATCATTTGGGATGGAGCATTGGGCATTCCATGAGTTGGAACGAAATAAGGTAAGTTTACAGGTAATTACAAATGTCTCATGACATCATACAGAACTTGTATGCCTCAATACCCAAACGTATCGCATTATGCTTTTGCTATCGAGGGGGTTCAACAGGGTATTAAATCTTCCGGTCTTTTGCATTTTATTCTTAAATATGATATCCTGAAATAATTATGAAGTTTTAAACTTGTTCTATTTAATTATATCAATCAATTTTATAAAAATAACGTTGAAATTAATTTACACAATTTAAGTTTAAAGAAGCTATAATAAATTTATATCAATTAACTATAAGTGGAAAATTAATTGCCGGGAAACAAGTGTTATCAGGAATATAAAGCCACATTATGTCCACATTAAAATTATGTCTCTAGGAAAACAAAATTAAGTTAATGTTAAAAATTTATAAATTTTACAAAGCTTAAGTGTGTTTCTTTAAACTTGCTAAGCATTGATACCGTCTGCCCAGCCGTGATCTAGACAAAAAAAGTGTCTTGATATTATGAGTATAAAAAAGTTTCAATCAAATGACACATATATTTCCATTTTTTATTACTATATTATTCTAAAGCTTAATGCTTCAAAATTTTTTTAATTAGTATACAATGATTCAATTCAGTTTTTTGGCGTATTTTAACACTAGAAAGAATGAAATTTAGTGCATATCTATATTGCCCCAAAGCAGTCAAAATGCCTGCCTTGAGAAAGAATAGCTAATGTGTAAAAAATTGTTTAAAAAATTCATTTTTTATATTTTTTTTTATATTTTTACATTCATATAATAAGTTATTTTTAAATATTAACAATAAAAAAAATTTACTTTATTTGGGAAAAAAAATTTATTCTAAAATTCTAAGAAGTTATACGTAATTGTTTTTCTAATTGAAATCAAAAAGCAGTCAAAATAACTTCCTAGGGCAATATAGTGTTAAGTTAGCTGTCGTTATGAAATTGCAATTCTAAATATAAATTTTAAATCTCGGACTAAACAAATGCTACCAATGATTCATCCACATAAAGAGAAAATATGTTTCAATATTCATTTTTTTCGATTTGAATCACGTTAATGTTAACTTGCCATGACATATTTGTGTAAAATTAATAAAATATGCAAGTTAATAAATTATCAACTAAACATTAAATCGCATTTAAAAGTGGATGTAAGAAATATAGTTCGCTAAAATGTACTTTATATAACATTATTGCGTTTGTATACTATTTTCATAAGAGAGTAACATTAGATTTTAACATCACTTTGTAATTTTGCCGCATACTTTACAGAATAATTTTCACCCTTGTTTTCAAAGTCATTTGAATTCTACAGAGCTACATAATTAGATATACATATAATTAATTTTACCTTCTTAATTAAACCACGCTATCACGGAATTCAACCTACAGGTGTGTTTGCGTTATATTATTCTGCAAGCATTTATTAACTTAGTGAATATATGTATCACTGGTTAAGACATAGACTACGGAATTTATTTAGAAGGGAATCATAAAGACGTCTTTATAGGAAACAGAGTGAGAAACAAAGTAGGTACTGAGCCCAGCATAAAAATAAGCCCTGAGCAAATAAACGGAAATGTAACAAGCAAAGAGTTTCAGACTAGAGTACAGCTTGCTAATGAATAAGAAATATCTCAGTAGAGGCTTAACTCATTCATTAGTAAATTATTGGAATTTTAGGGGAAAATGAACATTAAAAAATAAATATAAGAAATCTTTAATTTCATTTCTTAAGTTGAAATAAAAAATATATGATTTTTATATAGAAAATTATAGCAACCTCATTTTTAAAGTAATATATATATATATATATATATATATAATTGGGAGAGTAATGTGCATGTTTTTATATTCAGAAATATTTTTCTTAATTATATACAATGCAATAAATTTCTAGTGTCAAAAAAATCCGATATAATAAATAACTATATATATTTTACTAAATATATTGTTTAAATCAGAAATACCCATTTAATTATATTAATAGTTATATGAATAAAGCTATTCGAAATAGTAAGGATTAATATATATATATATAATTCCTAGATTAATAATAATTTATTACTATACGTTTACATATAATTCTTATTTATAGTTACCTCTATATTCTAATATTAGATATAATTACTTATTATTATTTAAATCATATAAATCTAGTGTCACTAAAGTTATGGTAATTTATAACTCTCCGTTTAAATTTTATTTCCATTTCTTATACTTTTATTAAGGGCTACATTTCAGCCATTCACATGCTTTGAATCGGCATTAGGGTCCAGAATATGGCAATAACTCATTTATTGCACTCGGATTTAGCGCGGTTTCTGCATTTTTAAGTGCAATTTTTAGGTAAATGGATTTATAGATATTCCTATCCATTACTTTCAATAAGTTTTTGATCAGTGTTATTTACATAAAGAGGAAAGTTGGCTGGCCAAAATACATGTTAAACCCCACTTTTGTATACATTATTTTATATATTAGCTGTCCTAAGTCCCCGCAATCTTTATAATTATGCAGCATCCATTTTATAATTTTTATTCTCGTCTGTTCATGTGTCCTTCATTGTACGAAATTCCAACTGTCTATGTGTTTTTTTTCGAATGTGATTGATGGAAGTTTATCTCTTGTTTGTAGAGAATTAGACTATATATATATAGATAGACAGATAGATAGATATAGATATAGATATATATACAACTCCACCTTAATTCTTCATAAATATTATCATTTAATGTGATTTTGTGTCACTAAAATTTCTATACTATTCAATTATGTATAAAGGCAGTCTTGATAAAAAAACTATTCCTTGAGCTTGTATTTCAGATTACTAAAACACATGTTTTTTCACTTGCGTAAACAAACTTCAATCACATTGATTTACTCGTAAACTATATGCTTGACTAAATTAGTGATATTAACAGAGCTGATGGCACTATGTTACCAATGTTAGATAGAGCGCCTGATGATGAAGCAAGAGAGTATCCATGACGATTTTCTTTTGGTTTGTACTTACTAGAGTACTATTTTACTACTGCCTTCGATGATAAAGTTTAAGTCAATTGTTGTAGTTATTCATTAACTGATGATTTGTTGTCAATCTTTTGTAAGGACAGTCATATTGTCGAATTTTATAAGGGAGCTTCAAGCATATCGTAATAATCAAAAATAGTTCTCAAAGAATCTTGGATTATGGATGTTTACTCAATATACTTACAGACAAAATTTCTTTACAATAGATCATCCCTGCACATTACAGAATTTTTGGCAAATAAAAGGCTGACATGCTGGTTAGTAAGATAGTTTTTGAGCAACACACGATCTTTCTATTTATACGATTAAAGTGTTTATTTTTCTAATCTTAAAAATGAACTTAACACCATAACTGGTTTCCCCATTCACCGTAATGGCTACCAAAAACTGGCCACAACCGATTCCGTCGTATCCTGTATGAACACTGATATTTTCTTCTTTCTAACTTTAATTCCAACATATTCTTATTGTGAGATTATTGATGCTAGGGTTTTTAAGAGATGCAATTTATCCGTGGTACTTAAATACTTCACATCTAGAAATCTCTTTGTAAGGAAAGTGGAATGTTTTCATAGAAGGCAGGGATTTCTTCACATCATGTAAAATATACTTATATAAAGCAAACATTTAGGTTTTTTAAGTTCCGCAGTTGTGTAGTAAAAATAGTATAAATACTCTTAAAATTAAAATAAAGTTATCCTATTTTACAATTCTGTTAAGTATTATGCTTAGTTATTTGTAATAAAAACAATTTCCACTTTTTGAATATTTCGAGCAAAAAAAAAAATACTTAAGGAGTTAAATGAGAAATGATCAAACGCGCTATGAATAATGGATAGTTGATTCTGGGGAGGACAGAACTCACCTCACTCTACCAAGAAAGGCAGATGAGGCTCTTTTTTATTGGTCTCACTGGACAAGACTATTTACTTAACAACCTGTGTAAAATTATAGAGGTGAACCCGGTAAACTGGGCTTTGAGGAAAATCACACAGCCAATAAACTGAGAATATTTGAGCTATTGCAATGTATTTTCTAATCGAGGAAATATCGTTAAAAAGTACTTGATAGCCCATCAAATATTATCTTAGACCAGTGCTTCTCAATCATTCAATATGCGCAACCCACTATTCAATCATCATTTTCATCGCTCCCCCTCCATACAATAACAATGTATTGGATTTTATAATGTTATACTTTGACACTAAAACTACAATATACGACTTAAACCTCTTATGTGCCACCGACGTATATGAACGTCTCCCTCAGCCAAAGCATTAATTTTCTGGACGTATATACACGTCTTCCCAAAGTATGATCTTTTCTTTGCAGGCCTATCCATAAATTTATTCAGAGGGATATGGAATGCATTGAAAGGACCTTGACAGTGTTTGCGAAGGATTTACTTATTTCAGAGCATTTTCTTATTCACTTCTTTTCTCTTCTCCCTCCAAAAAAGCATCCAAATACACTCGTCTACGGGGTCAATGGTATCATTGGGGAGCGATTCGTGTAACCTTTAATCGACAGCTAAAGAATTAATTACAAACCCGTACGGATTATCAAGATAAGCGTTAATATAAGCCCATGGGGTCACTGATAATTATCAAAAACTTGTTCTTAATTTTGTATTGTTAAATTAATAATAAAATATACATTGTACAGTACTAATACATTTATAAGTGTATTCTATCAGTGTAAATGTGTATTATATACTTTATTATATCAGAAAGTATTTTGTTTGTTTACTTTCAGTAAATTAATAATTTTTTTAAAAAAACTTTGTTTTCGTCTTTTTAATATGCTTGCGCCTCCTTGTAGAGCTATCACGCCCCCAAGAGGGGGTGCACCCACAGTTTGAGAAAAGCTGGCTAAGACACTAATGTTCAGCATTTGAAAAGTAAATGTTGGTAGAAGGAATAAAAAATTGTTATAAAAATAAAAATTAACTATAATAAATTATAAAAAATAGTATGTGGTATAATTTGACATTTTTTATCTAAAAGGACAATTGATAAGGTATACTAAATAACTATTCTTTCGTTCAAGTTGAAAATTGTTAGTTCTTCAGATACAGAATAGCAAACTCAAGTTTAACCTTTTGTCTACCGCATTACGATTTACTGCAGTTTTTTCCATGCACCCCTACATTAAAAATTAAGGGCGAAACATCAATAAAATACTCAACTTTAGGAAAATTAATCTATTAGAGCTAATTAATTAATTAAAAGTATCCAACTGTGAAATTAGTTATATACACTGTTCATATAAAATAAATATTCAAATAGCTTTCTAAGGTCTTCAGCGAAATACATAAAAAATAAGACACTTACCTTTTGCAATTAACTATTTTTACAGAACAAAAATGACAATCTTCCTAATTTCGATCAAAACGTCAGTTAAAAACGCAACTTCAGCTCTAATCTCATATATCTTGAAAGAGTGGATTTAAAGGAATATTTATGCTAAGTGTTGTCAGGGTATTCGTGAAAACGGTTATACTACGTAATTTTATACTAAGTGGTGCTTATAATTACCATCGAAAGATAAAGGGTTAGAATATCCATTCATTGAACAGAATTCAAAGCAATAATACTACATGTAAAAGTTATGTTTCCCTGCTACATTAAACTATTATTTATTTAAGTTATTCTTTTAGAAATCTACAAATAAATACGAAACACCTGAGTAAGTTTTACGAATGGAGCAAAAAATATAATTTTTTTATAGTTATATTTATTATAAATGTAACTAATAGCTTTTATTTCTGTCTTAAGAAAGTAATGATGAAACTGATATTTATTTCTTTGAAATTCTTAATCTATTTGATAATACAAAACAAAAAGAACAATAATAAAAAATAGCTTGGCAAGACTTAAAGGCTAACGCGCATTCATGAAAATACGTCGAAGGAAATATTTTATCTATTGTATAACTTTTCAAAGGAACGGAATGTAATGTTATTTTTTTAAAAGATATTCACATGTATCAAAAAAAAAATCTTTTTGTAGATTTCGTAGAAAGTATTTTATGTTGACTTATGAGATGAAAAAAAAAGCATTCACAGTAACTATCACCATTGGCTGTTTTCTCTCTCTCTCTCTCTCTTTGAAATCTTTTTTTTTATATTCAATTTTTGAACTGTTTTTAGATCGGAAATATGTTTTTTTCGCAAAATATGTTTTTTGAATTAAAGAAAAAGAAATTTATAGTTGAATAAAGGAAACAAAAGATGAATGGGCACTTGATCAACTAAGAACTAAAAATTTATATTTCTATTTCTCTAAAATTTAATAACTATCTATTGATCCCTTTTTCATTATTTTTTTATTTATTTTTTATTTATTTATTAATTTTTTTGCATCTTGGAGGTAGAATTAAATCCACAATAAATACGAATAACTTTAAAAAAAATATTATAATTTATAAGGTATAATACACTAGCTAAACGACACGCATTTTGGTACTTATTAAATCTAAGAGAATTAGATACTTTCTTCTAGAGTATTAAACATTTTTAACAATAAAAAAAATTATTGTAGACGTACATACATTATCATTTACCTGGAATTAAATCACTTTATTTGGATAATGTTTCACTCGTTGGAAGAATGAATAGAGTTTTGTTATTTTACTTCATTTTTAAATTTTATTTAACTTGCATAAACAGACGAAACAAAACGAAACGCAGACATATCACCCACTTACATTTAAACACTAAACAAAATGATTTTGTTTTGTTCTTTTTGAAGATCTCGGCTTTTATAACTTTTCCAATCGGAATCTTTGAAAATCATGTGATTTCCATTAATGAATATCTTAATTGGACAGAATTAACGGATGATGCAATATTGCATCATTATGTTCTCGAATGTGCGAACGAGACAGTTTCTTAGGAGATAAAGTTGTGATAGAAATAATATTTCTCGTTGCACACATAGCAAGTTCCTAAATGTGAGAACTTATATGGTGGTGGCACCATTTAGCGGCGGATCTCTCTACCAAATTTGGATGCTTGAATTAATTTAATTGAAACTCGCGTCGTATGCGGAATATTACCACGATTTAAATTTTACGGGAGTACCAGAACTATTTATATACGTTTACATGGCACATAATCATATGACATGAGTGACTACGATTTTCAACCTATCGACTCTAGTCAGGGTCGAACCCGCAACCCTTCGGCATACGAAGCGAGCACGCTACCTCTAAGCCACCGTAGCTAACAGCATCCGTATCTAAGAGTTTTCTTTATTAGTACTAAGGTTATGATATACTTGAACTACATGTAAATATATGTAGGAAATCCTGTAAGTTAATTAACGGCAATATAGGTATAAATCAATTTTTAATGAACTTGCAAGCACAGTTGTATTACATTCTTTCTACGTAATCACCAGGAAAGTTCAAAACATTTTGCTAAATAACGGGAAGTAGTTGGTTACCATTGACAAGGTGCTAATTGTTGATATCAGCGATGGAGCTTTCTGCTGCTTGGATAGCGGATGTTACTTTCGTACCTTGTAGGGTTTATGGAAAGAAGACTGCTCAAGATGTATATGTAATCTTGAGAAATGGAGGGCTAGTCTGTGCGTTGCAAATCCACAGTCTCATTCCGACCCGAAAGAGAAAATCTTTAACCCATCGTGCAACCATTTTATACTGTAGTTCATTTCAGGTAATATTCGATAACAGTAATATTCGAGAACATTTTGTTGCTTTTTTGCCAAGGGCAATTTCGATTTTAAGCCACGACAGCTGTTCACCGTTTAAAGACTTGATTTAGAGCAGTGATACTCATCCTACTGCTTGGGCCTTTCTTGAGTGGCCAAGTCTTGTTCCATTACACTGAGAAAATTCGATTATTGGAGAACTGCGTACTATAAAAATATAACGAAAAATTCGATTCACTAAGCAATCAAATCAATCAATTTGCTTTTTTTTATAGCAAGCATGAGGTTTGTTCATGAATGAAAGGAAATCGAAACTGTTCCATAACTCAGTAAAAAACGTATTAAAGTAAATATTGCTGTGTGTGTGTGTGTGCATTTGATAGAAAGGTTAATGCAGCATTACAATAAACTACAAAACTAGTTATAATATGTTGGTCAGTTTTGCTTATTTTTATGCTGCGGCCCACGTGAAATACCCACCTTTTGTATGCGGCTCAACTAGAAAAAAAGGTTAGCTTTAGAGCGATGGAAACGAAACTCTTCACTATTCCCTTCAAACTCTACAATGCCACACAACAATTACCCCTCTAAGTAGATCGACTACTTTTGCAATCTGAACATCGACAACAACGACACCTCACCATTCCCATATACTTTTTCAGAATGATATCCATGCTTGCGAGAGTTAAAGGATTAAAATGCGACTATTTAATTTGCAGCCCTTGTGTACATACGTACATATTAACCTAGAGCTACACCTGTCATCTACATCAGTGGTTCTTAAACTGTGGTTCGTGGAATCTACTCATGTAACGGTAAGAGTTCCCTCTTTTGACAGAAAGGTCTCGTGGGAAAAAAATGAAAGATGTGCTATGCTAGATTAGATTACTAAATAGTCCCCAACTCTCGAAAAACTTGTTTATTGGTCAATAATATTAAATCAAGGAGTCATATCATTATTGGGTGTCTACTATGTCATCCTGATAGATAAAGGGGAGGGGGAAGGCGTGGCGATCGAAAGTTTAAGAACCGCTGACCTACATCGTGTATCCTTACAAAAAGGACTTTTGGGAGTTAATTTTTTTCCCTCAATTATAATTTTAGTGTTATATACAAGCAATCAATGCGTTTAAACAATGCCGGTAACCTAATTTTCTGTGTAATGTGACTTTCAATCTCATTTTACATCCATAATCTTCTAAAACATGTATACCGTTAAGCATACAATGTTAATAAATTCATAGAAATTTTACAGAATTCGAAGAAAAAGGCGATATTATGCCGTTTTTTTTGCATTTATTGTAAAATGTATGTCTGTGACACAACACAGTATAAGCTTAAATTTTGTAGTTATTTTTAAATTTACGTATATACTACATACATTTTTTAAAATTATTTTTAAACGTAATTAGCTTGGAAAAAGTATTTTTCACGTTTCATTTTCATCATTATTCATAAAAATGATAAGGAAAAATCATTTTTCAGTAAAACAGATTTTCATGAAATGCATTGATTTATAGTTCATATGTTCTCTATAGAAGCTCGTAATTCAAAGTGAAATTCCTAGCATCTTTTGTTTCTGAAATAAATGTAAAATCTTTAATTGCTCTTTTAGTATGAACCTTCCAGGTGGAAACAAATTTAATCTTTTTTTTTCCTTTTTTAAATTCCTACTTTCCCATAAGGTGATTATTCACATAATCACTCAACACGTAAATCAGTTGCCTTATCTCATCACTCCTCTGCAAAATAAATCGCACCCTGTTGGCATTATTGTGCGTGAAACAGAGTTTTTCTGCCTATCTTGATAACTCTTATCTGTCTCACAAGAAAGCCCTAGATGACGCTTACCGATAATCCATCACTTTTATAAAAAGAAAAAATGTACAACGTTATACCAAATAGATTCCCTTGCTTCATCCCAGTCTTACTTTGATCGAGCGACAAACAAAAAGCCCCAATAATATTCTGTTCTAAGATTCACTTTTAGAAGTTGGTGACTATCTTTATTATAACATGGGCATCGAAATATTTTGCTGAATTTATTTCTCTCTGGGCCTGATTACTTCCAGTTATTATCTGAATTCTCTCAGATGTGTTTGGAAATGAGTGTTTATAAAGCAGAAAATTACTCTTCTGTCCCATAAAATTATTTATGGGGAAGAAAAAGGGTACTAGCTTTTTATATTGTTTTCCAATATTTTTCATACTAACTGTGACTAATCAATAAAATTTTCGCTAACTTTTTTTTTAATTTCCTGTACTACGTTAAGGGAAATATTTACACAAATGTAAGATGTGAACAAAACACAGTTTGTTTTTCTCAAAAAAAGTAGTGAGGGCCGATATTAATTTGTATCGACATTCCTGTTTTAGATAATGTTTCTCAGTCGTACTTTTCAGTTAATCATAAAGTATTTGAAGTTTTTAACATTAAAATGTATAAGAAAGAATAATTTATGAATAATAATAATGGATGAGATGAGTTATTCAAGGTATTAAAAGTTAATAATCCTTCATTATCCTGTATTCTGTATTGATTTTAGATGTTTTTTCTTGAAGGCTTTTTTTTTCAATATAGTACTGTAAAACTTTATTAAGATATAAAATAGAAATTTACAGATCAATTCCTTCAAATATATATATTTCATATTATGTGTAGACGTTTTGTGTACGTGTTTAATTTACATAAAACGGTAGTTTACTTCTTGGTGGTTTCGCTACAAGTAATATTACATAAAAAGACGTTTACACTATACCCTGAGAAAATTGTAGTTAATTAAGATTTAAAATGATTTCGCTCGCATTTTCCATCAGAACTAGTCTAAGGAAATTTTAGAAGAAACTATTAAACTACAACACTATAAATTATAAGAGCAATCTAGTAAGCCTACAAAATTTAGAATAAATTAAAATAACTATTAATTTACACATTGGCGGAAAATAAAATTCCAACACCATGGAAGACTTGTGTAAGATAAACACACTTTGATAGGCTTGTTTACATATGTGAAAAATAACATCGATTCAAATTTCGCACTTAGGTGTGGTGCTAATAACGCCACTCAGAGCTTACAGATCAGGGTTGCTTTAAATGCGTGCTGTAAAGTGCGTGAGTGTTATTTGTCTGCGAAATTTTACGTATTGAGTTGATGTTAGGCAAAAATACATTTTAAGAAGACGAAGAAGCCATTATCAACAGTTCAGAGTTTGAACGTCCGCGTACAATATGGCTACGAGAAGGAGGATTTGCATTCAGCGATATTGCAGAAATACTTGGCTAGAATGTATCCACTATGCATGATTGTTGCACGTAGAGGTCAAGCGGTGGTGCAGCCTCAAGAGAACCGGGTTCCTGGAGACCAAATGAGAGGGAAGGCCGGCGTATATGGTGTAGGGCAGCCATGCATCGTACTGAGTGTGCAGCAGTAATTCGAGCTGCAGTTGGTCCCCCAATGACACAACGAACTTTTAGAAATTGGTTACTTCAAGGACAGCTTCTAGACTGGCACCCTGTAGTGAGCATTTCACAGAATCCAAGCCATTTTCGTTTGCGACGCCATTGGTCTTGGAAGAGTGGATTTCAAAGAATATTCGTGCTAAGTATCGTCAGAGTATTCGTAAAAATGGTTATTCTGGGTAATTTTAAAGTGAGTGGTACTTATAAGTACCGTCAGTAGATAAAGGGTTAACGTCAGGCATATATTGTTTTAGATAACTAGATATAAAAAGTTATATATTATTTAAGTTCATCTTTTATTCATGAAATAAAATCTATGTTTGTGTTTTGTAATTCTTTATTTTATACTTGAATTGTTATTAGTCTAATTTAAAAGTAAACTATTAATAAATTTATTCCTGATAAGTATACACAGTGCGGCAAATAAGTTTTAAGACTCGTCTCAGACCGCAGACTGTATGGGCACCATGAGTACAAATGTGCATGCGTCATGATGTCAATGGTCTGCTGGTACATTGCGCAACAAGTTGACGGCACTTGGTTAAGTAGCTGATAGAAGACGAGCGTTCATTGCAGAAGTGGATTTTGAAGTCCATTGTTACAGGGAATGAAACTTGGTGTTTCCAAAATGACCCTGAAACAGACCGACAAAATGCAAAATGGAAGTCAGAAAATTCCCCACAAGCCAATAAAAACAAAGAAAATTCCATCCAAAATAAAAAGAAATGCTTATTGTATTCTTCGATGCTAGGGGTATTATCCACAAAGAATTTTTCTAACTGAACAAACAATTACAGTTCAGTACTACTTAGCTGTTTTAAAGTGTTTGATGGCCAGAATTCGTCACATCCTTCCAGGATATCGGTCTGAAAGCACATGATGTTTGTTACACGACAATGCACCCAGTCACACCTCCCTTTTTGTTCGTCAATTTTTGCCAAAAAATTATGTATGTGTGTTATTTATGTTATCATCTACCGTATTCACCTGATTTTGCACCCTGTGACTACTCCTTGTTCTCCAAAATTAAACTGAAATTTAAAGGATATTTTTTTGAAGATATTTCGATCGTATAAACAGCTTCTATGCATGTAATGCAGGCCGTTCCACAAAGTGATTTGCAACAATCGTTCGATTCCTTAATAAATATCTATAACCACTTCATTGAAACTGGAGGGTCCTATTTTGAATAAAAAACAAAAAAAAACCATGTGTGAATTTATTTATTTATTTATTTTTATTTTTACGGACACAAAACTTAATTGCCGCACTGTGCATGTCACAGTTATAGAGTTGCATGAGTTCATCAACAAATTCTTGCCCTTAAAAAATAAGGTTGCACACTTGGTTGTAGAAAGATTTCGCCAAAATATTGAAACAGAAGCACACTTAACAAAAACAAAAGTTAAGAATACTTTAAAACACATTATAAATCTAACCGGAAAACAATAAAAGACGTATGACAGTTTTAAAAACTCTTTATTGGGAAGAAAAAACCTAGGAAACTAAAACATCTCAGACCTGATGAAAATGAAAACTTTCAAATAAAGTAACCAGTGGTGTGATCTAGCGAAATATATATTAGGTGTACAACCTTGCTTCCACCGTTTTGCAATAGATGGCTGTAGCGGTAAGTGGTAGTTGAAATAAAAGGATCGTAGATGTCATACAATAAGCTTAGGTATTTGTAAGCATAACGCCATCGAAATATTAGTCAATTTGTGTCTGCATGTTTAAGTTATTCTCGATTAAACATGTCAGCTTACGAGCCAAATTCTCTTCATTTGTGGGAGCTTTTAATTATCTTTTTTAACATGAAGAAATCTGCAGCTGAGGCTCATCGAATGCTCTCTAATAACTATGGTGAGGCCCCTATTAGTGAAAGAACGCGACGAGAGTGGTTTCAACGCTTCAAGAACGGTGATTTTGACGTCAAAGACCAGCATGGCAATTGGTGGGACCAGCTCGGCTCAGTGTAACTATTATGAGTTGTTAAAACCGACTGAAACAATCACAGGCGATCGCTGTCGAACGCAATTATTTAATCATAAATGTATAACCAGATTTTACAATAAAGCCTCGAATTTTGAGAAAAAAACGGTCGAAGCAAAGTTGTAAACCTAATAATAAAAATCAAAAACCAAACATTATACTTAATACTAATCAACAATATTGAGTTTATGATATATATGTATCTACATATATAAGTGTGTATACATATATATATACATAATATTTAATCCACAATTTCCACGATGCTAGTCTCTTTTTCCGAAACACTTGATTTATTTGACGCATTCCATTAAAAAAAAAATGTATAAATTTCTCATTTTTTGAATATTTACTTTTTCACTTTTCAAAATATTTCAACTGTTATTAATAATCCAATATATTTAAGTTTAAAATGAAGAAAGTCAAACCATTTTTTATTGAATATCTTTCCAGTCCAACTTTCTCTGTATGATCTTTTTTACTGAATAGAAGGTTATTGCAAGTTTTTATATCATTGGAAGCTGTAAACCTATCCCTCGGGCGGAAGGATTCGAGTCTCGTAAAATCTAAAAGACCAGAAAGAAAACCATTTTTGCCGTGTTTACTTTTAATGTTCGCTTCACTTATCAGCTTAAAATTGTTACTGGTACTCTGAAAAGAAATGATTTTGGATTTAACGTCTGCTTTGTATCACTCCACGATATTCCTTTCTATATATATACGTTTATATATATTCGAAAAACACACTATGAATTAAATATATAAATAATTTTACTTCCTTGCAAAGATAAAATAGTTATGTCGTTTGCTAGGGTTTGAAGAGACTAATATTAAATTCGATGAACTATAAATGTAACATTATACAAGGGAGGCATTGCAGGTTTTTCAAAAGAAGGAATTTTGAATATTATTTATTTATTAGTTTACTATAAAATAAATGCACAAAACCCTTGCATTTGAACAAGAATACATGAGGAAATTAAGTGAAAGGATATAAACCAATAAAAAACAGCATTTCTTTAAAATATTTTTAAGGAAATGAATAAAACATTAAATGAAATCAGTATGACATCATAATAAATTTATAAAGATATAGTTGAATTTTGTGTATATGAGCTGGCGTTCCCTTTTTTAGACACAGTTCTGTTTTAAAATATTTTTTATTGGTCTTTTAAGTAAAAAGGTATAATCTGTATATAATTAGGTAATTATGTACCTTCTTACACGTTACAAATGTGTTAACATAAAGGGTGTTTTTGTAGAGGTATAGAACTTTAAATTGCAATAAAACAACGATGTATTATTCGATTCGCATGATTTTTTTTATTCGAAAGATAACCTTGTGGCATTACATTTTAAATATGATTTCTGGCATATGACTGCCACTGCTGGCTCGGATGTAGTCCAATCTGTGTACGTCCAATTCTCTCTCAATGACTTTTTCCAACATTTGTGGCCGTATATCGGCAATAACACGGCGAATGTTGTGTTCCAAATGGTCAAGCGTTTGTGGCTTATCCGCATAGACCAATGACTTTACATAGCCCCACAGAAAATAGTCTAGTGGTGTTAAATCACAAGATCTTGGAGACCAATTCACAGGTCCAAAACGCGAAATTAGGCGGACAGCAAACGTGTCTTTCAATAAATCGATTGTGGCACGAGCTGTGTGACATGTTGCGCCGTCTTGTTGGAACCACAGCTCCTGGACATCATGATTGTTCAATTCAGGAATGAAAAAGTTAGTAATCATGGCTCTATACCGAGCACCATTGACTGTAACCTTGTGGCCTTCATCGTTTTTGAAGAAGTACGGACCAATGATTCCAGTAGCCCATAAAGCGCACCAAACAGTCAGTTTTTTCTGGATGTAACGGTGTTTCGACATACACTTGTGGATTAGCTTCACTCCAATTGCTGCAGTTTTGTTTGTTGATGTAGCCATTCAACCAGAAGTACGCTTCATCGCTAAACAAAATTCGCTTATGAAAATCGGGAACAACAGCAATCTCGTTTTGGGCCCATTCGACGAATCTACGCCTTGCTTGAGGATCGTTTTGATGAATTGCCAAACCAAACTGAGAATAAATCACTTGACAGCTGTTATATCGGTTGTCATCTTGGAAAGTAGTGCCAACTTAAACTTCTATACCTGGAAAAAAAACATTCTTTACAAGTCGATAAGAATCTAATGTTTAAGAACTCTTGAGCAATGTACACAAATAAGAAACTGGTAAGTCTGTTTTTGATGTGCTACATACATTAATAGATACTAAAAATGAATCTGATCACCCTGAATTTAAGAATAAAGATTTATTTTTAATGACCCCTTTTCCTGCAATTTGTAATCCAGAAAGGACATGAAGAAAAGTGCTTTGCGACTGCCCGAAGATGAATCCATCTTCATCCCAGGCATCTAACGCGTGAAAAAGTGGTCTTCAGACACAAAGGTGGTAGGATCAAATTTCCCTGCCCTCTAACCGCTGCCAAGATCACCAAGTGTAACCCTTCTATCAATATCATGTCGCTGAAGTGGTGATACTGGTATTTAAAACTAGATGGCAGCCCAGCCGAACCCTACTGGGTTTTTGTATTTCGATGGACGGTTTAATTTATTCCTTCCTTATAAATCTCTTCTGATTCAAACGTTATTGGCTCCTTCATCAGCTTTTTGACCCACCTTCTCCACAAACGACATCCCGCAACATCAACAGAAAAACGTTCGCACGACACTCAGGAAAGCCTACTAGAAACTATATTAATGCATTCATGATTGAAAAACATCCTTCTGTATGGATCGTTCAGAATCTGAACCCACAGCCAAAACCACTTTCTTCTCAAGAAAAAGGATATGCTTTTTCCACATGTCGCAACCAACAAAAGACAGGAATAAAATCCCTAAAACACTGTCTTGAATAGAGTATCTTTTTCGTCGAAGTCGTCTAACGCATTCACGGCATAACTGTTGGTGATTCAAATAAACATTTATATCAAGGTCAACAGCTTGTCACCGAACTACCAATTATACACTAGATGCCACCTTCTGGCATAGCGCTCATCGAGATAATGCAAAGAAGAATGTATCGAAGAAGTGTCATTGGCTGACGTCTTATATGTTTTTGTCAGTTTTAGCGTTCGCTGATGACAAAAACATTTATATCACTACATTGTTTTTTTGAAGACATTCTATCAAATTGGACAGTTATAAAATGATCATATCGTTCGTTTACGTTAATCTTCTTATTTATATCGAGCAATAGACTCTTTTTCAGCACGGTAAGGGTATAGATCTTGGATCGGCAACTTTTTAGATCTGGTATGCCAAACCAACCTACCAATACGAATCTGAGTGCCATACAGTAAGACGTGTTTTAAATATTTCTATTCCCAAGATAATGCATACAGGATCAGAGAAGATAGGTCAAAAATGTAATATTTACAGTTTTATTATAGATTGATTTTGTATCATTTAAATATATTTCTTAACATAAAAATAAGCAGCGTAAAATATAACTATTTCTTCAACAAAAATAAAAATAAATAAAATTGTACATATATATTTACATTTAAACATATTTATTAAAATAAGAAATATACATCATAAAATCTAAGTATTTCCCTCCATTATAGTTAAATAAAAAGATAAATAATTTTTTTTCGAAACTAGTGCTTTCACCGCTCTATTTTCATATCACAGAAACATGGATATAATTTGTGACTTTCTGTTAGACACGATTCTGAGTATTCAGTTGTTGAACAATTACTTTACAGACTCGAAATATTTTTCATATGAAGGGATATTTTTTACCTAGATATGTAGAACCAAAAGAGGAAAGGCAGCGCACATGCAATTTTCTCTTTTTAAACAATTAAACCTCTTCAGCAGTGACACTCAATAATGTACAAAATTGCTGCCAATTTATCTTTTTAGTTATTTTCAGATTTTTTCGTAATTCTATAAATACCATTAATTCTGAAAATGTTTGTCAATTAAGGTGCATTACAAATTAATAAACTATCCACTCAAATATTAACAAATTTGTAGAGTAGTGCAGAGTGCCACTGAGAGTTGTAACATAGTCCACATGTGCCATTGGTTGCCGATCCTAGGTATAGATGTTTAGATATATTGGCAAAAATGGTTGCACCATATATCCCACATCTTGCATCATTTTCATTATTATGTTCTAGAAAAAGTTTTAATTTAAAGTAATTTGGATTATTATTTCTTGCTTCATATTTTTCTACCTTTTTCCCTTCTCCCAACAAGTGGTTATGGTATCCTAGCGGTAAGGATCACTAACTCATGACTGACATGCCTTGTGGTAAGGCTCTGGAGCATCGAACATCCACCTTGTAGGAAGGCTGAAGCCAGTTGGATGCCAGTTCATGAGTCCAGGACCACTAGAACATGGTTCAAACTTATAAATTTCGTAGTCAATAGCTCTCGTGCTGCTTAAAATCGACCGTTAATAAACACCCACTCACCTTCCTGCAAACAAATATGAGACCGTTGAAGAAATCGACTCACGGGGTGAGTATAATTTAAAATTTCAAGTTGTGTGTAATTTTTAATTCAAGAGGCGAGGACTGTAAAGTTAAGTTTTTCAACACTATTGAAAGTTTAAAGCTAGATTTGGGTATATCTCTTTCTCTCTCAATTGTTTTAAAACATTATATAGTTATACAAAAATTCATGATACATCTTGTAAAAATGTTTCCTTATATAGTAACTTACAATATATATATATATATATATATATATATATATATATATATATATATATATATATATATATATATATATATAGAATGTTCCTCATTGTTTGAAGTTTACGAGAATCGTATAAGAAAACGAACTGTTTCATATACATATCATCATAATGTTTTAGTATGTATCTCACACTTTCAACATTTTTTCTTTGGTTGAATCACATTCCTTTGTGTGGATTTTTCTCTTTAGTACTTCATATTGTATAGAATTTCCTTTTCTATTTTATCGAATTATATTTCTTCTGGAAGGATTCAGCTCAAAAGTATTCAAAAGGATGGAACTAAAAGAGGTATTAAATCAGTTGAGTTATGGTGTGTGAAGTAGATATTACAATTCATTTGTGTTGTCACTGGAAATAAGAATGATACTTGGAGTACGGATTAAATCTGAGTTATTGAATAAAATCTAGCTACAATGTACTACGTTTCAACAATCTATGTCAAGAGAGTTGCTTTCTATTTTATTCAAGTAAAGCTTTTCTTCTATTCAATTTCCGTCAAAAGTCGCAAATATAATTCTTTTAAAAGTGAAGGTGGGAATAAAATTTCTTTTTGAATTAGAGTATTTGGGGAATTTTTTACAATTTAAAAATTATTTTTCTCTTCATTCCAAGACAAAGTATTCAATATTTTACAAATGAATCAAATATAAACAAGTAGTATAAAAAAATATAAGTCAGTTTCTACTTAGGTCAAGAAAGAAAATTTTTATTTTAACTATATTTAATTAAATAATTACAATTAATATAACTATCCATGTATATATGTGACACAATCACAGTAGTAGCAACTTAGAACGTCATCGAGAGTCATCCACTACAAGTTTAGAAAAATGAAAATGAACTCAAGTGGATGATTAAAAAAAGTATTGCAAGATCTTCTCCTTCTATTATAATAATAATTTGCCCGTATATAGCTCAAAACTCTGTACAGAGGCTCAACTGTGATTTTTGAAAAATTCACATTATTTTCTGAGTTACATCCAATTGAATTAATTATCGGCGTTTTTTTCTTCAAAGGCATTCCCTCTGTTGTCGTAAAACATGGATAAACCCACTTTTAAGTTATATATTTCAAAAATTCTAGTTGAGCCTCTGTACAGAGTTCTGAGCTATTTACAGGCAAAATATTATTATAATAGAAGCATTTTTCATAAAAGAACATTTTGAAAATGGTTCATTCTATGCTCATTTTTGTCAAAACATTGTACTTAAATAATTTGTTATTGTAATACTATTCTTAAAACAGATTTATATATATTTTCTAATCTAAGTGACACTTAACATCATAAGTATTATCCATTTATACGATTTTTCAAAATCACGGTTCCGAACGTAGTTGGATACCTAAAACCCATGTTTTTTCAATACATTGTAAGTATGATGGCTTATAAGACAATTTATATGTAAGCATATATCACAGCGTGACTTCTTGGTAGCTTCTAATTCCAGTATTCCAATTCTAGTCAGTTGTTCTACAACATATCTTGCACTTTATATACATGCAACTTAAGATTTTTATGAAAATTTTTATCTAACTAGTTTATGACACTTTTGGGCATTTTACACTATCGCTTTACTGATATTGCACCAGGATGTTTGCTTCCATAGCAAGGTCGAAATTTATAGGGAACATTAATTGCCGATTTTATTTCGTGAAATCAAAGAACACATTAGGCTTTTTCTTGAAACGACGCTATTTCTTCGAAGAAAAAATGACTTTTTTGTAAATGTTTTCCCAATCACTCTAGAAGAAGCATTTACACCATATACAGTGAATACTTTTTAACATAAAACTGAGAAGACGGAAATATTTTTCGTGTTAAAAGTAAATGCATAAAAAACCTTTTATTCAAAAAAAATTATGTTTATTAAATCACATTTTATTTACATAAATATGTATGTATACGCGCATTTAATAAAAATCAATGTGTGACGGATGTATTCGCGATCCTTCCACTAATCCTCTTGGAAATCTTTGGGCTATCATTCGCGATCTCATTCACAACCAACCCTTTTGAAGAAGAAACCGTGATATATTTTTTTTCAAAATAAATCTACCATATATAGCCAGGGTTTTCTAGCTAGTGGGGTAGTACGAGAAAAGGAGATCTATAAGTTAGGTGAGATTCCTACGTGTCAGGTATCACTACGCGTTATTGAATATTTAAAATTTTATGTAGACGAAGATTTAAAGTAATGATTGGTCACTAAACCTAGAGTAACGTCAAGCTATGTAAGATAATTGAATTGATTCTAAATTAAAGTGTAGATATTACTAATTTTCATATAATTACTGCATCTCGCTGTTGTTCCACTTGTATAGCTCGCATTGAGACATTCTCTACTTGAATTTAAGTGAATTAGTGTAGTTAATTTGGTTGATTAATAAATAAGTTGATTTTGAGCATGCCTGGTTCTACTCCCCTTCGTCCCACACATCTAGGAGGGCAAGAGAGATGGGAAAATCCCTAAAAAATGAAACAAAACATTTACAAGAACTTAATGAAATATAAAACAAATGTTTCTTTTTTTTTTTTTTTTTGGAAAACAAACAATTTATGGAGTTTCTGAAAAATAATCTGAAATTTCTCTTTGCATTGTTTTTTCTAGTACATTTTGTCCACAAATTGTTCAATGTAGTTAATTTTTTTTATTCATTTTACCTATGGAATGTGCGTCTAAATAACTGCGCATGCTTTTTTCATGATGTTCCTTTTTTTGGAGGTTTTCGTTTGGCATTTGTATCGATGAATGATAAAAGTAGCTGAGTTTAACAAAATTGGCAAAATCTTGTTTCGGGCTATTCCGAGGGTATTTCAAAGCCAAGTTATCCTCCTTTCTACGAAGCCTGTGAGCACCACATCTCTTTCAATTCACATTCCTCTTAAATCTCGCCTGCGTGGCTAGTTTTTCCGTATTTGATCATTTCCAGAAAGGTCAGGGAAGAAGACTTTCCCAGTGGGCCTGAACTAGTAGTTTTGAAAAAAATCACATTATTTTCAGATTTAGTACCAATTAAAAAAACAATCGGTGTTTTTTTGTTAAAATGTTTCTACTTGATGTATTGAAATAAAGAAAACCCTACTTCTATGTTATATATTTCAAAGTTCCTAGTTCAGGCTTTGTACAGAGGTCTAAGCCCTGTATAGGCAAAGGATAATTGTTATATATATTCCGGCTTTTTTAATAAAGGTGGTGTGTTTTTGAAAATAGGTAATATTATGTTCAATTTTTGCAAAAAAAAATGCATCTAAATATTTTTTATTGTAATAATATTCTTAAAATAATTTTATACGTCTATTATAATTTAAGTGAGACTAAATATTATAAAAATTTTTGGGCTCTTTTGCAAAATCATGGTTCCGAACGTAGTCGGATACCTTAAGCGTCATAGCTTTATGTACATTTTAAGGTAATACATAAATTATGATAGTAAAACTGACCTATGAAATGACATTAAAGTTACTTGTTTACGTTAAATGGTTATTTTATAAGGAATTTTTATAATCAGTGCCAAACTTTTGTTTTACCCTATATATCATTTCCAATTTTATATTCATGTATTTTTCTCTATATCATTGGTATTTAATTTACATCCATAAACCCTTAAGTGAAATGGCAGAAGATATTAATTAGTAACATCAAAAACTATTTAATTTTATTAAATATAGCGTTACTCTACTGTAACTTAAAGAAAAAAACTGTATTCAGTACTCGTTGAAGCCATCTTGGGGAAATATCGGTGCTATACAAATTTAGCGTGTAAATGTGTTAGTCGCTGAAATCATAAAATATAATCTTCATGGAAAATAAAACGCGTGATTACCTTTTGTTCACTGAATCTCTTTGCAAGGTCATAAAATTCACCAGACTGTCATTGACCTCGAGTGAACAAATTTTGCGCGAAAAGTGGAGATTGCAACTGTTCACACCATGTAGCTGATTTACTTTCAAATAAATATTCATCATTAAAAATGGTCGGATTTAAATATTAGAATATTGTTTTTATAGCTACATAAAACAAATTTTCAAGTTTGTTGTATGTTTATATAAATGAAATGCTTTAAAATTATGCAGCTACATTGAGAGTTCCTTTTTTAAAAAAGTGCTTAGTGTAGTTTTAAGCTTCATTTATAGTTTTATTTTAAATAAAAAGATTCAGATTGGCATCTTAATTGTACTGAACTCTTCTGCATGAATTAATAAAAGTACAACAAATAAATACAGTCGGACCTCTATATAACGAAGTCACTAAACACCGGGAAAAAGTTCGTTATATAGAAAATTCGCTACATAGAGGTTCATATTTTAATATACTTTATAAACCACACAAAACAAATTTTAAATTCATAAACACTATATATTAAAAAAATTAATTATTGACACTTGTTTTTCATTTAATATATGTTTATTTTATATATCTTACCGATCAAAAAAGACAAAAATTCATTTTATTTGCCTTGTTAAGAAATTATAATAATTTATATATATTTTATATATCTTACCCATTAAAAAAAAAAGAAAAAAAAATCATTGTATTTCCAACGTTAAAAAAATAATTTTGTACTAAAGTTAATGACTTTTAAGAACATTTTATAATTTAAAGTATACACAAAAGTAATATTAAACATTCATTACTAAAAAAATTAAAACACGAGGCCACGGGACAACTCCACTGAGTCTGAAAGAGGATATCGAAGATGTGTCTAGTGAACTGGGCAATGAAGGTTAAAGGCTGCACTTCTTGGATGATACGTCCAGAACTTTATTGCTCTCCGCGAGTTAGGATCTAATAAAACCAGTTCAAGATTTATGACCACTATAAAATGTGTAAAAAGAGAGAGCAGCTTGAAATGTTCAGAAATATTTGAAAAATATGAAAAACAATAATTGAATCACAAAAGAAAAAGTTCGTTACATAGAAAATGGAATTCGCTATAGAGAGGTTTTTTTACTAAAAAAAATAGTGAAATGTTCAAGGTTCCAGGAAAAAGTTCGCTATATAGAAATATTTGCAATGTAGAGGTTCGACTGTGTGTATTAAGTTTTTCTTATAAAACCAAAAAAAAAAAAACATTAAGTCTCAATAAAAATTTAATGAAAGCAACAATAATTATCGCTGGGTAAAGAATGATTCCTATCAAATGTTTATTTTTAAATATTAACTGCATATTTATAAAAATAAGTTAGATCAGGGCTGTGATAAAAAATATAAAAAAGTTATTTTTAAACCTTAAAAAACGTAATATATGTGTGTGCATTTGTTTAAAGAAAAAAATTATTAGAAAATGAATCTGTAAATGATATCCTTCACATTAGCTGATCATTTATAATTCATATGATGGATTATATTTTATGGTTTTGTTATTTACGATTGCTTATAATTATTACACGTTAATTGAGTTATTATGTATTCCTTGAAAATAGATTTTATAATTTTTATGAAAAAACACCTTTATGTTTTTCTATTACGTTTTTAGATAGCGCTGAAATGTTTGCACTTTTTTCCCAATTGCAACACTTCCAGGACTAGTTTTTATCTTTTATCATTATTTGTTACTAATGCGGGATGGGTATAGCTTATCCACATTATTATTTGAAAGATGATAAAACTTCATACATAAATATTGATTCAAGGAAATTATATGCGTTTTAAATTTTAGATTCGAAAACATATAAATAAATGTTAGTTTACGTTTTTTAATACTGGCAACTACGTGCAGATTATTTCCAATATTGTTAACTTTATCGAAAATCCATAAAATAAATGATTTAAGAAGAAGATCACAGCGAAAATGTATGGCAGAAAAAAGAATTTCATAGTACTGGCATAAATAATATACTTCCGCAAATACACAAAATAGAATGTTTTTAATTGGTTATAAATGTATGATACATATTTATCTTATTAAAAATAATATAAACAATAATTGGGAACAATATACAAATGTTAATTTCTACTCCCTGTGAAACATTTTTTTCAACATGTAATCATGCAGAACAATTAATAAACCCTATGTAAAAAAGGTTTGAGTATTGAAAATATGTATAAAGTGTTTGCATGCTCAAGAATTAATTGTCGCTTAATTACAGAGAAGCTTAATTATTTTCTCTCATAGAATAAAAAAATATAATGATTATTTCTATTAACTAAACTATATCTGAATAAAACTTCGTACTTGCTTGTTTTCTTAGAAATTAATTAATATTGTCCTGCAAAAAATTTGAACAGAACTCATTTTGCTGTAATTAATAAGAATAAAGGGTTATAACCCAAATAAAATAAGCTGTACTCACACTTGTTTAGTAAGGATCATAACATTTTTATTCATTGATGATTATATTTGACTTTTCATGTTTCACTGCAAGTATAATGCACTGTTATAATTGGATGAAACTACTGAATTTCATAGAAAACTGCAACTGAGACAGAGTAATATAATGCAAGAATATGTTTTTAACTTTCTTCATATGGATAAAATAGTCACAAGAACTTACTTAATCCTTAACTTCCCACTGTCGCTTTTCTGCAACGTACGATTTATTTTAATTTAACTGACTCAATATTTTTTAATTACCTACAAACCACTCTTATCTGAGGAAAAAAATGCTAATTTTGTCACTAGATGGAAGTACATTTTTACCAGAAATCACAACACTTATAAAATTCTCTAATGCCTCATGAACTATGTTTTTGCTATAAAGAGAATCCATAATATTTTATGCTTCCTCTTGTTTATTGACAAAATAAATTACCAGGTAAGAAATGTAAACATTTTATGTTCATTTAAACGTAATTTTGATTTTTCAATGTAAAAAGTTTGAACGAAATTTGATTTTAATTATATGTTGCAGGTCTGCAACATTGGTCTTTGGTTACCATTTTGACATGGCCAAAACGCACATACTAACCCAAGATGAAATTGATAGAAATGTGAAATATTCGGACGAATTAAGTCAGGGTGGTCTTAAATATTATGATGATGATGTTGATTTTTATCGGATTGTGTGTCATATAATGAAGATTCCGATAGCGACTGTGAAAATAGCATTGGTTCATAAAATACAATTCAAAATATGAAAAAATCCGATGATGATAATAAATTAGATAGAAATATTTCAGTCAGAGAACTTTTTTTTAAATTTCACTTTTAAGAATAATAAAACATAATCAAAGAATTTTTTATGGAAAAATCAAAACATTCCATTGAATGAAGAAGTAATAAAATTCCATGGAGATCACAACTTCCAAGTTGAAATTATGGATTTGGAGAGCGAAAAGTGTAAAGTTGGACTTTATTACAACAAAATCAATAACTGCTTTAAAAAATTTTCATAGTATGTAAGGCTAAAGCAATTTATAACAATGAATAATAAAATTCTCATATAAAAAAGTTTTGTAATTTACACCACTACTGCGCAATGTTGTGATTCTGCAACAAACAAAAAAAGTGACTGAAATTAAATTTAAAACAGCTTAATTTTTTTAATATATTTTTCCCTTTTATTATTACTTGAAAACTAGCTGATATAATTTTTTTTCATGGAAATTTTAAAAATTGGGAAGTTAAGGGTTAAGATGCCTTTGACGATAAATAAGGAAATTTAGAAAGAACTAAGCAATAAGATATTAAACTACTAAAAGAGAAATACTAAAGTGTTCTACATTTTATGATGCCTAATTTTACTAGATTGTAATGCTCCTTGGATATTTAATGGGGGGGAAACATGTAATATTTGGGGAAAAAATTTAAAATTAAAAGTCGCAAAGCTTACACGTGTTTTAAAATGAACAAACGTAAATGTCAGGCTATTAATAATGTAAGATATAATATAGGAAGTAAAAATGATGCATCGTTTTTACGAACAATTTGGTTTTTATTCTAAGATATTGTAACAGGTACTTAATAATTTTTTAATAATTATCATATCTATCAAAGATCGGGTGTCATGATTGTGTTAAAGAAATTGCTGGACCTTCCAAGTTAAATTAATGCGTTTTTAACTATTTCTATTTGGAGTTCATTTAAAACAGATTTCACCCATTTGTCTTCCAATTAAAACCTGAAGACGGATTGGTTCCAAAATTTGATACAATGAGAATTTAATAGCAACTATATATAAAAGGTACGTCATAGTCAGTTGAGAAAACTTTTTATATATATAAATGGTTGATGTCAAGCTTTTCAAAGGTTGCCTTGAGCGTGTTTTGAATGATCGTATTACAATAAAATTAATTAATTAGCTGCAGTTATTTTACTATGGATAGTAAAATAACTGCAACTGCCAGCAATAAGGAGACAATTTATAAAACTACTTAAATTCGAAAGTTAAAATTAATATTATTTTTATTATATATATCAAGTTCTTGTACTTAGCCATTTTAATTCTACAGTTTATTGGCATAAATATTGAGCAATTGACATTTTGACTTGTACCCTTTCTTATTCTTACTTACATGTCCCGAGATTTTACTTAACTTAAATCTTTGACCCCCATTTATTTTTAAAGTATTCGGGTTTCTGAATAAACAAATTTCAAGATTAGTGTTCAAAAGTTTCTCTTTTTTTCTGCTAAATGATCAACATTTTGTTTTCGAGGAAGATATGTAATCTCTTCAAAACTTATTTGCTTCCTTCAATATGCACAATCACCCTAACACCGTTTAGAAAGAAAAATGGTATGCATTTATTTCAAAAGACTAGAAGGGTTTGCACTAGATCGAGACATCATTAAATGGTTTATCCATTTTTTCATATTTTATCCTTTAATAATCACGTTCCTCAGGAAAATGTCTTCATCTATATGAGTTATCAATTGTAATTGTCGACAAAAATTCTGAAACAAAATCATTTTTCTTAAAAATTCGATGGAATATTTTGAATTTTATTAAAGTTTATGACTATAAGGTGAATGAATATTATTTGTAAGAGGTATATTATTCCACTGAAACAATGCACACATTTTTTTTTCTGAAGAAAATACTTTACACGATATGACAAGTGATAAGACTTTAAAATGATGTTAAAACTATTTAACTACTTATGGCAGTGATTCTTTTGAAGTGCACAATTTATTACTTTTAGCTGTTGAGAAAGGAAAGTCACAGAACTTTTTAAACGCTATGATTCTTTATGTTTTGAGGATGCAATATCCATATTTTGCCACCTGAAAATTATTGTTGGGAAATAAACAATTGATTCTATGTGCAATGCTTCATGATAATAGCTTTTATTGGGAAATAAAAGCTATTTTTCAAAATGTAAATGCTTGTCTTATATAAATGCTGACTCTCTAGTCAAAATGTCTCCAGACGGTCTGCAAAACAGCATTTAGATAATATCACTTTTATGGCATATTTTTGCAATGCGGGAGTGAGGTCACTATGATATTTCATGTTATTAATGGAAGTGTTGAAATATATATATTTTGAAAGAAAAATATTTATCTCAAGGGTTTTAAGGTACAGTTCTTACTATTTATCTTTGAGAAAATGGTTAATGCAATTTAGACATTCACAGTTATGATGTAATTGCCAATTTTTTTTTGTTCGTTTTATTCTTTCTGTGAGCAAAAATATATCTCATCAGTAAAAAAATACCTAATGTAACTCTATCTATATTTGTATATGTAACAAAGCTTTCTGAAATAAATTCGAAAGCGTTTTAAAGAAAAAGAAAAAAAATTATATTATAGATATACAGTCGGACCTCTAACTAATGAAGTCACTAAATCCTGAAAAAAATTTCGTTATATGGAAAATTTGTTTTATAGAGGTTCAACTTTCAATATACTTCATAAACCACATGAAAAAGATTTAAATTCTTAAACAATATATTTTAAAAAAGTAATTATTTACACTCTTTTTAAATTTACATATGCTTAATTTATGTATCTTACCCATAAAAAAGAACTGCAAGGAAAACAAGAAAAAAGAATGTCGAAGAATACACTGTATTTTCAATACAAAGAAAATAATTTTATAATAAAATTAATGAATTTAAAGAACATTTTCTAATTTAAAGCTTACAAGTGAGATAAAACATACATTATTTTATAACTGGAACCCGATGACATGATAAAACTATACTGGGGATGAAAGGGGATATTGAAGATGTTTCTTGTGAATTGGACAATAAGGGTTAAAGTTTGCACTTCTTAGATGAAAGGTCCAGAACTCTATTGCTCTAGGCGAGTTTGACACCTAATAAAATCAGTTAAAGATTTATGACCAACATAAAATGTGTTAAAGCGAGAATAACAGAAATACCTTAAAAATAGGGAGAGAAAAAATTGCATCACAAAAGAAAAAGTTCGTTACATAGGAAATGCATTTCGCTATAGAGAGGTTATTTACGAAGAAAATCATGAAATGTTCAAGATTCCAGGAAAAAGTACGCTATATAGAAAAATTCGCAATATCGAGGCTCATTATATAAAGGTTCGATTGTATATATATATATATATATTCGAGGTCATTTAAACTATTGTTCGGTAATATATATATATATTACTTTCCCTTCACAAAATTAACCAAAATCTTTAGACCTAAAAACACAATCATAAGACAAAATATACAAAAACAATCAAATTTTTTATAACGTCACACATTCAAAAGGGCTGAACTCTTAAGAAGGTATTTATGTTCAGAAGTTATTTTTGGTCTCTCAACTTTATCCTTATAATTGCAAAAAAAAAAAAGAATTATTTTTATTTAGGAATGTTGCTGTGTATTAAAGTAATAAAATTTTCAATTATAATTCTTTACCTTGAGTTTTTTCTCAATGATTCTTGAGAAATTTTATCCAAATTATTCTTTAAAATATAATGTACCAATGACATTCATTAATTTTTATAACTTGCTAAATTATACAATATATTAAATAGAATACTTAATTTGAAGAAAGACCCGCACAAATAGTGTATAACAAACTAATAAAGAATTAAAACTACTCAAAACAGTTCTGAATAATTTCACATACATAATATATTTGAATAGAATGGTAATAGATGTCTTTTTTAATTTTTTATAACTATTACGTTAATAAATAATTTTGTTTTGGATATTTCTTCCAGATAAATGGCACTTATGTTCAGACTTGTTTACCTTACTTTTAACACTTACATGCATGCTTTATCACTGGAATTAAAAATAGATACTCACTAAAACCTTCCAAAATCTAATCTTATGAAATATGTCTAAGATGCCAATTAGCATTTTGAGTTGATGTTTAGTAGCTTTCATATCACTATTTTCATTTGTCAAGAGTTTATTTATCTATTTAAATAACAGATACTTTAAAAAATATTGATTACTATTTACTGAACCCCGCTCGTAATTGAAATAGCTACGTATTATATGAATGCAATAGGGGGATATAAAATATTAAAAGTTAGCTAATAAAGATTTATATGCCACAATCAAATGCGAAAGTTCTGAATTGGATTAGCTGTGCTCAGACAGAACAATTTTCCGAACCTACTGCAGTTAATCTTTTGAAGTAGTTGGCTTTAAATGGGTTTTACTAATAGTGTATCCGTTTTAACGGAGTAGGTTACTTAAACATTTGCCCCATTAGTTTATTTTGAAAATGGAGCCAGGTTAAATAGAAGATATGCAGAAATTAGTTCAAAATGCCTTCAATTTTTAAATCTCATGAGGTCGAGAGTATTTTTGAGCTAATGTCTCCTTTGTACTGTGTGGTATATATGGATGCCATGCAAAAGGATTTGGATGAAGGACTTTATCAAATGGATTTTCAGATTACATAAAAATAGAAGACAATACGATGAGAGGTCGCACAGTTATGTTTAATATGTTTAGTATACATGTATATTCATTATTTAAATCGTATACAATTTTAAAAGTCTATAAGATTTAAGTAAGTATCTATAGTATTTATGGGACTGGGATTCGTTTTTTTTTTACTTGTTTATTGGGAGCTCGTCACATTAAGTTTTTGAAGCATTATTTTATGTAATGCATTCACAATCTCTACAGAAGTTATGGGATTATGTAAATATTAATATGACACATCACTCAATAAGTCCCGGGTCTTGCATTTAGATGGCGATACGTTGTAACTTTCTTTAGTCTAACCTAGTAGTACTAACTTTCAAACGGTATGTGTCAAAGTTTCGTGATAATATCTTGTTTATTTAAAAAGCTACATATATGTTTTAGTGAAACAACTTTTGTTGGTTTAGGAACCCTGGATGAGAAAAAGTATTTCGTGTGTTAACATTGCTTTTCGATGGAGTTTAACACTGATAAAGCAAACAAAAATGTGCTTCGAATATTTTGTCCCACCCACCATACTATTTAGATTTTGCCCTCAGTGACTACTGGCTTCTTCCAGACCTTTAAAGAATGCTACAGGGAAATGTTTGCTTTAAATGAAGAAGTGATTGCCAAGGTTGATGCCTATTTTGAGAGAAAAGATAAATCGTTTTACGAAAAAGGTATTAAAAAATTAGAAGAGCGCTGGGCTGAATGTATCATTCTTGAAGAGGAGTATCTTGATAAATAAAGTTCAATTTTGCGTAAAAGTTGTTTTTTTTAATTTGACCGATACTTATTGAGTGATGTGATATGTGATAAATCTACTCTTAAATTTTATCTTATTTTGAGTGGAAATTAATTAATTGTTTGAAGTCATTTAGGTGTGACTAGGTATGGCCCTTTTAAATCCATTTCTTTTAGTTGCGTGAAAAATACTCACAAACATAAAACAAGTTGCAACACACAATGCAAGACATTAACTCACCCGGTTTACAGGCAGTACATAAAAATACTCTTTTTTACTCCAGAAACCTCTCCTATTTATAGTTATAGCCAAAAGGAAGGTTTGAAGAATTAGTAATTATTAATAACTACTACATTTTTAGATATATTGATGATTTAATTATTTTTGGTAAAAATGATAATTTAAATCCTATTATTAATTTCTATCCGTCCTACTTAAACTTAGTTAAAATTAATAATAATCCAATCACAAAACAAATTACCTAGATGTATCACTGTATATTAAGGATTTGAAACTACATTCTAATATTTATGATAAAAGAGATGCCTTTAATTTTAATATCATCAAAGTGCCTTACTGGAATTCTAATTTATTAATATCTATATATAGAAAG
Source organism: Trichonephila clavipes (assembly GCA_019973935.1). Taxonomy (NCBI): domain Eukaryota; kingdom Metazoa; phylum Arthropoda; class Arachnida; order Araneae; family Nephilidae; genus Trichonephila; species Trichonephila clavipes. The sequence goes on along the minus strand of BMAU01016056.1, from coordinate 15,304 downwards.
ATTATTTTTAACTATATTTATCGCAATAAAGTATTAGTTAGCGATAAAATATATATATATAAATATATATATATATATTTTATATATATATATATATATATATATATATATATATATTATATATATATTATATATATATATTATATATATATTATATATATATATATTATATATATATATTTTATATATATATATTTTATATATATATTTTATATATATATATATATATATATATATATATATATTATATATATATATTATATATATATATTATATATATATATTTTATATATATATATATTTT
>BMAU01016056.1:0-10000 GCA_019973935.1 Trichonephila clavipes | reverse complement strand
TGTAAATAAAATACGAATTATTCATCCGCTCAAGTTCGAACACATTTTCTTAAACTTATAGTTGTTTAAACTTAATGTTAATATAGTTTTTTCAAAACTAATTGAATAATTTTATAATTAATGAATAAATAGTAAAAACAAAAATAATAGTCCAACACCATATATAAAAAGTAAAATCGCGTTTTGTGTCCCTGTAGCGCAAGAGTTGTGTTGGACTTCTGAAGCAAACAAAGCGGGTTCGAATACTACCTGGGATGGCCTAATTTCTGAGATTGTGTTTTCTTTTTGCCATACTGTTTTATTGGAATATTTAAATTTGATGAATGAATAAATAGTAACAAAAAATAGTTCAACACCATATATGGAAAGAAAAAGGAAAACTGCAAGGAAAATCGCTTTCGCCACTTAATATTGTGACTCGGTCATATGTATATACATATATATATATATATATTTAATTGTAATTATTTAATAAAAAGTTAGATAAAATATTTTTTTTACCTAAGTGAAAATTGATTTTATTATTATTTTTTTAAGTTACTTTTTCGTTGTAATTTTTTTTTTTAATATTTATTTCAAATTTTGTTTCATTCTTTATGCGAGAACTCAGTAGTCTTTTTGAGAAGCACTTGTTTAAAATGATTTTTTTTTTCATTTTTAAAAATGTTTTTTTTTATTTTTTGCCGTAATTAAAACAATTGCATTCACGTACAAAAGTGACCTTATTTAAAAATTTAAAAAACACATGTTGATTTCATTATGTTGATTTAAAGTTTACACACACACACAAATATATATGTTTATAATAACAAAAAAATTACACGATTCTCTCCCCAATACTATCATTTAACACGTAGGCGAGTCTATGCGGTGTATTGGGGGAGGGGGATAGTAAATGAATATACACTGCTCAAAACAATTAGGGGAGCAAGCAAAAAAGTGAAGAAAACCGTGTGAGACAGCCACGTATTGGCATACAATGCATAGTACACGCGTATCAATGCGCAATACAGAAAAAAGGCGTAAAAAAAATTTGGAATTAAGCTTTAATTCTTTGAAAATTATGGAAAAAACATTAAAAGATGATTTAGGGCAATAATTTGGTTACATGTAAACGATAAAAAATTTACTGTTTAGACATGATGCATGAGTTTTAATAGAGCGTGTGGTCTCCTCGAACAGCTAAGACTGCTGCACACCTGTTTGCCATGGATGCGACGAGGTTATCGATCAGACTTTGGGGAATACTGTTAAACTCCTCAAGAAGTGCAATCTCCAAGTCTCGGACAGTAGCAGGTGACCTTGGTCGCGCAGCAATGCGTCGTCCGAGCATGTCCCAAACATGCTCGATTGGATTCAGGTCAGGATAGCACGCTGGCCATTCCATACGCTGTATTGTTTAGGCTCCAAGCATGTTCTCCACCAGACGAGCTCTATGTGGTCGGGCATTATCATCTTGGAAAACAAAGGAATCTCCAATGGCTTCAGCGTAAGGGATGACATGAGGTCGAAGTATCTCGTCTGCATACCTTCGGCCCGTCAAAGTGCCATTACGAATGATATGCAGGTCCGTACGTCCGCCTATGCTGATTCCACCCCATACCATCCAACCAGCTCTTCTGTATTGTGACATTTCACGAACGAATGCGGGGTTATTTCGAGTGCCCCTGTCCCTCCATACAATAACACGTCGGGTGTCACACTCTAGACTGAATCGGGACTCGTCTGTAAACAGCACTTGGCTCCAATCATGTTGCTCCCAATCTCGATGGTCAGCAGTCCATCTTCTTCGGGCCGCACGGTGGCGTGGGGTTAACGGAATGCAGACCATTGGCCTACGTGCATAGAGCCCTCCCTCATGAAGCCGATTACGTACTGTTTGGCTGGACACCCTTCGTCCTGTTGCCAAGAGCAACTGTCTTTGCAGCTGCGTAGCATTCTCTGTTCTGTTTCGACGGGCTGTTAACTGTAAATACCGGCCATCAGTTGATGTAGTGGCGCGTGGCCGACCTGCCCCTGGTCGATGTCTAACATTTCCTGTTTCTTGGAATCGATTCCACAGCCTTGCAACATCACTTCTGGCGACTCCAACAGCGTCCGCGACACTACGTTGTGTTTGCCCGGATTCCAGTCTGCCTATAACACGCCATGCCATGGATTCCGGTAAATCACTTTGTTGAGACATTCTCAAGTAACCTTGTCTCAAAAAAAAAATACTGCGCAATCGAATTTCACAGTTACGGCAACAAAACAGACGTTTCTGCAACATCCCGATTTCTGCCCTTATCTCCTTTTTCTGGTTTTTGACGTCATAAACTTTGATTTGCATATAAAATTTTCTTCTTCCATTTCCTGGTAGCCTTTAAATTATGGATGATTCATTTTATGTTACTTATTGGTATACATCTTTGCTTACTTTTGTTAAAATCATGTGCTCCCCTAATTGTTTTGAGCAGTGTATAAGCAATTCCTCTGAAACAAGTAAATTCTTCGCAAACACTGTCAAGAGAATTTTATTGCATTCCAAAGCCTTCGAAATAATTTTGTGGGTGTAGGTGTCCAGAAAGTATCCTCCTCCTGAAAGACATATTTCTAAGTCTGGAGCATTTAACGCAACGGTTCAGCGGGACATATAAATATACATCTGTGGTATTTAAGTAATATATATTATAATTTTAGCGTCGAAGTATAGTATTATTGAATTCAATACATTGTTAGTGTATGGAGGGTTGGACGATGAAAATTATGATTGAACATTGGGTATATTAACTATTAAAAGTTTAAGGAATTCTGCTATATGCCTTTTTTGAGTTACTACCTCTGTATATCATGTTGATAGCCTTTATTTATGGTTCGATGATTATACGAATAGTGTATCAACACAGGATTGGAATTTTGCACAAGACAAAATGAATTACTGAATGTGATAAATGAATGGAATAGAACATTTGTCATTTTTAATTGTCCTCCTACTTTTTTAATTTTAATGACGATAAATATATTTATAAATGTTAATTGGAATTTTTATTTAAGGAATTTATATTTTATTTTTTTACTCTCGATTAGTTTCTGATGTGACATGGTTATTACTTATTCTTATTTATTATTATTCCAAACACAGCCAATGAAAGGAATTTATTTAAAATGTGTATTCAGCAATGTGTATAATTTTCTTCTTCTTTTAAATAAAGAACATAGTTAGTAAAAAAGCCTTTACTTAGTCATACTTCACTTAGATATCAGAGTCAAATTTATAAATCTTTGCTTACGTAGGTATCATATAAGTTCTTTATAATGTGTTTTTCTGACTTTTAAAAAAAAAGGAATTAAGAAGACTCTAAATGCATGTTTATTTTGCCTCAGATAATTCAATGAATAATTAAATGGTTTTCATAATCATGATTGACATCTTAATAAAAACGCTTTTCTTACATCGTTCTTTAAGCAGAAAAGTCCATTAAAAATTCAGGACAAGCAATTTGTAGATATTATGTGAGCTCTTTAAGAAAGAGAAAAATTTAGAACATGATTTGAGTAAAATTTTCGAAAATATAATGCTTTAAAGCAGAGCTTCTTAAACTTTCAACAAACACGACCCACTATTCAATCATCATTTTCATCACCCCCCCCTCCATACAACAACAATACTTGAATTCAATAATACTATACTTTGACACTAAAGCTACATTACGACTTAAACATCTTACGTGCCACCGTCGTATATAAGCGTCTTGCTCAGCCAAAGCATTAATTTTCTGCACGTATATATACGACTTTCCAAAGTACGATATTTTCTGTGCAGTGCTTGAGGAGCGAATCACGTACCAATTTAATCAGCAGTTAAGAAATTAATTATAAAACTTAAAATTTTTTAAGATAAGCGTTAATATAAGCCCATGGGGTCACTGATAATTATCAAATTTGTTCTTAACTTAGTATTGTTAAATTAATAATAAAATATACACTATACAGTACTGATACATTTATAAGTGTATTATATCAGTGTAAATGTGTATTTTATATTTTATTATATCAGAAAGTATTTTGTTTGTTTACTTTCAGTAAATTAATAATTTTTTTAAATAACCTTTTGTTTTCGACTTTTCAATATGCTCGTGCCCCCTGGTAGAGTTAACACGCCCCAGAGTTTGAGAAACGCTGTTTTAATGGATAAAGTTCTAAGCCTTTATCAGAAGGCAAAGTTATTTCGCTAGTTATTGTATGAAATTAATTGTACTTCTTACCATAGCTAGCAAGTTACTTCTTATTTTCTATTTGTTCCAGAGAGGAAAGAATTAACATACATGAAAAATTAAGAAAATAATATAGATAAGGAATGAAATGAATTCGAACTATCATAAATCCATATAATGTATAACATATATTTTCAAATTATATAAAACTCATAATTTTTTATGGAAAATGTCTCTATTGTGTTTTACCCACTTTTCCGTTTTGCATTGTCTTAAAAATAATGATTCAAAACAAAAAAAATAGTCATTAGTAATTATGCATCATATCTTAACACCAATTTAGGCTTAATTGTCTTTATTTTGTTTCTGGAACGCTTAGGCTTTACTTACTTTCTTAAAATAGCGTTTCTCAAACTGTGATGCTCTACTCCCTAAAAGGGGAGTGATAACTCCGCGAGGGAGATGCGAGCACATTGAAAAGACAAAAACCATCGATCATGTAATAATATTATTAATTACTGAAAGCAAGCAAACTATATTCTGAGATAACAAAATATAAAAAAAAATATTTTCACTGACATAATACATTTATAAATGTATCAGTGCTGCACAATGTATTTGAAAATTAATTTAACAATACTAAAATAAGAACAAGTTTAATAATTACAAGTGATCCCATGGGTTTGTCATTTATAAAACAATTTTACAAAAATTAACACTTGTCATGATAATTTGTACGGTTTATAATTAATTCCTTGAATGCCGAATAAAAGTTACGTTATTCAATCCCGAATGGCATAGTTTTCCTTGTACAAGATGTATTGGGTGGGATGAAAAGAAATAAAAAGTAAAACTTTCTCTGAAATAAGTAAATCATTCATCAACACGGTCAAGATCATTTTATTGCATTCGAATTTTTTCGAAATAATTTTATGGATATAAGTGTACAGAGAAGATCGTACTTCGGAAAGACGCATATATACTTCTGGGGCAAGTATTGCTTTACCTGAGTTAGATGGTTACATGCGATAGTGGCACTTAAAAGGTTTTAATAGTATAGAAGCTTATTGCTTCAATTCATTATTATTCTATGCAGGGGGGTGATGAAAATTATGATTGAATAATAGGTCGTAAATATTGAAAATTTGAGAGAGAGAAGTCCTGTCTTAAATGAATTATCATATCGATATAAATAAATTAAACTTCCTAATCAATGAAGAAATTAAACAAATAATATTTATAACCATTGCCTGAAACCAATTTATGGAGAAATCCAGATTTTGCGCAAATAAGAGAGTTAAAATCCTTAGTTTCAAGTAATGTTATGCGTGTTCATAGAGTTCACATTCATTAGTCAAAAATTGAGCTCCTTTTAAGTGTACCTTATACACTTAATAAGATCACCTTATTAAGTGTACTCTTTGGTATACAACTTGTTGAGAAGTACTCAGGTAAATAAAAAAAATGAAATGAACTTACATATTTTCGTTGTCATGGTGTTTGTAGTGAATACTAATGACCCAAAGGTCTAAAAGATTGTAGTAATAAATATTGCTTTAAAAAATTCCGAAGAAAATAGTGTTTATATTAATATACAGATAATGTATTGCCTCTACCACAAATCATTTTAATACAACATTTAGAAAAATTGAATAATCTAATAAATTATTCATCTTCATTAATTTTCATTTTATAATAGGTATTTGAGAAATAAAATTTTTACAGAAAATGATATGTATAACGCCGCTTTATCAAAAAAATTAAACAAACATTTCAATGCGAAAAATTTTTTTTTGATTCTTACAAATTAAGTTTATTGCATAAAATAAACATTTATTTTTTTATCCATTTAATGTGTTTACCAATATCTTGTAACTTATATTAGTAATAGTTTAAGAAAATATAAACTCCTTTATATGTCACAAAAGCTTAGTGTAACAGACATAAAAAACGACTGACAAAGCAAACATTTTTTTATGCTTAGTTAATAATTGAATTATTTCCTACTCTTGAAAGGAGCCCAGAAAGCATTATCAATAAATTATCTGAATTATGTTGCGCGGGGAACACACATTACATTCCCTCTATATATCCCATATAATCAAGTTACAATCATGACCTAGGCATCTAGATATTGTTAACTTAATGTAGAATAATATCTCTTGATGGCGTTTTGTATTTGAAGGAAAATTTGAAGAACCAACGGCTGAATCGCAATTTCAGTACATTTTTATGTTGTTCGGTATAATTGAATGTCGTTATTATCACAGCGTATTTCAAAGTTAAGGCTCTGTAAATTCCTTTTGAAATAATTTTAGCTACCAAAAGGCTATTATTGAAATGAACGATACTCAATCTGCCGCCCCCGGGATAAATGTGACCCACCGGATTTTTCTGAGTGTCCTTCTCATAGTCCATTGCACAAAAAAACTCAATTATTTAAAAACAATTTATTAAAAACGTAGTTGAAAATTCCATCAATCAAGCAATCAGAGCTACCAATTTAGTTGCCGATGTCGTAAGGATACAAATTGTAAGATTTTTTTCTGTTTGTAAATGTATCGGTTAGTAATGAAAAATAACGCTGAAATTGGAATACACTGGAGTAGTAGTGACTATTTTGTGGGTAAAAAACGTATATTACTTTAAACTTATAAACTTTACTTGTAAACAAATAATACTGATTTCTGTCAAAACTCCTTTTTGCTGTCATTCTGCACATGATAAATTAACATTTGAAATAAAAATACGAGAGACTTTGTCAGAAGGAAAAAAAATATCAAACGACAAGGCAGCTTTGCTTCTGTGATAGCATAATGTAAACTGGGAGCTTGATCATGGATGAAAGGGAACCTGATCTACTATATAACTCGGTAAAAATACATAAAACTGAAAAATTATTTATGTGTGCTCGATAGAGAGTAATATAATATTACAACCCAAAAATAAGTTTTAATATTTTGATTTTGACACATTTTAAGCGTCCGACATTGCCTTGTTCGTATAATGCCCTCACCCCTTAATCCTCATAGTGCTGCCCACGTGAAATATTTGCCATATGTATGCAGACCGGCGTGAAAAAAGGTTTAGTACTCCTGGTTTAAATAGTCAGTGAATCACTTTTAAATGCCTGATTTTACCAGGAATGTAAACTACGTTTTTTTAAAAAAAATCCATCAATGTTCATTTTTTAACATTTCATTCGATTGAAGAATTTTAATAACAAAGTTTCTTGGTAGCTGTAACACATTCTTTAAAAAACTTTGCATACAAAATATTATGATAAGAAATCTTAAGGTACGGTGCTAGAGCATTTACCAATCTCACCATTTGATCCACTTTTTTTTGTATAATTTATTTTTTAACTTTTCTACCCCATATGGGTCGATCAGATCCATTTCTAAATTCAATCTTTCAATATTTTCCTCAGATTTTGGCTCTGATTGCCTATACGATATAAACCCCTTAAAATGCATTTCTTTAATATATAACGTTTTTACAGACGTAAAAATATATTTTAAATCACCAATGAAAAAATTATATTTTACCTGTATATGTCTAGAATTTGAATATATTATAAACATTTTAGAATATTTAATAGAATTAATTTTAATGAAGGATTAACATATGGTAGTAACGTGTACCCCTAATCAATGACGTCATTATTTAGAGATGTATGAGGTTTTTTTAATCGGTCCATTACCTAGGACGAGTATCACGAGTAATATGTGACCAATCATCGCCGTAAATTAATGTTACCTTACAATTTACAGTTTACGGGAAAAATACGGCAATTGATGATGAATGAATAATGATAATGAATAATTAATGTTCGTGAAGGTTCACTATCACCAGATCTCAAACTTTTATCCCTCTTAAGTGACTTGGGTGTATGTATATACGTCCTGCTGAGCTGATGAGTTTAGTGCCCCAGACATGTATACACGTCCTTCCAAAGAATGACTTTTTGTATTGTGCTGCTCTGTTTAATAATAGTTATACGGCTTTAGAATACAATAAAGTGACATTGAGAGTCTAAGTAATTTTTTTTCTGAGAAGGGTGGGGAAGGGATTTGAAAGAGGGTATATTAAGGAACAATGAAATTCATAACTAAGCTGCTATTGATACGTCCAGTACGACCCTTGCACTGACTGTGATGTCATACTTTTTTTTTGTATTTTCTCGTTAACTCTGGATCATAGAGATTTAGTTATCTGATCATTTCTTATGAACTTCTTACGAGGAATCAATCTCTGCAGAGTCCAGGGGCTTTTTTTAGGGGATACTCTATATAAACAGTTGACTCTTATTTTAAAATTTTTAAAAGAAAGGTTCTTTTGTTCTTAGAATTAACAAAAATTCATGAAGAAGCAAGTTTGCAAAGACAGCAAGTTTGCTTTAATTTCGAAACCGTCAAAGGTCCACATTAAAATTAGCCAGGACATCATATACTTTGAAAAAATAGATTTTTCAATTTTAGTTCTAAAAAATAGGGCATATTTTTCTGAATCTAAAATGTTTTATATTTATATGTTTATTGATAAAAAAGGCCTTAAATCTGAATAATAAAAATATAAACAAGCGATCACACCTATTTTGACATATTTTAAATGTCTAGTTTCTCCTGTGATTGATCCATACAAACTGTTGATTTTTTTTTCATTTGAATGTCAAATAAATATATCTAAACAGGATAAATGTGCATATAGTGAAAAAATATGTTTTGGTACATAATGTCTTGATTTTTAGAAAATATATTTATATTTAAAAAAAAATTAAGATTTTCAAAATTTTAAATTTTTATGATTATTTCAATTAAATTATGCAATTAATTCATTAAAAAACTGGTTCATTATGTTCATGGGATCATCGTGTGTAATTAATATCGATATATCATTTTGTTTCTAATGTATATATCTATTCTTCCATTCGTATTTCATTTGTATCCCAGGATAAAGCACACGACAACAACAGTACAGTACCTATGAAATAATGACTAACATCAAATTTATTTTTTTCATAAGAGTTTCATACTTCAGACTAATCATGAAATAAATATTTATGCTGATAGGAATAAATAACAAGATGCATATTTAATCTGTGGCAAAAATATGAATTAGTATTCAAATAAACACTGGCACTCAAGCTATTTTTAGATACACGCTTTTATGAATGATCATTATGTTAAAAAAGGCCTTTAATTTTTGTCTCCTATTAATATATTTCTGTCAAATTTATTTATTGCGTCACTTTATTAGTTATTGGTAGATTTATTTTGCATTTACGAATTCTTCGAATTGCATCTGCTCTAACTTTTTTAAATTATCCTTGTGAAAAAAAATACTGCAGACTTCCAACTGCTAGATGAATAAGGAAACTTAATTTGCTTATTTTGTCTGTTTCCTAACTCGAGAGATTTATTTCAGTTTTAGGTTATTGAAGTGGCAGAAAAAATTCTATCTTAAACTTCATTTTGGCTGAATGATGAACATTACTTAATCGCAATATTTTTCTTTTCAGGAAATAGTGGATTCCACAGATCTAAATCCTATCCTTTATTTGCTGTTGTGACAGTTCAAATATGGCTCTGCATTTGAAACAATTTATCATTTCTCAGGAAACACTTTATTTTGTGAGTACAAAATGGTTGTTTCAAGAGAATAATAATATAATTTTTTCAGGTTTGTATTTCTATAACCTGCCTAAGTATATACTCAAATAAAACATTTACCTCAATAAAATCTCTTTAATACAATAGTATTTATGGTAAAAGATTTTTTGCTTTTAGTTTTTACGGCGGCATATT
>BMAU01016055.1:50000-85734 GCA_019973935.1 Trichonephila clavipes | reverse complement strand
TGTGTGAGTTGAAGTAGCGCTCTTTTGCTTTGCAAAAGCACTTGTTATAAATTTCGTTTCTTCGTTCATCTTTTTGGATTAAAACAGCATTTAATGCTATTTCTTTTGTAAAACGCATTGGTATATATATGTAATAATTCCCTCTGGTATCCTTTTTATTAACTCTTTGTACTAATAATTAAAATAACTTTTAACTCTTTGTTTTAAAATTAACGTTTTTAGTCTAAATCGTAATCGGCTAGTCAGAAATCCTTGTCCCGCCCATTCTAGCCATTCAGAACTACTATTACGTAATAACCACTGCCAGAGTATAAAAGCAAAAATCTGGTGTCAATCCCCCCTAGAGTTCCCTTAGAAATATCAGCGTTATCAGCCGTGGTCATCACGAGATCAGAGATCGATCGGATTCTCTTTTGAGACACGCTCGGGTGTAGTCGCGTCTTCTATACGCTCTGCACTCTTCTACGCTGCACTACCCAGGTCACTTTGGAAGCACTTGTCAGTCGTTCCTATAGCTCTTTTCAGGGCTGAAAGGATAGGGCGACGACCAATTTGATCTGTTCCCACCCTCCACTTTTTGATTAACGGATACGACCATGGCCTCGAATCAGGACTTGACTAATATCATGGAACTCTCTCTCCCATCCTCCAATGAATCAACCAGATCAGGCACGCCCACTGAAACTAATTGCGAAAGGCTAATCTCTATAAAAAACGATATTGAAAAATTCAGCATCGTCGTTGAAAATACTAAGGCTGGACTAAAGACCCTCCTCTTTGCTGGTATCCCGGAAAGTGATCCTACCATTCTGGACCACAACTTAAGGCTTGAAGAGTACCAACGACTACGACAACTGGCTGAAGGTGAGTTTACCTCTCAACCTTATTGTAATACCCCCGGCTGTACCATACACCACACCCCCCTAGCTGCTCTCCAATTAAACCGTCTCAAAGCTTAAACAAAACTAGTGCCATCAAGAGAAAAAAGATAACGAGGGCGGATATACATCCCCCTCCTAGTAGGCAGATTGCTAAAACTAGACGAACTACCTCTATTAATGATAATAACTTTAAAATAGACCTTAGGAATAAATTTAATAACCTTAGAATAGAACAAGTAGCAGGAACTTCTTTGTCTGAAACTGCCAACACACAGGAAAAGGATACCCCCAACACAACTTCAAACACCAACACTGTCACCAACACCAAGGCTAATTCTAAACTCTTACCACCCCCAGTCTTTCTAGAAATTACAACAGAATACAGAAGCCAGATGAAAGTGTTAAATGCCAAATACCCTAAACTCCGCAGTAAAATGACTGGGGAGTATCTCAAACTTTACACCGACACAGACGATGAGTACTACGAAATTCAGGCTTTCCTTGAAAGCATCAAATATAAATTCTTCTCCATAACCCCTAAAAAAGATAGGCCCATAAAAGTCGTCATCAAGGGACTTCCCCGAGACACCGACACCAAGGACATCCACTCAGACCTAATCGACGCAGGATTTACCGTACTTAAAGTTACTCAATTAATTGGCAAAATCACAAAAGAAAAAATACCAGTTTTCCTTGTCTCTCTTCCCCGCAATATAACAAACGCAAAAATCTTTGAATTGAAAAAGCTCAGCTACCTGTCTGTCAATGTAGAAGGATATGAAAGTAACGGAGTAACTCAATGTTACTCCTGCAACAAATTTAATCACACCGCAGATAACTGTCGACTAACCCCGCGTTGTTTAAAATGCGGGGAAAACCATCAAACTAGGGAATGCCAAATTCAACGTACAGAAAACGCTTTCTGCATCAACTGTCAAAAATTCGGACACATGGCGAATTACGCCAAATGCCCACTTTACCCCAAACAGAAAAAAAGCTACAACCTCTAGCTCCAAAAACAACTACACTTCCATTGTTAACAGCCTTGTGAGACCAAATTTTTCCTATGCCCAAGCCACAAACAACAATAACTCAAATCAGCAACAACAGATGGCACCACCAGTCAAAGAACCTCCTGCTACTAAAACGCAAATTCAGGCCAATCGCGTACCCACTCCCCCACAGCAAGTTAATCCTAATCAAAACTCTAACGCGGCGCTAATTACTCAAACTTTACAAGGAATCATCCAAGCCCTCACTACTCTTACCGCTCAAATCAGTAACATGAATTTTAATAATAATACCCCCCAACCTAATAAATCAAGAAAATCTAAAAATCTTAAAAAACGCGAGTTATGCGCCTTAATTGAGGCAATTTACGATGACGATGATGAGTAGACACCCAATGTATGGCCTGAGTTTGTGTTCTTGGAACGCAAACGGCATTAAAAGAAAAATTTTTGAATTTAAATTATTTATCGAGAAGCACAGCCCCGATATTATTCTACTACAAGAAACCCATCTGAGACCATCGCAGAGGTTCAATATCGGTAATTACAATTGCTACAGAAACGACCGTATCACGGATGGCCCTGCTTCCGGCGGCACTCTAATTTTAGTCAAAAGTACAATTCCACACTTCCAACCACACTCCACACCACTCAACACATAGAAACAACCACTGTTACTCTTAATCCGCCTAACATAAATCCAATCACCATCACTTCTGTATACGTACCACCTCACTCAGACAAATTTCTATTTACGCTAGACATTGAAAACATTCTTCAGATCAACAGCAATTGTGTGATTTTTGGCGATTTTAATGCCACACACAATGCCTGGAATTGCTCCCATAATTCTACTCGAGGTACACAACTTAAAAATTTTGCTGACACACTTAATCTCAATATTGCTTTTCCAAATATGCCCACCAGATATGGTGCTCACTCCGCAAACACTCTTGACATTGCACTTATTAACAACTTTAATTTCCCATATGATATCACATCCATATCTGATTTATCTTCCGACCACAATCCTGTTATTCTTAATTTTTCACTCTGTAATATCACACACTTGGATAAAAATAGAGCAATTACCACCTGTTGGTCTACCTATCAAAAGAATCTAGATAAAAACATACACTTCGCTGACATTTTAAACATAAATAACCCACACACACTGGAAGACAAAATCACTCAGTTCACAGACTCAGTTCGCTCCGCCCACTCTCTAGCCTCTAAACCAATCACACGCAAGGTACACTCCTACACTCCACAGCACATCAAAAATCTCATTTCTCTTAAAAACAGAGCCAGGAAACTTTATCACAATACACTTAACCCCATTTATAGAACAGAAGCCAATAGACTACAAGCTCACATTAAAAAACAAGTTAAAATTCATACACAACAAGTTTGGAACGACAGGCTCAAAGCCCTCGACACGCGCGATAATAGTATCTGGCAAATTCAAAGGAACTTCAGGAACACAAAATCTAACATTCCAACTCTTACACACAATTCAGGCTTCGCAACCAGCGACGACGAAAAGGCTAATGCACTTGCAAATAGTTTTAAATCCAATTACACGGAGAATAAAAGACCAGATGATTTCACAAACAACATTGACTCTGACGTCACTTCGACTCTCGAAAATTTTTTCACTAACCCCCCGACTACTACCTTAACTCCTACTAACACTGATGAGGTTATTAATTACATTAAAAAACTTAAGAATAACAAGGCCCCTGGCCTCGACAACGTCAATAATAAAATGATTAAAAATTTTACTTATAAAACCATTTTTATACTAACGCACTTAATTAACAAAATCTTAAAATTAAGACACTTCCCTCGTAACTGGAAAACTGCTATAGTTTTCCCCATCCACAAGCCAGGCAAAAACAAGAACTCTCCTGATTCTTATCGACCCATCTCTCTTCTCTCTAGCCTCAGCAAAATTGCTGAGCACATTATCCTACTCAGAATCAATCATTTCATCACTAATACTAATTTCTTAAACCCTAACCAATACGGATTTACTAAAAATCTATCCACTTATCACCCACTGCTCAGACTTACGGAACAAATCTCGGCTGGATTCCAGAGAGGCAGATCCTCTGGAGCTGTCTTTCTGGACATCCAAAAGGCTTTCGACCGGGTCTGGATCAGTGGACTCGTTTTCAAACTAATTACTAATAATTTCCCTGCTCCACTCATCCACATAATTAATTCCTACCTAGTTAACCGAACTTATAAAGTCAGAGTCAACAACACCTTCTCACTTCCACACCGCGTCAACATAGGAGTCACACAGGGTTCCCTGCTGGGACCCATTCTGTTCAACATATACCTTAATGACATCCCATCTCACCCACAAACTATGCTAAACCTGTACGCGGACGATACCGCAATTCTTGCTACATACAAAAACCACAAAACAATTACTCTTGCCCTCAATAAACACCTGGCTCTACTAGAAAACTACTTCAATCAATGGAAAATTAAAATTAATGTTGATAAAACCATAGCCGTTCTATTCACCAAAAGAATAAAACCAGTCATGCCACCAACACTGTACTCCACACCACTGCAATGGTCTCAGTCCACTAAATATCTTGGTTTAATACTTGACAAGAATCTCACTTGGAAACATCACATCTTACACGCGCGTGACAAATTCCGGCACGCACTAAGATTAATTTACCCCCTAATTTGCCGGAATTCCGAAATGGATATGTATAATAAAGTGCTTCTCTACACTGCCGTTTTGCGACCAATCATTAGCTACGGATGTCCTGTTTGGAGATATGCAGCAAAATCTAATGTTAAAATTTTAGAAGTAGCTCAAAATTCAATAATTCGCACCATCACAAAGGCTCATAGATATACCAGGAACTCTAACATTTATAATGCTCTTAAACTTCACCCTTTTAAGAATTACATCCAAATTTTAGCAAAGAAATTCTTTGCTAACCTTCATAATTCCAATAATGCCAATCTAATGAATCTTGAAAACTACACACCTCAAGACGACCATAAGAGACCTAGGAGAATTCTTCTAGACTCTTACAATCCACCTTAATTTCTCTGCTCCCTCATTCATCTGTAGATGAATGACCCAGTAAATTTTTATTTTTATTCTAATTATCTTTTATTTTATCAATTTCTTAATTTTCATTGCTGCAACCCCTTCAGGCACCACTTTAGTTTTTAATTTTCTTACTATCATGGTACAGCCAACCGAGAGGTAACTCACCCAGTTCATTCGACCAATCACAGTGCTTGCTTTCCTCGTTCCAGTTCCCAACAATAAATCTCGATTTCCTCATCAGACTCGCACGTCAACCCCCCTCCTACGTCCTACCACCACGTCATCTTCTACGTCACTCCAGTCAGCCAATCAGGTCGCTGCTTGCTTACCATCAAGGTTTCTCCCACTACCACAGGCAACATTCACTCTTCGTTCCGGGACGGAGGAACGCTCCGCGTTCCATGTCCCATTAAATCATCCACAGTCATCCACAGTCAATCCCCCCTATTTCACAAGAAAACTGGAACAATAAACTAGAATCACTCAATACACGCGACAATAGCCTGTGGCAGAGTGTCAAAGTTCTTCCGTAAAAAACGATCTAATATTCCTTCCCTTACTAGTTCTTCCGGCGTTGCTAACAGCGATGATCAAAAGCTAATATTCTCGCTTCTACTCTCCAAAATAACTGGGAAAATAAGAGAGGATGCGTGATGGCCGTCATCCTATTGATCAGGAAATTACTAACACCCTAAATAACTTCTTTGATAATCATCCTTTAATTCCTATCTCGCCTACTGAACCTGATGAAATACTAAATTACATTAAATCTCTTAAAAATAACAAAGCCCCAGGTTCTGATCTTATTACTAATAAAATGGTCAAAAACTTTCCAATTAAAATTATTATGATTCTTACCTATCTAATTAACAAAATTCTATTCCTTAGGCATTTTCCAAACAACTGGAAAAATGCAATTGTTTTTCCCATCAAAAAACCTAACAAAAATGCACATTTTCAGACAGCTATCGATGAATTTCCTTCTAAGTATTTTAAGCAAAATTACGGAATATGTTATTTTAAATAGACTCAAATCCTTTACTAATGATAATAACTTTATTAATCCCAATCAATACGGCTTCGCCAGGAACCTTTCCACTTATCATCCACTGCTCGGACTTACTGAAAAAATCACTGCTGGATTTCAGAGAGGCAGATCCACTGGAGCTGTCTTTCTCGACATCCAAAAGATGTAGTTTTGACAGGGTCTGGGTAAGTGGACTCATTTATAAATTAATTACTAATAATTTCCCTCCTGCTCTAATTCATCTGATAAATTCACTATCTCGTTATTGTAGGACCTTCCAAGTCCGCGTTAATGACACCCTTTCTAGTTCTCATAGTATTAGTTTTACGTTGAGTCCCTCAAGGGAGCTTATGGGCCCTTTATTCAATATTTATATTAATGACATTCCTACTCACCCTCAAACCTCCACTAACATCTATGCTGATGACACTGTCACCCTTGCAACTTATAAAAATCATAACACAATCACAATTGCACTCAATAACCACCTTAAACTTCTAGAAACCTTTTTCGACACCTGGAAAATCAAAATTAATATTGACAAAACAATAGCGGTTCTCTTTACAAACAGGAAAACACAACCAACACCTCCTACCCTATACTGATACACAACTTCAATGGTCTCAGAGCACAAAATACTTAGGATTGACTCTAGATAAAAAACTCACTTGGAAACAACATATAATACAAACGCGAGATAAATTCGGAGAGCTCAAGAGCTATCTTCCCCTTAATTGGCCGGAATTTTTAATTAAATCTATACAATAAGTTGCTTCTCTACACTGCCGTTCTAAGAATAATGTCCATTTTTGACTTATGGATCACCTGTGTGGGGGGTATGCCGCTAATTCTAATATTAAAATACTTCGAAGTTGCTCAGAACTCATTAATAAGAAATATAGTTAAAGCTAATAGATATGCCAGAAATAGTAAAATCTACGAGGATATTAAAATAAGTCCTTTCAAAGCCTACATTCAAAAATTGGCAATCTCTTTTTTTTAATAGTTTACCTAATTCCAATAATGCAAATGTTAAAATGCTTAGTAATTACATCCCAATGCCTGATCTTAAAAAGACCTAGGAGAATACTCCTAGATTCTGTATAATCCCCTAACAATTATTTTTGTCACTCACCGGGTGGAGAGTGACGACTTTCATTCTAAATTTTTCTTTTATTTTATTTTCCAAATGCATTTTTATTTATTTATTTTAATTTCATTTTATAACTTCTTAACTTTTATAATTGCAATCCCCACACAGGGCAGATTTCTAGACCTCCCCTTAGGATTTGTACCTGGAACGCATCCAGTGCAAAAATAGAGAGGGCAGGTACTTTCACAGTGCCACCGACCAATCACAACAGTGCCATTCAGACTATTCTAGGACTTTACCGCCGAAAATCGTATGCAAGAAAATCTCAGATTCTGTCTAGCCACGCCTCTTGCCACGTTCGACCAACCAATCAGGACACTCACTCCCAGGCAGGCCCACCCACATAAGGCCACATACACTATCTAGATATGGGATGGAGGAACGCTTCGCGTTCGTTTTGTTGAGTGACGCTCCAAGCATCATCATCAATCCCCGAAGAGAACGAAACCTTGGAAGAAGGGTGCAGATCGCTCTGAGATGGACGTGTTTGGGGACACGGCCGCATACGATTTTAGTGTCTTTTGTCTATCGCACGAATGGCGGTGGTTTCCCGAGGCTAGCTATTCATTGGGATCTCTTTGATGACGATGGATACTTCCGATATGGAATTATCTTCAAATTCCGGATCTAACTCTTCGTCCAGATCCTCCACGCCAAAGCCAGAAACGTCTATGACTGATTGCGAAAGTGACGAAGGTTGAAAGCTATGATAAGGGTTCAACAGCAGAATACCATGATTGCTTTACAAAAATTGACTTGAAACCCTATTGGCATTCCAGAGAGATTACAAAGTTCACAAGGAAATGGATATACAACTGAAGCTTACCATGGCTGCCAGGGGAAAAATTGGTGGAACTGGACTATGCCCCCATGCTTAGTATTTAACTAGCCCAGATCACACTACTCTTGAAACTAAGAATAGTGATCCCCAAAAGGTCTTCAGCAAATCTATAACTAATGAAATTGATAAAAAACCCTCTCAGAAAAAAAAACATCAAAAATAACTCGGATGACTTTGTCTTTCCCAGTAAAACCACTCGCCCTACCACTCCAACGAAAAGTTGACCTTGAACCAAGGGTTGAAGGTTCAAAACTCCTATGATAATCTTTGATGAAGACCCACTGAAATTAACGCTACTGAAACTCCTGATAAACCAGCACCCTCGCCCCCACAGCCTATTTTTCGAAAAATTAAAGATAACTACAGAGGCAACTTAATAAAATAATGAAAAATTCCCAAATGTAAAATCTAAATCTGCAGGAAAAAGTATAAAGCCCTAAACACAGATTGCCATTCTGAACACCAAGTAATCATTGATTTCATGGATTCGAAGACCGAGACTTTGAATTTTACGTTTTTAAACCAAAAGAAACTAAACCAATTAAAGTTGTTGTTAAAGGATTACCCGGATGCACCAAAACAGATGAAATCGCCGGACTTAGAAGATCAAGGTTACACTGTATCCAGTGTAAATAAATTGATCTCAAAAGAACAAAACTCGAACTCCCCATTTTTCTCATCACAATGCCCAGAAATGAATTTAATTTAACTATTTTTTACCTTACCCATTTGGGTTACATGCAAGTAAAAATTGAGGGATATTCCGTTCGCGGAATCACGCAATTTTCAATTAAATGATAGGCGTAATTTTTGTGGGACCATACTGCAGCTAATTGTCACATGATTACAAGATGTTTAAAATGCGGAAAAGAACACCTTACAAAAGAATGCGATATTAAAGAAAGACAGGAAAACCCCTATTGTATAAATTGCGACACATATGGACACACTGCCTGTTATACCAAATGCCCGAATTTCCTGCTAAACCGAAAAAGGTTCCCCACTTCTAAATAGAAACAACAAAAAATTCACCAGTAACAATGTAGTTGAAGGAATTTCCTTCGCTAACATGTTTCTGGAAATAAAAATAACAATGACCCTTCCCCATCCAATATTAATAATAATTCGGAAAGACAAAGCACTCCCCGAGTTTCCCCCCTCTAACGAAATAAATACCTCTGATTTTCAAGACATCATTGATCTCTTTAAAATCGTAAACAATATCTTTAAGGGCAATCACTCAGGTTAAAGAAATTCTCCCCGATCTCAAGAAAACAAAAGATTTTAAACAACAAGCACTTATGTTAATGGATGTGTTTATGGATTACTGGTTTTTTTTTTTTTTATTTCTCCATACTTCTGCTTCTAATTAATTCAATTGTTAAATTCCATTTTTAACTTTTTCTTCCAAGCAAGTGGCAAGTGGCAAGTGGCTGTATGTAGAAATCTTGTGCGTCAGAGTTCCTGATGGGAATCGGGACGTCCTTTTCGGTCCATCGTAGGGAATTAGATGAAAGTGACATAAAGTAAATTAAATAAAACAAACGATGGGCAGGACAAAACCTGCTGGAAAAACAGTAGCGGACGAAGTCCGCTCTTCTTTAGAACACTGTCAATACTTTGCCCTGAAAAAACAATATGATTGGGTTAAGACCGATCAACGTCCAGACAGTGGGCGTGGAAACAGATTATCGATCGGAAATAAACGACCCGGAACAAGGAGATCTTGAGATTAAAATAAAATCCAGATTCCATAAAAATAAAAGGGAACTAACAAATTTTGAAAAATTTAAATGAACCTACTTGCACATTGCCATAAAATGAAAAAAAAGGGGGGAACGGACCAAAAAATAAGAGAATATAGACTAGACGCGGTATAAGGATTTATAAAACGCAATGAAGTCATATATGTGATATAATCATGATAAATAATTGATAGTATAGATGTGAAATGTCCAGTTCTCAAAAATATAGCGGTCGTTCGAAGGAACGATTTAATTAATGATTGCTGGACGTGAAGCAAATTTTACAAGAGTTTTTAGATAGCATAGAATCGTGCCTCCATCTGGTGGCCGAAAAAAAGTGAAGCGCGACACCGCACAATTGAATCCGAGGAGGTCACCCTCCCGAATTCTGACCGCGGTGATCGCTGCTTCGGAAAAGACATTAAGTCCGCGACTCTCGGCGCGGAGCTAGGAATTACTAGTTAATTTGAGAGTAATAAACTTTAAAATAGGAAGCTTAAGTTTAAAATAAAAATAATTTTAATTTAAAATAAGTTCCCAATGAACAAAAGTTAAATTTGAACCCTAAGCCTTTTGGCTTGGGGAAGTTAATAAATTCGTGCTCGAGAAGCGCTCTGGGGCGCTTTTGAGACGATGGCACTGCGGGATCATATGCAGGCTGGTTGGTAATTAGTTCATTGGGAACGGAAGGAAGTTTATCGAAGAACCTTTTAGAAAGGTCCTTTATGTGAGGTAAAAACGGCTTAATTTTTTAAATCACGATAAATGACTTCATTGCGTATGAACCAGGGAGCATTAACAATTTGTCTCAAAAAATGAGTTAGTCAGCGTGTGTAATTTCTTAAGATGACACATGCCGGCGGATCCAAAAATTTGAGATCCGTAGCACATGACCGGTCGAATGATGGATTTGTAGAGCAAAACTTTGTGCCGGATCGCAAGTTTGCTCCTTCTGGAGATAAGCCTTTTAAGCATGGCATGAACAGCGAGCGCTTTTTGCGCGTCTGTTCGATATGATACGCAAAAGTTAATTTAGCGTCTAAAAACAACCCTAGGTATTTTGCAACATTTACCCAGGGGACGGGCTGGCCAAAAATAGTTACGGGGTGAGTCCGACGGGAAGTCGGGGATCTCCTCGTAAACATGAGGCAGGCACTTTTAGATGCGTTTACTTTTATTTTCCAGTCGTTCAACCAGAGCTCTAGCGAAGAAACGTAGTGTTGCAGATTAGAGATTACCACGGAAAATCTCTTATTCTGCGAAATAACGGCAGTATCATCAGCAAACATTGCTAAATGCGATGAATCAGTTTGCGGGATGTCATTTACGTACAGAGTGAAAAGCAGAGGCGAACTTAAACTTCCTTGCGGAAGGCCGCTTCTGATTGGTCGAGGGGAGGAGAGAATCCTGTCAACTCTCACTCTGAATGATCGATGTGAAAAAAAGCTGTGAATGGACTTGATCAGGGGGAGCCGGAAAATCAAGTCGTATGAGCTTGATTAATAAGCCATCATGCCAAATTTTATCAAAGGCTTTGGCTATGTCCAGAAAAAGTATACCCGTGGCCTCGTGCTTGGCGAAGCCACTATGAATCAACTCCGTTACTCTGAGCAGTTGATGAACTGTCGAGCACTTGGGTCGAAAACCGCACTGCTGGGGGATAATAAAATTAACAGCAGCGCAGTGTTGATTCAGGCGTTGCATAAGCACAAATTCGTATACTTTGCTCAAACAAGAAAGTAATGAGATTGGACGATAATTTTGCGCTAATTCCGGATTTTTGTCCGGTTTTAGGATGGGGATAACCACGGCAGTTTTCAGGAATCTGGAAAGTAGTTATTTTTAAATAGCTGATTAATCAGAAAGGTAATGAATAATAGAAATTTAAGGGGAAGATTTTAAGCATACGATTTGAAATTTGATCAAGTCCGGGGGATTTTTTAGGCTTGATTCTCTGTACGTAAGTTAAGACTTCCGTTGGCGTGGTAGGTTCAATTTCTTGAACGTGGGGAGTAGCTAGGAAGTTTGCAACTTCCTCGTGTATGCGTTGATCGAAAACTTCTCGATCAGCGACGTGATTAGGTTCAAATTGTTCTTGCAAACTGTCAGCGATAACCTCCGCCTTTTCAATAGGGGTTATCGCGGTACTGCCTAGAGCCCCTTTCAAGGGGGAATGGAACGAAAAGGCTTGCGTAAGAGAGAGGAATTTCTCCAAAGAGTGTTGTCTTCGGGCGATAAAGCCTCAATGTGTTTTTCCCACTGAGCTTGGGAATGCGATTTAATATCTTTCGCTATTTCACGACTGAGGGTACGGAATTCAGAATAAATGCTAGGGCACCTAGATCTTTGCCAAAATTTCCGTAACCTGTTGCGTTGATAAATTTTGGATTTAATCTCGGGGAGAGGATTTTTGGAGCATTTTTAAATTTTGGTTTTGAAGCCTCAACGAAAGCTTCGGAGAAATTTTGATTGAGTTCGCTGATAGCTAGCTCAATATTTTCATTGCTGGTGAGGTCGGTAGAGGGGAGGGTTTTTACTGAGAACGAATTTAAAATTGCTCCAATTGGTAGAGAGCTGCTCTGGATTTTTAATTAAAGAAGTGTTTAAATTAATTTCAGAATAACGGGGTAGTGATCAGAGCTGAGATCGCTAAGAACTCTGACACTATGATTGTAGGGGATGTGTTTGAACACCGCCAAGTCGATAACGCTTCCGAACCGCTGGCGCGGTTGGAGGTGTGTGGCAGTCTGCGGTGCGACCAGTTTTCGCTCCCCTAAGGTTGCTAACTAGGTTACGCAGCGAGATGCCATATCGGGTGTTCTTGACATTGTGCCAATCCACATGAGAAGCATTAAAATCACCAGCAATGATACAGTTACTTCCAGAATTGAAAATTTTTTAAAATCCTCTGAAGGGAATCGGCTTTGACTTTTTCTTCCTAAAACTGATCGGAAAATTTTTCTTTAAAGTCCAATGCTCACGGATCAATCGTATTCCTACTTCCAACCTCCTCGTACGCCATTGGTCCTTCACGTAGTGGCCACACCTCTTGAACCACCGAACCAAGTACAGCAGCACAAGGCACCCTTAGATGCCAGATATGGGATGGAGGAATCTGCCTGGTTCCAGTTCCCAAATTGAAAGTCGAAAGTCGAAAAAGTCAATCCCCCCTAACAATTATTTTAGTCACTTGCCGGGTGGCAGTGACCACTACCTTGCTAAATTCTTAAATTTTAAATTCATTTTAAATTTTTCTTATTTTTATTTAATCTTACTCAATTGCAACCCCACACAGGCTAGTTCTCTAGACCTCCCCTCTGATTTGTTCCAATGCTTCAGTGCAGCCAATTGAGTGCCTACTCTCGCAGTGCCATTGACCAACCACAGCAAAGCCTTATAGACAAAATTTGGACATTCCCGCTGCTGAGCTTTTACCTCGCCCGATTGCCCTTAATCCTCAAACCAAAAAATCCAAACGGGTTAAAAGATCTGCTGCCCCGGTCGAAAAACCGGCGAAGACTACTAAACCTGAAAACACTAATGATTCAGATTTTGTTTTCCCTAAGAAAACAATAAAAAATCCCCCTGCAACTGAAAAGAATGAAATTAACACCAATAACTCCTATGAAGTTCTTGATGCAGTAATGACTGACGTCGAGGTTGTCACCCCAGCTTTTCTGTCAAAGCCCATTTTCATGAAAATTTTCGACTCCTATAACTTGGTCCTTCAAGACCTACACAGAAATTTTCCCACAGCTACAAATACCCATGCTAAAGGTTACATCAAAATCGAAGCTAAAAATGAAAAAGACCATGAAGAAATTTCAAATTATCTTAAAAATAAAAATCTTGAATTCTACACCATTAAACCCCCAATTACTAGACCACTCAAACTTGTTATTAAAGGATTACCTGTAGATATCGACCCTGAGGATATTAAGAATGACCTAATTTCCAAAGGCATTAAAATCGTTAAAACTACCCAACTTAAAAGATTTGTTTCTAAAACTCCCCTTCCCATTTACATGATAGAGATTGAGCGTGACGAAAATGTCAGTGACATTTTCAAGTACGTAGCTGTCTCTACATGCAAATAAAGATTGACCCATTCAAAAAGCCAATAGAATCACGCAATGCTTCAACTGTAACTACTTCCATCACGCCACCTCCAACTGTAATATGAAAACGAGATGCCTGAAATGTGGTGAAAATCACAGGACAGGTATGTGCGTTATCAAGGAAAAAAAAAATGTAGATCCGCTCTGCATAAATTGTAAAGAAAAAGGCCACTTGGCCTCCTCAATTAAATGTCCTCTTTTCCCCAAGCCCAGAAAAAATAAAGATAAATCCCCTGATAATAATCAAAAACAAAATGTTAACTCCACCCCTGTAATCCCTGGACTACTTTACTCACAAGTACTTAATTCGAATTCCAAACACCAGATGTCAGCACCCGGATCTGCCACCTCGGCGTCAGACTTTACTGCTAATACTAAAAATAAAGCTTTTAACAAGGAAACACTTAATGTTTCCCAAAATGTTCCAGGCGAATTTGGCCTACTTCAAGCAATTAAAGAAATGCAAACGATTTTTACTTTATTTCCCTCTCTACTTTCCGAAATGGAAAAATCTTCTAAATGCACAGACCCAACAGAAAAATTACATTGTCTCTTAAGAGTTATCTGCCCCACTCCCAATACTGTGTAGACTATCTCTAACTTTAATTTAATTAATTAACCTTTTGTTAATTAATTATTTTCATTTCTCCCAATCCCAAAAGTTTCTCTATTTTTCTCAATTTCTCTCTCTCACTGCAATTCAACTTCGTTGAATCGCAGTCTCTCCCCATTGGCTACTGAAACTCCGCCCACAGGGCGTTGTTATCTCCAGACTACTTCACTCTCCTGTAAAATTCCTTTGCATTTCATATTATTTTATCTGTTCTCAGTAATATTAATTTAATTTTAGTATCTTTTTAAAAAGGGCATAGTAAATTGTTTCAGTCATCTACACTTCATGATAGGAGGTTAGAGTCCGGAAGGACTAAGCACTCCAATAAAACGTGCAACGAACGTGACATTCCCGCTGAAACCGTATTGAAGAAAATCCTCGATCTCAAAACCACGCCTACTTGCCACGTTCGAACCACCAATAAGGACACTCTCTCTCAGGCAGGCCCACCCACACAAGGACTCAGCAACAATCTCGATATGGGATGGAGGAACGCTTCGCGTTCCATTTCCCAGTGACATCCAGCGTTATCAACCACTTTTTTTTGTCTGCTTGCCTTCATCATGTAAGAATGTAAATAGCTGCTCTCTGTGTCTTTGTGTGGCATCCTCCAGAATGTTGTTGCTGCTTGTCTCCTGTCCGCTTTGCTTAATAATGGTCGCAAGTTTGTTTGTCTCGTCAACGTGAAAATGTACCGCAATTTTGTCCTAAGCTTTTGAGGTGTGCTTCAAAATAAAAAAGATGAACGTCCACTGACGATGTTTTTAATGAAAACCTAGTAACACTCGACAAAATACTACACTCGGCCAATACGTAACATATATATAGTATAATAAAATAAAAGTAAAGAAGTACTATAGAACCTACAGTGCTGAAGAAAGAAGAAATTGGAATTCACAACACACATTAAATGTAGATACAAAAAAGTCTTTGGACTAAACTGGAGACCTATTATGATTTCTAAAGCTGTCTCTGAATTAGGCCTGCGATTCAGGGTTAGCAATACTTTATGGATTCAACCTTCCCCGCACAGCATAAATTTTCGACATAATAGGGTGGGGGGGAGGAAGGCAAGTTGAAAAGTTAAGCCGAATACAACACTTGGAAGATAAACCTTATAATATAGTAAAAACAAATTAAGAAAAGAGAATAATGAATTTCTCAAGGAGAGGAATTTTCAAATACTTTTTGACTTAGAAAAAAATTAGGATAAAAACTTACATGTAAAATAAAAACTGGAAATCGAGAAATCAACCTTCTACGTTAAGATCCCATGCGAAATGATTGAAACGACAACACAAGAAGGGAAAGATCGTGGTGCCTTCTGGATAGTTATTTTGCAATTAGACTAACCACTAAGATTTTTTAAAAATAAACTAAACAAAGGTTTTAACTAAAATAATAAACAAATAAACCCCGTCTACCTACCTGCGTTTCTTCCCCTCCCCCGCCGGCGCTCTGCTTCGATAGAACGCTCGTGCTTTGGGGTACGTCAACCCTTCCCGCTCTTCGTGGGAGTTTTCGGTATTTGTTTTAATTTCAATGACTGATTTTTCCTTTTCTCCCATCCTTCTGGGCATAGGGGCCCGCGATCATCTAATTTTAGTTAATGAACAAAGATAACAATAGATAATATCGAATAAAATATATTAAAAATTAAAATTACTTGGATGATTATATACTGGATAGATATATTGCAATTAAAATAAGCGCTTATAATATTTTTAAACATTTTTTTAAAACAAAATAAATAGAAGAAATTTTTTAAATAAAAAATTGAACTTAGATAAAAATAAATTTAATTAGAGATAGAAATATATTTATAACTAAATTTACTTGGATAATTGTATTCTAAACAATTATTGAAAAATTCATAAAAATTTCATTGTTTTAAAATGTTATCAGTAACTAAAACATTGTTTCTTTTTATAAATTTAAGTTAATATTTCTAAAT
Organism: Trichonephila clavipes; assembly: GCA_019973935.1. Classification (NCBI taxonomy): domain Eukaryota; kingdom Metazoa; phylum Arthropoda; class Arachnida; order Araneae; family Nephilidae; genus Trichonephila; species Trichonephila clavipes. Next base: position 69,304 of record BMAU01016055.1, on the reverse strand, counting down.
ATTGATAGGTGTAGGTTACTACCACAGAAAGGCATTTTTTAATGTTCAAATCAAATGAGTCTCTTTTTTTCAAAAATATTACTTGATAGTAAATTTTTCTTAACATTTAATTAAAGGTATAAAAACTTAGCTGATTCATTATTGTAATTAGTTTTTACTAATTTTAAATAGTGGTGATAATAATTAAAGTTAGGAACAAAGTTTACTATATTAATAAATATAATTAAGTCATCTATGTATCTAAAATAGTAACAAGATTCATAACTAAGAGTTTCATTTTCATGAAAATGCAAGTAAATATTTGCTAAGCAGTTGCTAGCTGGTCCACCTTGTGTATATATAGGTATTAAAAATATTTTCTTTGTTTCTGGGCATGTTTTAAAATTGTATGTAGTGCAAGACTGAATAGTTTAAATTTAGAAAGGGATATAATATTGAAATCCTACTAGCATTAAAATAAACTCAAATTTCAATTTATTTCTTATGCAAACATGAGCGCCATCTTTTAGGATATTTAAGTATGACTTTTTGAATGCATCTAAAATGATGACATTTTCCAAATAAATTCATCGCATTGAATGAAATAGGAAGATTCTATTCCTATAAAAAAACGGAAAAACTTAGTACAAATAACAGTGCTTACTCGCAATTCCCTTTGATAAAACATTATCATCTCTACTAATATTGGGATAGAATTAATTAGCAATTCTATGATACTGTTAATGACCAAAAAGTAAGTCTTGGAATCAGAGTGAAAAGATACCAATGAATCAAATGGGGAAGGATCTACGGCGTCGGTCTCTCCCTCCCAACACACTTGATTTTTTTCGATTAAGTACATAGTATGTAAAATTTAATTAAGTGTTTATTATTGATAACTATTCCATTAATTAATGTTAACAATGTATTTCGCTATTGTTTACTTTTTTTTTGTTCCTGACAATCCATAAAATCAAAAGAATATTTTTAGCGGCGTATTGCGTTATGATATGAGATTGTTGGACTTTCGCCCATCGCCCTCTATTCTTGAATGTTTCCTGTAAATTCCTTAAGCATCGTAAGCTAAATTAGTCTCTCTTTACGAATACGCCTTTGCTACAAATAAATACTTCAAATGAAAAATTAATGTATATAAAAGGCTTTCTTTAAATAAATCATAGTTAGAAAAAGCTATGCGAAACACCCTTTTATAGTTAATCGAACTATGTTGTAACTTAATCTTTTAATCAACAAATCTGGAATTAATCGACAAAACTAAAAATGGGATCTGAAATTAGTGGCCAAATGCGGGATGGGATCTGAAAATGGGAAATCGTTAATTCTCATGATCCTGATCAGAACAATAGAACAAAATTATAAAATTATTGTATGGTCATAGGTCCTGGACTAATGAGAAAAATTTCGAATTAATCTGACCTTTTAAAGTGGGTAAAAATTGAGTTCAAAGGTTCCACTACATACAAGTGAAGCTTATTAAAGGCTAATAAAAAAAATCTAAGCGCAGTCTACAAGAATATCCAATATTAATTCAATAACCAGAACTGTGCCCCTGTGTGGCAAAAGACAGCTCTAATCCGGCTGGACAAAGAATAGACAATTCAAAGACTCGCAGACCGGTACTGGTCCGTGGTTTTTATGGTACTGGTCCCCCCCCCCACCCAAAGAACATTCAATTATATCAATTTATTTACTGTGGTGCATTTCTCTAGAGTTTGTGGGACTTCCTTGGAAATCAATTTATTTTCTCTTCTTGGTGTAACATTATTTTGTTCTAAAGGCATATTTAAATACAATAAAATTAAAATTATTAAGTAAAAGCAATCTTATTTTAAACAATGAATCACTTGTAAAAAATGGATAAAAAGGTTGGGCAGCACTGACCTAGATACTCAGGTAAGGACACATCGTTCCATTCAGCTTGATATTCATACAGGAGATAATTAGTCACAATGGTGGCACACTAATGTTTCGGCAAACCATAATGTGATGTTTTAAATGAGTTACAGATCTGGAAGGAAATATGATTAAGAAATAGTCAGATCAGTGGCGTGACGTACACGCACGCATTGCGAGGGTTCCCAAAGCCTGACTGACGTCAAGTACACTATCCTTTGTAAGATCCGGCTTGGGGCCCCAAAACTAACTTTACAGTGGGGTGAGGGTCCTAATATTCTCCGTTACTCCACTGATAGGTGAGAATGAGTGAGTGAATTTTTACGTAGCACGATTCGGCTACTCTATGGTTTTTTTGGCGACGGACCATGTAATTTCGAACCATGGTCAAGTGACGAGGACGAGCAAAGTGCATTTTATAAATAGCGATTTTTACTTGTGATTCAATTTTTTTTCTCTCTATTTAAAAAAAGAATTCGTGGACATTTCAAGTTCTTCTACCTTTTAAAACATTTATAGTGGTCATAAATCTTGAACTGGTTTTATTATGTGCCTAACTCACCGAGAGCAATACAATTCTGGGTGTTTCTTGTAAGAAGTGCAACCTTCAACTACATTATCCAGTCCCCTAGAAAATTTTTCGAAATCCTGTTTTACTCTCAGTGGAGTTAATTTGTAGTGTTGATTGGCAGTACTGGCAATTTTGTTTCTCGTAGCTCGAAAATGTCAAAACTTACGTAACTGAAGATTAAACAAAAGATTTAATTTTTCAGGATGTGGATAAAAGGTTGAAGAAAAAAGACACTGCCTTCAGATTTGGTATTCCTCCAAACAGCTCATCAACTATTATAAGCAATCGAAAAAAGTGGCAATATTATGACTCGCAGAATTCTTGTTTAAACTTTTCAGAACATGGGTCTATGAAGATGTCGACGAGGCAGATTTGAAGTGGATACACAGAATGCGAAATAAAAATTTACCAGTCTCTAGATCTTTTGTAATAGAGAAAGCTCTTTAATTGGCGAAAGCATTGGGTTACGACTATTTCTAGGTAGCAGTGGATGGCTAGAAAAATTTAAGAAAAGACATCAAAAATTCACTTGAAGGGATCTTTTTGGCATTGTAAAAATGTGATGTGAATCATATAAAAAAGTATTTTCTCAAACAAAAAAACTGAAACAAAATTAACAGATTTCATCTTAACTTGAAGGACGCATGTGGTAATGAATGTTTAGAATATCTAGTTATAAAATAATGTATGCTTAAAATAACTTGTAAGCTTTAAATTAGAAAATATCCTTAAAATTCATTAATTTTAATATAAATTTTTTATAGTGTTGAAAATACAGTACATCCCTTGACATTCATCTTTCTTGTTTTCTTTGCAGTTTTTCTTTCTCTCTTTATTTTTGAGGGGTAAGATATTTAAATTAATTAGATGTTAATTTGCAGAAAGGTGTGAATAATTACTTTTTAATACATAGTGTTTATGAATTTAAAGTTGTTTTATATAGTTAATAAAGTATGTTGAAAGATGTGTGTGTGCGTGAACCTCTATATAACGAACTTTTTTCGGGTTTTAACGCGTTCGTGAAATAGAGATCCGACTGTATATGTATATTGTCTAACGCTAGATCTTACAAATGATTGGTAGACTATAACATAGGCTTTGAGTCCTCTAGAAACATGGGCCCCCACTATGCGTGGGTGAACGTTATGCCATTAATATATGGTATGTATGATGATATCATAATATTCCTAATGTAATTCTCTTCACGTAGTGAAGAATCTTTTTTCATTCAACATTCAAAATGGGTAATGCTTGTACTTCATAAAATATATATTATCCATTTTTATTTGATTTTATAAGTCGAAAGCTTAACTTATTTGTGACTCATGAGTAAAATGAGAAAGATTAATTTAATAACTCATTCTTGATCTTACAGTTCTTACAAGTTTTAAATTTTAGTAAGAGTAACAGACAGTTTCACAATTTATTACAAGTATAAAAGAAATTGTAAAATAGAGGGACCGTAAATATTGATGCGACGCTGATGATAACTTATTTAATTACTTTCTTGTTCTTATCCTAAAATACTAATTTCTTAACTTCCCAGGTTCTTATGTTACATCGCATCATGACTTAAGTTAAAATTAAACACTAATATTCTATAGACAAAATACAGTACTCTAAATCAAAAGGCCGGTTCTTAAAGTAACAATTAATTTTATTGAATTAACATATTTAAATTTAAGTAACTGTACATATACAAGATTGAGATTTTACTTAGCTTTGAGAGAGGTAGGCGGGATGGAGTGGGGACATGGTTGCCGCTCGAAGTCCCGCGGAGTCTGGTTCAAGGCCTGGATCTGATTAGTTTGTCTCTGTCTCTCTGCGTCTGAGTGTCTCCAAATCGGGGTGCATCCCGTTATATTTGGCGTCCTCTTCACTGCCAAATGCTAGAGCGGACTCTTTACCTTGTCCACTTAATTTTCTCTGATTGGTCCGGGACCAGCGCAGAGTTACCGCATAACGGTCAATGGCATTTTTAAGCGCGGGAAAATCTAATGACACACCCCGATATTTTATGGGTGCAATGCCCCTTCCAGGCGTGGGAACGTAGGCACCCTTTGCTGAGGAATTCTCCTTCAGTGGTGGGGAAAGAAAACACATTCCACCAAACTGAGTTCGCAATATTGAAATTCTGTTGAATATTCCTAAATGAATCCGTGCCTCCCATCACTCCTCCCCTCTCTCAAATGCACAGCACACACAAAAAATTACAACCAGCAAAAAAATTTCATCACAAGAAGAGAGTTCGGTGATCATATGTGTGACAACATCTCCAAAGAAGTTTGCAGCCCGTCCGCTATGAGGGAAGATGCCCTTCTTCCTGTAGACTCCGGCAAATGCGGAATAAAATTAGTCCCTCACAAGAAGAGAGTTCTGTGATCATATGTATGTTGACCAGAAGAAGTCACTGATGCATCGACACTGCAAGGGATGTTGGGTGCTCTGGCGGTTCAACACCTCCAAAAAAAAGTCTGCTAAACTGTAATAGAAAAAAAATTTGTCTCCCAGGGAAACCATATTAGTCATGAAACCAAAATCATTTTAAAAGTAAAACTTGACTCCATTTGACCTCCATCGTAGGCTCCAAGCATCAACCCTTTTCTGAGGAATTCTCCTTCAGTGGTGGGGAAAGAAAACCCATTCCACCAAACTGAGTTCGCAATTTTGAAGTTCTGTTGAATATTCCTAAATGAATCCGCGCCTCCCATCAATATATAAAGCCCCAAGATGTGATAAAGAATTAAGCTTATATAAATATCTCAGGGTTAATTTTTAATCACTTTTATATTTATTACAAGATCGAAATTATTCCGGAATTAGAATGCATATCATACTGAAGAAAATGCTATTCAAAAATCTATTAAAATAAAAAAAAAACTACATGCATTACAGTAGCATACACTAAAGGTGGGGCTGGGAAAAGTAGCGCAGCTACGTACCCAAAGGCCCTGGTGCAAAAAAGAAGGAAAAAAATGCGGATTCTCTCTCGGTTGGTATATATCAATTAAGGCGACTCGGCACCTTTTTTCAATTTTTTTTTATTTAAGGGTTTTAAAATATTTTTTGTATATTATTAACAGTTACTACTAAACTAAGAAATTTCACCATGAAAAAAATTCCTAAATTTAAAAAAAATTTTAAAATTTAAATTTTTATAAAATTTTTTACCGATTTTCAAAATTCTTCTTTTACAATTATCATTATTTTGACACCAAAATTTTTTTTGGATTTATTAGACTATGAGTAATAACTTTAGGGAACGATTTTGCAACAAACAAATTAGTTTTGGAAAAAAAATAAAATGTAAACATTAATGGAAAAAAAGCTAAAAAAACATGACTTCTGCTACATTTTCTTTTATAAAATTTTTTCTATTAAAAATATTGAAAAATGGATCCCTAATTCAATTAAGCACATTGTAATAAAGATACACACCAAAATTCAAGTTGTTTGATAAATATCTGTAGAAGTTTTGTACTTTTAAAGACCATGATTTCATGAAAAAACTCGAACTGAGAAAATGCATTTTTAAGAATACCAATCAGCAAATATATATCAAAACAATGTCTAAATTTTGTAATAATTTTTCAATATGTTGTATAAATATATACCTTTAAAATAAAACATAATACAATTCAATTTCAAAATATTAAACAAAAATATATCTTTTTTTAAAGTGCCTGTCTGTCAGCCCAAAATTACGAAAAACAGGAAATATCATTGTGACTTTTTTTTGCAAGAAACATGTATGAAATATATTAAAAAATAAATGAAATACATGAAATAAATGTAATAAAAATACATGAAATGTACAATAGAAAATTTAAAAGCTTTTATAAAATTAATTTGCTACTTAAATCAATATCTAAAATAAAATAAAGTAAAACAAATTTATGCTAAAATGTATTATTTTTTCAAAACAGGTTTGTTTTAAAATTGGCCTGCGCCATAGCCAGCTTATTACTGGCATTTTGACGACGTTTTCTAAATTTTTGTTTTCGACAATCTAAGATAGTAGCAAGTTGTTTCGTTGAACCTCCAGTAGCTACACCTAATGCTTTCTGTGTTTCTACTATGGTGCGTACTGTACCCTTATTGTATTCGCAGACAGCTTCTGTTACTGCCCGCTTAACACGTCTTTTGTTTACGAAAATTTCTTTCGGACACTTTACCCAAATCATGCTATGCAAACTTTCGTTTGCATTTTGTGTTCCACATCGAATGCATCTTTCTAACAATTCATTAGATGCAAGTCTTTGATAAATCGGTAGAATTTTTGGAAGAAACTTTTCATTTATTGGTGTTCCTACATTTAATTTATGATTGTTAGGTTTTTCACCATTAGCAATCGCAGATTGGTAGAAACACCATGAGTTTTCTCCTGCAGGACACTTAGAATGTTGAGGTTTAGGATCTGTAGAAATGCTATGCACAATGTAGCATATATTGCTGTTTTCATAGCATTCACATCCCCTTTGGTTCTCAAAATAGCCTTTTGGTAGTAAGTAGTTAATTTTTTAATCCTGGCTTCTTTCAAACTACCATGAGCTTTACCATCTAAAGAAATACCTTGAGCACGACAGTCTTTTACAGTAGATCTCAAAGCTGTTCCTAACCGCTTACTAACATGATTAATACATTCTTCCTTTTTTATCACAATGTCAGGTCCATACACTTTTTTCTCGCACAAGTAGTTAAACGTTTTACAATCACCATCGGATAATACTGTGATATAACGGAATCCAAGTGATGTGGATCTTTTCCACAAGGTTAATGCATCTTCCATTTCCATTGATGTAGATGAGCCCAAGTAATTTATATCACATTCGCTGTTATGTCCTTCATACCATATGCTGAATTCAGCACTTGACTGGCCTAGCTTATTTTTTGCCACAGAGCAATGACGACACACCTTACTCATCACTTCAAAGTCAACAACATATCCAGTGAGCATATATATAACACATCCTACACCGATAAGTAAGGTGTGACCACGAGTTAGCCACGTTCCATCAAAACTAACACTTAAGTCTGCGATTCAGCTCCATTCTCGTACACATTTTTAATTTCTCGGTGGATTTCCGCAAATATGTTTTCAGATGCCAGAGTATATGCATTATCCAGCCGTCTCGCACACTTCCCATATGTAGTTGATGAAAAAGGATCTAAATTTATCACCATACAAAATTTTTCTATAAATGAATAACCTTTCCCAATATGTGAAAAAGCTTGAGTTATTCTCAAATTCACATCATGGCTGGTCGGAACAGACTTTAGAGATGTGTTTACAACAGTTTTGTTTTCATCACAATTGCTACACAATAGTTTTAAATTGTATGAAAATCCCAACTTGGCTCCAAGCTCCAGTTTCAAAGTTTGTTTTTTACAATATTGGCACTTTGCACTTCGAAGAAGATTGTTAACTTGGTTAAAGTCCACCAATATATAATTTCCAATAGCAGAGGTATCCTTTTTACCAGAGTGTTCAATTTTTCCAGGCGTACATTTGAAAAAACTGAATTTTTGTTCACTTCACAATCAACTTTCGCTTTACACCATCGCTTTTCATTCATTTGCAAAGCACGTACTGAATGTTTTCAAAGAGGCATATTAGCGATAACAATAACTAATAAAATGAATTATGATTGAAGTAGCATTAAAAAATGCTGTTTTAGGTTTCTATGAAGTTAAAAACTAATGAAACTAAAAATTACACAGCAAGCGAAAATGGCAAAGCTAATGTAAATAAACAACTTTGCTGATAGTTACAGTCACAGCTTAACGGATTCCTCTTCTTCTCTGTAGTTTTAATGTAAAATAATGGATTTATTTTCAAGTAAAAAAATGTAAACATTGAGGTGGGCGTGGCATTTAAACTGCTGACAGAGCTGTCAAAATATTTAAAATGCATTTTACTGCGTTTAAAATAATCAGATCGTTTCGAAACTTCACTCAATTGTACCAAAGGTATCAAACTACATTTTAAACTAAAAATTGAAAAATCGATATTTTCATCGATTTTCGGTTTTTGAAAGGTGCCAAGTCCCCTTAAAGATATATGAGTATTTTAAACATACAGTAGAGACCCTATGTACGTACTCCACATTGAGCTGAATATCGTTCATCTGTTTTTGTACACCATTATACACACCGCTCATCACACTGGCTCCATCATAGCCTAGACCAACGCATTTTTTTAACTCGTTGTTTTTGTCGATAACTGATTTAGTCACCTGGTTGACCAATTCTGTTGCATCATGTTTGATGGCTGCATAAAAGCCCAGAAACACTTTATTTTGCTTCTATATCAATTGGCAATCCATTTTCTGATCTGGTTATTACTGCATACCTCACAACAATGCTTATCTGATCTTCCTTTTATATCTCCTATGCCGTATCCATTATGAGGCTGAAGAACGGTAACGCTTTAACTTGTTCCATCATATAGCTTTCAACTTTGACCAACAAAGAACTCTATCATTTCATTTTTAATTGATGCACTAAAATATTTTGTAGATCTTTAAAAACATCTTAAAAATTGAATATAGACCACAGTTATTCAAACTGTGGGGCGCCCCCTCCCCGGGAAGCGCGATAACCCGGCGAGGGAGGCGCGAGCATATAGAAGGAAAAAGGTTTAAAAAATTATTTTTTGGAATAAAGTAAATCTCAAAATGTTTTCTGACATAATAAAAAAGTACACTTTTACACTGATATAATTTATATATATCATCTGGTGATCTTCAACGATAAAACATTCCACTTCAAACGCTCATTACTATCTTTGATTCTATAACCAAATAAAAAAGACTTTTTGTTTGCTTTGCTGTAAACCCACGATGAGATATTTTTATGACGTTTTTTTAACCCTTAAAATACTACTTTTGATTACCATACATTTGACCTTGAAACTTACTGGTATGTTTCCCCCTGTCTGTTTTCTTTCAGGAAAGTTGTAAATAATATTTTTCTGTTGCTTTTTTCAAAAGTGAATGAGTATTATAATATATGGATAAGCATATTGACCAATTTGAAAGTCTATTTGGCCAAGATGTATTTTTATGAGTATTCTGAAACATATAATGCATAATGAAAAACGTTTTACGCAATTATTTTTTTAGAACTGCAGAGTCAACTCAGGCTCACGAAATCGTTAATTCTGGGAAAACTTTTTATTCGTTAACAGTGACCTTGACAGTATCATCCTATTAGACAGTCTTAATGGGAACTAAAATAAAATTGTGACAGATATGCCTTTTTTTGAGAGAGTTAAACCTTTTCGTACAATCAAGTTGCTAGTTTTGATCCAGTTCCCGGCGCGACCACTTTTGTTGAAAAATATTTTCTATGAACATGCTACACTTCCCCCATGAACAATTTTATGGTTTTGATTGCTGTGTTGTACGGCGTATTATGGTTTATAAATGTAAATGAGTGGAATATAAAAAAATGGGCATCTGTGATGTCTATTGAAGGAAGTTGAAACCGATCAAGCAATTGAAGAACCTGCTGAAAAAATGCATATTTAACAAGAAAGCAAATTAAATATGAGAAAAGAGATAGACATGAAACGTTTGAGTTGATTTGAAATTTTCAAATGCTCCTTAAAGAACTCTATGAAGAAAACTATGAAGCCATAAATGTAGCACTTCGCCTTATCAAAAAGACACAAGGGAGAAAAAGTTCAAAATGTGATTTGTAGATCATCTAATGACAGCAAAACTTAAATAACGTGAACACACAAAATATGACAGTTTTGCTGGAAATTACTGTTCCTGTATTGTTAGTGAAAAGTGTCTGTGATTTATGTCCTTTATAAGGGCACGCACATTCGGTAAAGTTTCTTTAGTTTTATTGGATTTTTTCTCAAATTATCAAAGAAAAATTGAAAAGTCCTTGAAAGTAGGTAAGCATATTTTCTCAGAATTAAATTATTCACTAGAATTGTGATTTTTATCGTGAATAGTAAAAATAATTATAAATAAGTTTATAGAAAAATAAAACAATTGTAAATAATATAATCCTTCTAATAAGTAAAGTTCACAACACTCTACAAACAACGTGGAAAGAATTTAAGGAAACTCTCTACAAGTTAAATTACTTTCAACTGACTTGCCATGATTACACTTACAACCTTTTACATTAAATCTTAAATGTGGGAAAATTATCGCAAGTTCGGGTCACTTGGTGTTCAGGTTCCGAGCCCCCGAGTGTGAGGGCCCAGGTACACGACACCGCCTAGCCCATTGATAGCTACACCACTGGCTCGGAGTTTCAAACCCCATCCATAGATCAACACATTTTTGTATTTAGAATAGGGATTATGTCGTAATTTTTCAAAAAAGTATAAAACCTCCTTTGAAAGTAATCTTTGTACGTCACTGATGCATTAGAACATTATTTCTACAAAATAGTTGCTTCTTTATAATTAAATAAGGAGTGTTATCTATGTTGGTTATCTAAAATATAAAAATCATATGTCACAAATCATATCTACAATATATAAATCATCTGATGCCTGCCCATTATCGTCTTAATGCATGGGTCAACTTGGCCTTGGCTTAAGTAGGGGGCCTCCATTCTCGACTAAGCCCGAGTAAGATCAAGATCCAAATAATTTTAATGGTCGAATGTTATTCCGGGACATGCTTTCCAAAGAATTGGGAATTTTTTGATTTATATGCCAACTGGCAACACTGCATTATTATCTAATGACTGCATAGTATAGGCCTACTACTATACACCATCATTAGTTATTTTGTCGAAATGCGACAGCCGGTTGAGCCGGTTTGTGAAAATGTGAATCATGCACATTTGTTTCAGATTACCATTTGTACAAGTATTCAATAATCTATGCTACATACTGGAAGGTCATACTGTCTTCTTCTAGGAGTCGAAAATGGGGCCTACTTTTGCATAGGGGTTCAGGGCCTCAGAAAGTCTTAAGACGTCTCTCTGCATGCCAATTCTGTAATCAAAGGTATTATCAAGAGGATAATTCCTTTGGCAAAGAAAATCTCCTAAAGAAGATACATCCATTATATAAAGTAAATAGTAAACTGACGATAATCAACTCAAATAAAAATACATAGAGATAATACTAGTGATATTTCAAATGTGATAACCTCTTATACAAAATGAAATTTTTAAAAACCTGTTTCCATTCAAGTCATCCATCACACATTCAGTTAAAGTTCATACTTAAAAAAGTTCAGCAATATATAAGCAATATACATAATTCTGTTATCCTTAGAAACCTGCAGTTGTAGCACAAAGTACTGAACGCACGTTTTTTTGATTAATTTTTGTGACTTAATTTTTGTTTATTAAATTACTGTGCTATATTAAAAGTTATTGATTCTAATATATTTTTAATGCTGTTTTTAAGTGTTGCACACAAATACGAGGGTGAGTCGGAAAATAAGTTTCTCTTATCGACTGTGGTCAGAGTTGTGTATGAAAGTTAAAACATACAGTGAGACATAACTTTATTTTTCCTCATAAGCACCAAGTTCATTGAAACATTTGTCATACCACTTAATGAGCTTCAAAAAGCTCTCCAAGAAAAACGCAAGGCTTTGCATACAGTAGAAGCCTTTAACGACTTGCTTGATTTCAGCATTGCTTTCAAAGCGCCTTCAGGGGAAATTCTTCTTCAAAGCCGGAAACTGATGAAAATCACTTGGTGCGAGATGAGGACTATATGGCGGATGGTATAGGTGCTCCCAATCAAGATTTGCAATTTGGCTTTACGTAGCCGTCGACGAGTGTGGTCTTGCATTGTCATCCAACAACAGAATGCCAGCTCTGGGAAGCCCAGGTCGTTTGTTCCGAATTGCCTTATTCAATTTCGACAGGGTGTCACAGTAACCCGTAGTGCCGATGGTTTCAACCTCCAAAAAGTACACGCAAAAGTAAACACTTCCGTATGCAAAGCCCTGGGTTTTCTTTGAGGTTTTTTTTAAACTCATCAAGCGGTGTGACAAATGTCTCAATGTACTTGGTACTTATGTAGAAATATAAAGCTGTGTGTTATATTTAATGTCTCATTCTATGTTTTGACTTTCATACACAACTCTGACCATAGTCCACAGAGGAAACTTACTTTCCGACTCACCCTCGTAATTTTTGTGACGCCCCAGAATAATAAGTGAATATTTGTCGCGAGAGGGCGCTAGTGTGTATAGAGTTAAGGGTGTTTGAAAGGGAAATAGTGCATGGAGAACGCTCGAATAAAATTCTTGTACTGAGTTACGGCCATCTAATTTTTGGCGTGAATTTTTAGTGAAAATAATGATTGAACTACTGGGAGGAAACACTGATTTTAAATCTGTTATTTGTTTTCTGTCCCCTCAAGTATTTTTTTAATTACAGGTGCGTGAATGCATGAAAGTATAGTAAGTACAAAATAACACAATGCAGAGTAACATAGAAAATCAACACAAATATTTACAAACATGGTAGATTTAATATGCATTTTGAAAATTACACACATGGCAGCTACATACTTCAAACATTTGCTTTAATTATGGTTCTACATGATTTTGGCAGGGAATGCACCATTTTCACCATAATTTATTTCATAACAACATGGCTGAAATAAAATATAAAAGCTTCATTAACTCATGTTTACATAAAATTGGATCGACCAATCAAGAAGCATCTTACCAAGCATGAAAACGAAAACTTAGTTCTGCATCAAATTCACCACCAGATGTGGGATTGGGGGCTGAAAGCGAACCATATGCCCAAATAAAAGACCGTAAGACCGTTGGCTTGAAGGATTTTACTTTGAAATATTATAAACAATATTATGTGATACGTTTTCTATCAGATTAAAATACAAAGACTGTCCTGGCACGATCATTTTAGTCATTGTATTGTCTTTGAACCAGTTTTGTACTACTTTTTCATGGTGACATGAAGCATTATCATCCTAAAAAATTCCATGATTAAACCCTAAAAGTAACTCCTGATGTGGATAGCAATTTATTTTGTGGTGTTTCAATGAAATTATTGGCTTCCACTGTTTCACTCCCAATGTGAAATCTTCCAACACCACGAAAAGGCATGCAGCTCGATATCAACACCTACGTGCAGTGGTGCAGCTACCAATGGGCTAGGCGGTGCCGTACAGCAAGGTCCTTGGACACTGACCATCAAGCAAAAAGAGACTTACGATAATTTCTCTGACATTTAAGATACAAATATAAAAAGCCTGTAGCATAACTGTAATCAGGGCAACTCAGTGGAAAGTAATTTCGAATTTGCAGGGAATTACCGTAAATTTTTTTCTTTTGTATAGTGTTGCGAACTTTACATATTAAAAAATTTGTATTATTTTCCGGGTTTTTTTTTTATTTTTCTAATTGTTGCTCGAAAATAAACTTCAGGTTCATGAAAAATCGTACCATACATATTAAAAAATCCTACACAGGAAGCTATTTCTACTTGGTCATTTTATTTTTAATGAGTCATAATAAACTTTTTTCCTGTTTCAGTAATTCGCAATCTAATCGTATCTGCAATAGACTAATGTAATTTTGTTCTCTCTCTTCTGTTTTTTCTCAGGAGTGTTTCTTTAAAAAATGTTACAATAATATTGTATTATATTTTCATGTATATTTTTTGTATCATTTCCTGTCTATCACGTGTCAAATCGAACCTGGGTAACCACTAAAGTTGACGCATCCATGTGCATGTAAATAGTATGTTGCTTTGCTTCCATATGCTCTGTAGAGCATATGGAAGAAGAAGAGCTATGGAAATTAAGAGCTTTGTACATTTAAAATACTAATATTTTTTGATTTCAATAAACCCAACCAAGAGAAGACCCTCGTTTTTTATTTATTTATTCATTATAATTATTATTATTTTGTACCAGGGCCTTTGGATACTTAGCTACGCTACTGCCATCATCGGTCCTTTGCTGTGGGCCTTAGACCCTCAAGGATCTGAATTTCTCATGAATGTGTTGCCTTTCATAAGCACTACTTTGCTAACTAAAAATATAAACTTTCATCTCTAAGCAATAGCTTTTTCCAGTCTGACAGTCCATAATGAATGATCCCTTACACATGCTACATGATCCCTACATTGAAAATCGGTCAGTAAGGGTTTCATGATCTTATTTCCAGTAGTCTTCTTCATCTATCAGTTCTAAGGGACACATTCACATTCCGTGTCAAAATCCTTATTTCAAAACGTGGTGGATTAAAGATTTCTGTTTGAAAGTGAAACTTCCTGTGTGCATTATCCCGTATTCAAGTAAAGATGTTTTTCTCTATCATCCAGATTGCTTCCCGTTTGCAATTCAATTTGCTTAAAAATAGCTTTTCAATGTTCTTATGACTGTAGAAAAACCAGCTGGTACTTCAGCCAGAATTTGGTGCACAGAATAACGTTATTCCTTCAAAAGTATTATTTTGTATCTTTCATTACGTGGCAAAAACGAAAATTTAACCATAATTCCAATATTATCCACCCAAACACCTCAAATTGCAAAACTGACACATTATAATATAGAATCCACCCAAACACTTCAGCTGCTTTCAATGCACTAAAACATGCGGCACATTTATTTCAATCTTGTATCAATGATGTTCTCTAACTGGTTGGAATAGTAAAGTATTTCGTAGGTTGAAAATACAATCACTTATTACTCTACAATGACTTTGTGTGCTTCTCATATCTCGGTTATCTAAAAATATCGATGAAACTATATACTTTACATAAGTTCTTTTCAGATTTAAAATCAGCATGAAAAAATACATAAGAATCAATTGCAATAGTTAAGAATGTGTAATAATTACAAACAGGTGGCGTAACGGAGTTATTAGAACCCCCCTGTGAAGTCAGATTTTGCCTTTAATATTTCATAAAATGGTTAAATACGTGTTTGGTGTCAGTCAGTCTCTGGGCCTGCTAGAATCCTGCCCCCCTCACGATGTGGGAGTGTACATTACGTCACTGATTACAAAACGAAAAATTAAGTCAGTCGCCCATCCGGTACAGTGGTTAGCAAATCTGACTGCTGTGTCGGAGGGCCAGCGCTAGGTTACAAAATCATACCGCTAATATATATGTTTGGTTGTGCTAACATCGTGTTTAAAATAAAATAACTATCTCTAAACATGTTACTAATAAACTGGTACAGTCATCGGGTGAGAAATAAACACGATTCTGGTCATAAGATATAGGTAGTTTTAATCTTTTCAGCGCGTCACTTTAGAACACTCCAATGAGAAATAGGGGGATTTTCACCCCATGATTTTGACGGAAGCGAAGAGGAAATGATTAACATGAAAAAATAAGAACGATCCCCAAACAATCACCATTCACTCCGGTCCTGCGTACACTTACGAAATAGAGCCTTTAACGACCTTTTATTGTGAAACAATTGCACTAAATCATAATTTTTAAGTAATTATAAGCTTTTTTTACAATATAATTAGGATATGAGATTTGAATACTTGCTAAGGCAGGTAAAAAAAAGAGATCGATATATTACTGAAAGAAAGATCATCACAGATCCTTAGAAACAGGGAAATTTTTAAGGCAATTGCTAAAACTGTTAATACGAGACATTCATTGATTCAAAAGGCGTTCATAAACTACAAATCAACGAAAATTTTAAAGTCCAAGCCAAAATCTGACCGTTCATCTGCAGTGTCACCTCTAGAATCTTGCTTTGTAAAAAGAAATCCAGGACAATAAGCTTCACAAATTGCTAAAAGTGTCGTTAAGATATTACAAAAATATGCGATTTTAACCACTATTCGAAGAAAGTTAAAAAAGAATGACTATCTTGGCCGAGTTACACTGAAGAAGTCATTCATCTCTCGAGTGAACAGCGCTCAGAAAATAGTTTTTGCTAAAGAACACCGTACATGAAACCTATAATTTTTCGAACCTTCTGTATAATGTTTCTAAAATGATTCGTCTCGCCCATTGTCACAGCTGACTTTGAAAATGATGCCAACTTTCTCATTTTCACACACGGTGTCGTTTTCCATGGGGTCCAAAAGTTTAGTTATGCATTTATTTAAAAGAATGTATTATAGAAGAATGTAAGAGAATGTTTGAGGTCTGTTGAACATTTACAAGCAAAAATTATATCATTTTGTTTACGCCATCGACGTATATTCAATTAATGCCTGTCAAATTTCCAGTGACTGCTTTTTTTGGCATATCAAATAGCCTCCCTTTTCATATTTGCGTGATAGTGAACTCATCTTGATGCTACTACCTAAATTTTTCATGTTTAGGGGATTAAATGAAAGCGCATACAAAAATATTTCCTGAATACTAGCAAAGAAGTTTAGATAGACTGACTGAATGCTGAAGAGAAGCTGCGGAATGGGAGACATTGGTGCAAATGGCCAAAATGGACAATTACATTTTTTTCTTTTGAAAGGGGTGGAAACTCAATTTCCCACAACCAACAAATGTTTTGCCTTTGATTCTCAGCCACATCTGATTTTCAAAAGCATTAGCACTGGGAAATTATTGCGGCGTTGATTCGAGTAAATGCTGTAATTTATGATTCAGCTCAAAATAAAACAAATCGGAAATTCATGCAAAAATATTTCGTAATTAAATTTACTTAATGTGTAGCTGTTTGAAATTTTTTTGGTATTTTTTTTAGGAAGTATATGAGAGTTTTCTTCTCTTTTTTTCAGATCCCATCCCGCATCTGACGACTAATTTCAGATCCCTTTTCCAGGTTTGGCGACTAAGAGATTAAGTTGCAATTTGGTTCCATTAAACATAAAAAGGTGCTGTTTAGTTGTTTTTTTAAATATAACTTTATTTTTTATTTATATTATTCACTTAAAATATTTATCAAAAACTTTTCTACATAGAAACAATAAATTTTTTTATATTGATAACAAGTAAAGAATTTTTTCTGTTAATGATTTTAAGACCAACATTATATATATATATATATATATATATATATATATATATATATATATATATATATATATATGTGTGTGTGTGTGTGTGTGAAGTAGAAGCGCTATTGCAAGCCCCGTAGCATCCCCCAGCAGATAGTTTCGAAAGGAAACGAGAGGGCAATGTCCCCGACCGGAAAAGGAGCAGCGAGAGAAGAACATGAGAACCACGGAGAATACGTTGAGACCGCAAGGGAAGCAGACGCATATCGACAGAGCTGTTATATTTCTTTAAAAATAATGAAAGCCAATTAGGCAACGACATTTAAATGTTCATTTAATTAATTAATTGTTATTCTACATTTTTATTTACATTTACACACGCACACACACACACATATATATATATATGTGTGTGTGTGTGTGTGTGTGTGCAGTGCACTTAGCAGTGCATAATTTGTCGCGACGAGTGGTTAATTTAAACAATGGCGAACCAAAGGTAGGGCGTGGCCGGTGGTGAGAATTTCTGTATGTTGATGCATTTTCTATGGAAAGATCAATGAGGCAGTCCGGTAAATTAGTAAATCCAATTCATTGAATGTCTTGTAACACATAGGAATATTAATTATGATGAATATGGACGAAACAACACAGACAAAGAAACTACATCATACAACACAAAGCAGCCGGCTACATGACTACAGACAGAAGACTGGAGAGAGAGGGGCGGTATTTTCAGAGACATCGGTTTTTATACCCGACGGTGAAGACCACGTGACATTTTTGTAATAAGAGCTCTGATTGGTTACAAGGGGCGGGAAATGGATTTATGATGTAATATTATTTGTCGATTCCGATTAAGATCAGGGTATTAGTTTCGAAACAAATAATTAAAAGATTATTTGAATATTATTAAGAGTTAATTAAAAGGTGCTAGGGGGAATTATTACACACACACATACATATATATACATATATATATATACTGCTAGCCACACAAATTGCAACACCCTGAAGGAAGCATGCAAACTATGTGAAATTGACATCATGAGTTGCCGGCGAAGAAATAGGCTAATCATTAGCATTAAAGCACAGGCGCACATCAAGGGTGACCCTGGCACCACCCACAAGGGCTATATGAGGGGAGAACATATTGGCGATTTGAAGTATGGCAATTATTTTTTTTTATTTATTTATTTTTCTACGTAAGTGGTTTACCTATGCCTCGTGTCAGACATCGAGCTTCTTTTGACCAAGTTGCCGAATTTGATCGACAAAGAATAGTAGCCAATAGGGATTGCGGATTATCCTTTAGATAAATCGGTCAACGTGTTGGTCGAAACCAAGCAAATATAATGTGGAGCTGTCTTCGCTGGACACAGGAGGAAACGGTGGACTAACGGAGCCGATTGCATCCACTTCGTCGCACCACTTTCTGGGATGACAGGCGGATTGTGTGCACGGCAGTGATGGATCGTGCAGCCGCATCGAAAACCATAGCACAACAGATTCATTCTGTTACGCATCATTCGGTGTCCACTTGTACTACACTGCTGGCCACCGTAAATGCAACACCCTGAAGGAAGCTTAAAAATAACATGAAATTTACAACATGCATTAGCGGGGGTGAGATATGCAAATGATTAGAATTTCAGCGCAGACACACATCACGCGTGCCTGTGGCGGCACCTCCAAGCGCTATTTAAGGCTTGGAGATTTCCACGATTTCAAGTTCTGCAATTATGTTTTCTTGTGGTTTTTTCATAAGGATCAGTTATGTCTCGTTATGTCTCGCTGATCGCTGTGATCAGCCTTTGATCAAGTATCCGAGTTCGACAGAGAAAGGATAGTGGCCTACCGAGATTGGGGATTATCTTTCAGGGAAATCTATCGGTAGTCGTGTTGGACGAAACCAAACAACTGTAATGCGGATATGTGAC
>BMAU01016055.1:0-45000 GCA_019973935.1 Trichonephila clavipes | reverse complement strand
ATATATTTTGCGCAATAAAATTAATCATTTCTAATTGTGTGTCTCAAAATTTTCTGACAAAGGTACGAAACGGATGTTCCATGGAAGACAATATTCCTGAAAAACTGTATGTAAATTACCCTCGACAATATAACTAAATGGGGAAATAACTAGAAAGTGAATTTAAGTTAATGTAAAAGAATTTTCATTTTTTTTTCTTTTACCACACCTAAGCAAGATGCAGGTGCATCTCTTGGTAACTGTGATAATTTTCTACATATCTGTTGTACCCTTGGAAATTGGATGCTGCACCCCTCTTCCGCTAGAGGGCTACGTACCCTCTGAAATTTCTTTTTCTTTTATGTGTAGCTTCTGTAACTGTTTTTACTGCTTTAAAATACTGTAATTAAAATTTATATTCAAAATTATCTCGTAGTAAAAACAATTCTTTCAAGAGCTTAATTACCTTTTCTTCTACTCTTTTAACCCTTGGGGAAACTTCATGCATATGTTTCAGCTGTGACGTAATGGAGAATATTAGAGTTCTGCAAATTCAGGTTTCGGGCTGAAGCCGAGTCTTACAAATTGTACGTACGTGGCATTAATTAGATTTTGGGACCCTAGAATCCTAAGGCACCCCGCAATGCGGAGGTGTGCGTTACGCTTTTGTGTTTCCGTAAGTTTCTCCAAGGTTAACTTTTTTTTAAACATCGGGGTACATCTCGACCTTATTAATAAGGAATAGAACCAAAACCAAAACAGAAAAAAAATGTCCACATGAATAAGCCTTTGAATTAGAAAGTGTACTCAGACTTACTTAATTTGATTTTATTGAAAATTTTTATTTTAATCGGTTTTGTACAAAGCAAACAAAATATTTGAAATGAAAAGATCTTTTTCTTCTACTTTGTGTGTGTGTGTTTGACATGATTGTATTAGATTTATGGGGTACAACATTTTTTGTGTACATTGTTAAAATTTTCTGCCATCAGTTGTTTAATTTCATGAAACTTGTGTGCTTGTGTTTTGTTACTAAAAGTTTCATCAAATGTTTTTCCAAACAAAAAACATCTATGCACTGAAACGTTTTAATTTTATATTTGCTTTGAAGTTAATTGTGAATTCTTTTAGAACACTTAAGTTATAAAGATTTTCTAATGATTTATGTTACTTATCTGTATTACTTTCCAGAAATTTTTTTATAGCAAATCTTATTTTTTCATTCAGAATTAAACATCTTTCTATAATATTATTTCAAACTATGTTCCAATTATATAATTTAATGTTATGTTCAAATAATTGGCATTTTCAATTACTATGTGTCCTAAAATAGACTGATCAGTTTTCAAAAAATTATAGCAGGGAAAAGGTTAACAAAACATAAAATTATTCTCTTTTTGTCTTGATTTTATTTTTATTATTTCAATTTTTTTTGTATGTCTAACTTAGTACGCGCACCATGCAATTGTAATATCCTTACGAAACTAATTTTCCGCCTGTTGGCGTCAGTTGGTGAGAATTCTTTTTTTATAGATATAGCCCGGAGCCAACTGTTTCAATTTTTGTAATCAGTTCGAAAGTATAACGTTCCATACGGTTTGCATCTATTTTGCTTTTTAAAATTTGTGGAATTTACACTCAGTTTAATTATTTTAGTCAACACTGTCTTTGGATTCGAATTCATGAATCAGATACTTGAAGCAGAAGATCTTCACCACCCAATGCTTAAAAAATAAGATAATTTATTTCCGGTACTGTCCGAGCGATTTGACACTTCTTTTTTTAAGAAAATCTACAGAGAGAAGCATTTGAGTCATTAAAAGCTACAAATACACGTTGCTATCAGAAAAAGTTTTAAGCCAAGTGAAAATTGAAAAGATTACATATAATTCTATTATATTATAAATTATCTACGATGCAATCTAATCATTTTTTAGCTTCTCAAAATTCGTCTCTACTATTTTTTACATCTGCATAGAATTCATGCTGCACAGGCCACTTTCTGCGATTTTCGGGAGGACATGGAATCTGCCCAGCCCAAAAGGGTTCTTCTTTGTGTGACCTTTATTGGCAAGCGGGAGGATTTTGGCAGCAGGGACTTGACTGACATGTGGTGCCATGTGTTGGGGAGCAGTGGAATTAGAAGATGTTCGTGCTTGTGTGACTTGCGCGTATGATATACTAGCTGGTATACCCGTTCTTTAAACGGTTGAACTGAAAAATTAAACAACACAGATTGAAGGATAAAGAAGTTTTTAATTAATTAATTTTACGTGAATTGCAAATTAAACAAAAAAAACTTTTTGCATATCTCAGCTAAGCAAAAAAAAAAAAAAAAGAAAGAAAGAAATAAAACACCTTTGTTAAATTTTAAGTATGTAGATCTAATAGCTGATAAGAAGGATTTTTTTTATTTATAACTCCCCGAAACATTCTTCAGGGTCGATTTTTGAAAATTCAACTAAGCTGATCTCTGCTGAGCAAAAGTAACACATTGTTAAAAGTTTTGTGTAATGAACGCTTAAAATAGTGTAAATATTTTATATCTGAAAGTGTAATACATTAATATTACTTTCTGTTGCATTTATTTTATATTAAAATTGTAATATTCGCAAGCAACACCGTTTCTTAAATTATAAGGGCGATTCAATGAAAAACATAGCGAAATGTTAACGATAGAGTCAAGTTGGCAAATGTCTAGCTACTTTCATAGCTCGAGCTTTATTAGAGCTTTGTAAGATCCGCCATGTAGGGGAGAGATGCACGTTAATACTTTATCCACCGCATTGTCGGACAACAAAAAAGTTAACAATATTTTCATTTTCAAATTCTTTTTTAGATTTTTAATGCCCAGGAGTTTTAATCATTACTTAAGATAAAGTGAAAAGAAAAAATTATTTTGCTGCATTTGTGCTTTTTCTATTTTATTTATTTTTGGTGTACATACATAAATATAGAGGTCATCAGTTTCGTAGAATATTTTCATGTTGATTACCACTTTTAAGTATGTGTCTTTTCGTAGATTCAATGTACCGTCGTCGTCTTAAAACATTTTCGATTGACATTGTTATTGAAGTGAAAAAATATTATTTGCCCATCTCGTATAAAAATAGCTTCTTTAATCGCTTATAAAGGACGATAGAAGGTCTTTTAAAATATAAAACGTTAATCAGCTTTTCAGTACATTCATTTTAATTATTTACCATACCCAAAGGATCCTAATAGCATTAGCTCGAAATTAAAATACGACGTAGTTATATTAATTATGAGGATTTTGTTTTGTAATTGTAATATATTGTGATAATTTTGTTTAGTTATAAATGAACTAGTTTATAGTTGCTAAATATTTAATTCATATTGCTTCAAACTGTTAAAAGAATTTTCAAAGAAAAATATAAGTTAATTTTACTTATACAGACATTTTTTTTCTTCTTATTGAATGTTACATGTGAAATAAACATATAATTCTTCTAATCTATTCTAAGACTGTGTTAAGATAGCCATTATTTTGTAAGATCAAATTTTAAAAACTTGAACAACATATATATTTTTGGCATAGTATTGCCATTTTAAGAGGAATTTGCACGATGCATTTTTAATAAAGATTTTTTACACCAGTGATTCCCAAAGTGGTCTATTTTGACCCCCAGGGGTCTATGACGACCTGCAAGGGGCCCACGGCAGCGAAAAAATAGTTTGGCGGTCAATGAGGTGTAAGTGAGGGGTCTATGTGATAGTGGCTTTCATTAAACTAGATCATGACTTTTTTTAATTTTAAAAGAAAATTTAATCAAGGGGAAACCAAATTTTACTTATTTAGCAGATTTATTTACTAAATTTAATGAGGTTAATTTACCCGTACAAGATGAAAGCATTAATTTTTTAAAAAACAGGAGCCATTTCAGTGTTTATTTCCAGAATTAAGCTAAAATGTAATACTGGAGAGGTCCGGAAATTTTCTCAAATTAACCCAGCTGATCGTGATATGCACCAATGAAGATTTTAAAGTTTAGAAACGGATGCCAGCAATTTTGGATTTAAAAAGGCAAACCTGTTATTTGTCCCAAATATCGTGAGGAAGTTTTTAATTATTTTTCTTAGTAAGAATGAGTTTTAGCACAGTTGACAATCTCCAAAACAAAAAAAGAAACTAGACTCTACTAACAGATGAGATTTAAGGTTAAATCTGACAAGATTGATACTAAATGTTGAAAATTTGTTATTGTAGCCCCAGATTCATCCCTCCCTTTAAAATCAATTGTGTGTCGTTTGGATGTCTTATATTATTTTATATATTAATTAACTTCTAATTTAATAAATTAACGTAGGCTTTTTAAACTTTTAACTCTATACTTCATTAGTTAAAAATTTAATTCTCTTAAAGTAGTAGTAGTAGTATTTACTAGCTGTCAAAAATACATTTAAGGTGATAAATTTTCAAAAAATTGATATTAATTAAGCAGGGGTCTACCCTAAACCGCGAAAAACAGGGCAAGGGGTACGTGAGACAAAAAGGTTTCGGAACCTCTGTTTTACATGGACAATTTGAAGGAATATTTAATGCAGTCTAATAATTAATTAATAGTATATATATATATATATATATATTAATGCATAATTAATTTGAAAAATATATAAAAAATGTATAATATCCTTAAAATATTGTAAAACATTCTGTATGACACTAATAAAGTTCATCAAAATGCATATTTCGAAAAATTTAAAAATTGAGTTAGTAAATTATCTGCAGTTTGAAGAAATTTTAAGAAAATATTTAAAAGACTTTTTGATTTTAAACGAAAAAAATAGGAATATTTTTAAAAATACAAATATTTAACTCAGTGCAAAAACATCCTTTAGATAAATAAATTGCAAAATTTCAGGCGTGATTTTTAAATTTCGAAAGACGATTATATTAAATAGATAATTAACTTGAATATATAGTGATATCAAAATATTATAGAATTAACAGCTCTTATAAGCAAACAGCAATGACTTTCAGCTTGAATAATTTCCAAATCATTTTTAAAATTAAGTTTTAATCTTATTGAAATATGTTTTATTTGTGATTAATACACAAAGGCTTTAATTCTCAATCGTTTAATAGCAACGCATACAAATATAAAATACTTAGAATTCCTATTTGAATTCCTATCTTACCAAAAACGTTTCAGAGCATAACCATTCAACCAAAGAGATAAACGATAGGCTTTTAATCAATGTTCCGTAGAACACTGGCGCACTAAAAATTAAAAAGTCGGTTTTTTCAGTTTGCAATAGTTTTTATATTTACACTGTTTAATTTTACGATTATATTTCTCAAAATTCTTTAAAATATATTTTTTCGTGATTGTGAAAAGGTTTAAAAGCGTTAGTATGAATATTTAAGAAAAAAATTCTAATAATAGTAGGTTCCAATCTATAGCAATATTTAAAAGCTTTAAAAAAGGCAATAAGAAGAATGTCAAAGTTATGAAAGGAATTTCTTATAAAAAGCAACAAAAAAAGGATTTAATTAAATTTTATTGTTACAAAACAATAATTAATGTGAAAGAATATAGGTACAATTTTGTTGTTGTGTGTGTTCCTAGTATAAAGCTATTTAATTAAAGTGAAAATAAAATGTGCATTACATAAATAAAAATATTAAGAACACAATTTATAAAGTAGATAAGTGATTTCAAACAAAATCGTTGGGGAAGCCGAATAGACGCATTAAAACCACTAAGGTATCAAGTGGGAAGGGTATACGACGCTTTACTTGCTGTTTGTAATAATTCGGATATTGACAACTCTAGAGTTGAGGCTTCTGGACTATTAAGTTGTATTAAACAATTTAAGTTCTTATGCTGCATTGTAATTTGGCTTAAATTCTTAAATTGTATTAATCCTATAAGTAAGCTCTTGCAGACAGAAGACTATGATTTACCATCTGCTATAGAGCTCTTGAAAAAATTTTAAGATTTTTTCAGGGATCTTGGATCTGACACAGCCCTTAAAGAAATGCTTGCGATGCTCGAGAATTTGCCAACGAAATTGACATACCGGCTAATTTTGAGCTCACTCAGCCACGTCATACAGTTCGAATAAGTAATGTTAATTTCGACTATGAGGCACTAGATGATCCGATAGAAGATCCTACTTTGAAAAATAAGGCAGAGTTTATTTTTTCACATTAGATAAAGCTATCAATGCATTTGAATCCAGGTTTGATTTGATCAGTACCGACAGCAACTATTTCCAATTTTTATACAATATTTGTGATTTAAAAGATACTCCTCAAAACGACGAAACGATCTAGAAGCAGTATTAACTGATGGGAATTCATCAGATATAAACGCGCTGGACCTGGTGATAGTAGCGGTTTGGGCTTCTATACATATAAATAAAAATGAAGTGTCTGTTTGTAATTTAAAATTAACAGCTTTTTACTAAATACATTTAAAAGTATATACGGTACTTACATGAAAAAATCAGTTTTTAAAATTTTTGTCTGTCTGTCTTTCTGTCCGTCTGTTTGTTTGGGCTAATCTCTGAAACGGCTGGACCAATTTTGACGAAACTTTCACTGGCAGATAGCTGATGTCATAAGGAATAACTTAGGCTACTTTTATTTTAGAAAAAAAAATTAGGATTCTGGGAAATAAAGATTAAAACCAATGAAATAGTGAGCAATATCCGATTCAAATAGGGATTATTTATTTCAATAGGGATTATTTATTTCAATAGGGACTATTTTTATTTAATAGGGATTATTTTTATTTAATAGGAATTATTTTATTTCGCGATCCTTCTGTCTCAACGATTGCTAGCAGTTATATAAAACTTTTTCTTTGATTAGATTGCTGCCATTCGACACATTTCCCATTCGTCTTGATCCTAATGATTTTACAGTCGGTAACTGCATTGTCAAAGGTCATGCGTCTCTTTCACCCCTTTCCTTGCGGCTTCGTTTGTGTTCGCGTTTCACCCTACTTGCTACTTATACCTATTTTGATCCTAAAGATTTTAGTCCTCACCCATCGACAGTGTAAAAGGTCATGCGTCCCTTTCACCCCCTGCTCAACAAAAAGCAAAGAAAAAAATAAAACAAAAAAGAAACATAGATTCATAAAGTAGAAGAAAAGTTTTCGTAAACTCTGCGAAGTGAATAAACACTTTTTTGTGTTAAATTCCACGTGGACGATGACACGGGTAACAGCTATTTAACATAAAATAAATGCATCAGAAAGTAATATTAACGTATTACACATCCAGATAAAAATTATTTACACTATTTTTAGCGTTTATTACAAAAATTTGTAACAATGTGTTACTTTTGCTGAGCAGGTAGGTGTTTTCAAAAATCGACCCACACGAAAGTTACGAGGCGTCATAAATAATAATAACAATAATAAAAAAATCAGCAATTATATCTAAAGATTTAAAATTTAGCAAACATGGTTTTTCGTTCAGCTAATTAATGTAAAAAGCTTTTTTTTGTTTAATTTATACAATTCACGTAAAATTAACTCATTAAAAACTTCTTTATCCTTCAGTCTGTATTTTTTAATTTTTAAATGTACCCTGCGAAGAACGGGTATACCAGCTTGTTGCTGAATAAGAAAGAAAGTCCAATCGAGATTTTAAAATTCTTATCGAACCTGTATTTTCCCCAAATCTCGGTATAGTTTTAAAGATATCGTTTACTTTCCCAATAAATGTGGAAAAGGAGTTTCTCCAAATTAAAATTAATTAAAAATTTGTTATACCCACAACTACCAAGGCTAAACGGCGCGACAATAATAGCCATTGAACATGAACTGGCTGAAGAAATTAATGTTAAAGAAATCATATAAAAAAAATCTCAGAATTAAAAGTAAGAAAGAAACACTTTTAAGAGTTTAACTCTCGGTTTAAACGTATTTTTAATATGTAATTAAGTTTTAATATTTAGTGGTTCTATAATTTGTTTTAGTATTTTTTTAATATCTGTATTTTATAATTATACAATAGAAATGACTCTTTTCTTTCTTTCTGTGCAACCCTAATTATACTTTAGTGCCAAAAAACATAAATTAATAAATCAGTATTGTTTGCTAATCAAAACTTCAATATTATTGATAGCAATTTTTTTTGCTCACGTTTTATTTCATCACTAAGAGTGGGAAGGGTTTAGGTTATCTCTTTTAATTTTTGTTATAAACGCTCGGCATTTTATTTCTTTGCCCGGGGCGGCGAAAGTGCTAGCGCCGGCCCTGCCAGAGTATCTAGTTCTTCCGAGCTATTAGGATTTTGAGTGACTGTGACGAATTGGACAAATCAAATAGCGCACACTTAGTCATTTCCTGTTACACACATCCGTTCCTTTTAACGAAACCACTAAAACAAATATCCAGCTAGCGAGAGGAAAGATGCTACACATGAATAAGCTTAAATGTTATCCTTAAATGTATTTCCTCCCCCATTCTTGGAAAAATTACGTGTAAAATATCGTTGATGTATGTGTTATTAATTACTCACTCTGTTTCGAAGGCTGTGTTAAGTTCAGAATTAAGTATATTTAATTTTCTTTCATTTTATAAAAAAATTTAGTTTTCAATGACGTCGTATAGAAGTATAATACATGGGTAGGTGACACCTGTGGCATGGTTTATTATTAATGCTGAATTATATTAAAATAATATGAATTTTTATAACATATATAATACTCTTTACAATTTATAAAGTACATATAACAAGTTGATTAAATTTAAATATTGTTTCTGGATATATTTTTCTAATAATGGAATGGGGTTCGCCCCCCAAATTCCTTGTAGTTCGTAGGGTTCCTCAATTCAAACTGCGTGCCACGGAGCCCTGGGGTTCCACGAGTCACAATAAAAAAATTGAAAAGAAACTTCTAAATAGTTTTCTAATGGAAAATGCACCTTTTTCCATTTGTGAAAAAAAGCACGTAAAATGAAGGAGAGGAAAGAACTTATCAGTGCATCAACAAATTTGATGTTAAAATCTAAATTTAAACAAGAACAGCTCCTAAATTCTCTTTCATGCAAAATACACAGTACATCTCACACAGCTATAAACATTTTAATGTCATTTAGAAATTTATGTTTAAGTGAAATATATTTTTCAATGTGAGGGGATACAAAAACAAATTAAACTCAGAATACGTAATGTGATTGCATTTAATCTCAATATACCTAGAGTTCGACAGTTTGTGTGAAAAAACGATCATTGATTCATTGCATTATCATTATTAAATTATTTATGCTTGTATAGATGAAAAATAATGAAATCAAAAATAATTCTCATTCCGTTTTTTTGTCCACTCCAATAAATGTTTGTAATAGGTCTAAATCTAATATAAAGATATATAATCTTTATATGTTGCCCGCAAGATTGCAATGTTTTCCGAAGTGGCCTGCAATGTCATTTGAGTTGGTCATCCCTGTTCTAATTCAAGATCGGAGAACTAGAATGAGACACTTGAGAGTAAAGCTTTGTATTCATGACCTTTTTTGAACTTGAAATCTTGAGTCTTTAGACCTTCACAAACTTGAATGATGGGGGAAGAGAGCAATAAAAGAGGGGTCATATAAACGGTGTCACAGACTGTAGAAGTCAAACTAACATTGTTAGTGGGGAAAACTCTAGTCAAACTTCTACCGAAAATAAAAAGGAAAACTCCCCCCGTGGATTCCTTAGCTAAGATAATAATACCTCAGATTTAGCACAAGTTTTGGAACTTTTTAATATTATCTCAAGCCTAGTAAAGAAATATCCTAAAATTCTTGATTTTTTCTCTAAATTTAAAAATTCAAATTCCGATGAAGAAAAAACCTGCCTTCTTGCAGAAGCAGTTATGAACAAAGTTTAAAATTCCTTATTCATATTTATCCTAACCTTAAATTTCCCACCTAAATATTTTAAATTTCTCTCATTAATATATATTTGTCAAAATTTTCTTATATTCTAAGTTTTAAAGTTATTTTCTATCCCAAAGTTCTTGCATTTATTCCTAAAAGCTCACTTCCAACCTCCAATCAAAGATCACCTCTATAGCTGATGTCTCCTTCACTCCCATTAGACCTCCACTTCCGAAGTCACGCCCTCTTCTTCCAACCAAAGATTCCAACACCACGAACATCACAGAACCAGATAGAGGGTTGAAGGCTGCTGGCGCAGCCTAGGTACCTCTTTCTCAAAATCATCCGCAGAAGTCAAACTGGAACCCCACGAATCGAGAAGAATGGAGAAGCTCTCCTTATCTTTAGAATTTTGAACAAAAGTAGAAGGGGTGGAAAGGGGTTTTAGTGTTTCAAATGGTTGGGAACGAACAGAAACCATCCCTAAATGTGAAAAAGGGAAAGATTCTAAATGTGATGTCATTTTTTTTCATCATGACAGCGGTCAAAACATAATCGTCAGAAAGTTGAATAAAGTAAGCGAAAATTTGGGAGAATAGTTGCATGAAAAAAGACTGTTTATTTCAAAATCGAGAAAATAACGGAAATTAAAAAAAAAGGCAGATAATTCATTTTTTATGAAGGAACTATTTACCTTCGATCATTACGACCAGTACGACATGAGTACTTCGTCGTTCCCTTGGACACGTCCAATTCCCCCTCCCAGAAGAGGGCACTTTCATCGTTTTCGATTTCTCTTTAAGGGCCTCTTAAGAGAAGAAGCTTAATTTCTCTTTTTCCCCTGCTTGAACATCTAATTGATTGCATACCTTTCCCTGTTAAAAACTCCCACTAATAATTAAGCCTGTACGTACGTCTAAACTTTCCCTAAAGTATCTCTTTCGTCATGTTCAATTCGTCTCCATTGACAAGAACTTAAAACACGAAGGAGACTATTGTAACAGTAGGAGTAAAAAACACGAATGGGACTATTGTAACAGCTCGAGTAAGCTAGGGTCATTGGGCACTGGGTTTTAATAAACCCTCCGTCCCATGTCGAACGTATCAGAGTCCTTAAGTTGTTGAAGTGGAGAAAAAGTCCTTTATTGTAATTCAAAGTCCATGGAGTTTTAGGCAGGGAAATCAGTTGACGAGATCGTCTTTTCTATCACTGTAGTTGCTGTTGTTGTCATCAAAGATTTATTGCGGATCCAGTCCTGCTCTAACGACAGATAGGAGCCGCATAAAAATGGCATGTGCTTTACGTAGAGAGGGGGTCGTTGGGGTGAGTTTTGGAGCGCATAGTCCTGTCGGACTCTAATCTTCTATCCTGGAATGAAGATGACTGTTGCGAGTTATACCATTGCCCATTTTAAAAAGGAATTAAATTATAAAGGAATTTAATATAAGAAAAACATTAATAAGGAAAAAACTGACGGAAAAACATTTAAAATTAAGATTAAAAATGAAAATAAAAAGCTCTTTTAAGAGCTCGAAAATCAGAATTGTAGAAGTCTGAAAGTGGGCGGAGTTAAATTGGCCAATCGGGGTGGAGCAAGGAACCAAGATCTGAAAGTGCGGGAAAATTAACATAAAATGGATGCTGGATCTGAAAAATTGAGAGGGAGCTTTCCTATTGGCTCCTATACCCTATTAGCCAAGAGTTCGGCTAATAAGGTATATATAGTTTTGCGAAAGTGGAGAGCCAATCAGAGTCGTTCTGCGATTCAACAGAGTTGGATCGCAGGGCAGAGATGTAAAAAGGGTTGAATTTAGAATAAAGGGAGAAAATTAATTAAAATCGGGGTTGACCAAGACATCTCTTGGTCTTCTAACAGAGAAATGTGAAAAATAGGTTGGGATATCTTGGATGGATGGGTTGACATGCCCATCAATTTTACTAAAGAAGTTGGAAGCGAGTTTGCGAATCGTTTGTCTAATAGTTAATATTTTACATGCTGCTCTGATGTCAACATTTCTCATATACCAGTGGGCATCGAGAATCTGTCTTAGTATTATACTTTGAGAGCTTTCAAGAAGATTAATATTGGTTCTTGCTGCATGGCCCCAGACTGATGAAGCATAGGTGAGGAGGGGTTTTAGGATCAGAGTGTAGATAAGCAGTTTATTATGTCTATTTTATTTAGACTTTCGGCAGATAAGAGAATAAAGATTACGCGTAGCATTTTTAAAATTATTTCTAATGTGTGTAATGTGTTGTCGGAACGTGAGAGTTTTATTAATAATAACACTAAGATATTTGGTGTGCTGAGACCAGGGAATTCTTTGATTTTGAAGTGTGATTTCAGAGGGCGGGATTCTTTGGGAAAAGAATACTGCCTCACTTTTTGAGGTGCTCACAGCGATTTTCCAAACGGAGAACCAAATTTCAAGGTGAGCCAGGTGTTCATTTATGTTTTCAGTTAGTGTATTGAGGTTTTTGTGACTACTTAAAATGGTGGCATCGTCGGCGTACGTACATAGCATAGTCTTAGTACTTTTATTTATGTCATTTACATATAAATTAAATAGAACGGGGCCAAGGATGGAACCTTGTGCTATTCCGGTGGTGATAGACTTTACTTAGGAGTACGTGCGGTTACTTTTAACAGAGAAAGTTCTGTCTCTAATGTAGGAATTTAAGAGAAGTATTAGTGGTGGTGCAATTTTATATAAGTGATTAATTTGAAGAGTAGACCAGTATGCCATACTCTATCAAAAGCTTTTTGAATGTCTAGGAATACTGCAGCTGTACATTGATTTCTGTTATTTCCTTCCTTGATGTACTCCACGACGCGGAGTATTTGATGAGTCGTGGAGAGATGAGGACGGAACTCGTGCTGCTCCGGAATGAGAATATTCTCATTTTCTAGGAATTCATTGATTCTGGTAGAGATGATTTTCTCTGCCAGCTTACTTAAGACAGGAAATAATGAAATCGGTCTGTGGGATTCTGCTAACTTGGGATTTTTCCCAGGTTTCAGAATCGGGATTATAACTGCAGTTTTCCATGCATTCGGAAAGTATCTGAGATTAAGCATATTATTAATGATATTAGTAATTTTGAAAACGGTTAGTAGGGGAAGGTTTTTAATCATTTTATTTGTAATTCCGTCTCTTCCTGGACTTTTCTTAATTTCAATCTTTTTAATGTAATTAATTATTTCAGACGGAAGAGCAGGGGATAAGTGATCAGTATTGTTAGCATTAGAAGTTAGGTACACATCGACGATGCTTGTAATGATTTCGTCTTTGTGTGGGCTCTGTATGTCATTTAATTGGAATTGGCTCTCTAGCGATTGAGCAATTAATTCTGTTTTGTTTGTGTCGCTGTTAATTCTGTTTTCGGTCGCTGAGAGCAGTACCGTTAGGGCCATTAAGGGCTGAAATCGGGGCGGCATTTTTCCTGAATGCTTTAGTGGTTCCCCAAAGGGAGCCGTCTTCAGTATCCAAAGAAGTAAGATGATCCTCCCACACCTGCTGTCTGTAAAGTCCTACTTTTCTTTTAATTTTATTTTGTAGTGTGTTGAGTTCAGTTTTGTGTTGTAGGTGTCTGGTGAATTGCCATAATTTTCTGGCTCGGTTTCTCTCTTTGAAGAGGTGTTTGAGCTCAACCTGCACAAATGGTAGCTCCGAGTGGTTCATTGGCTTCGAGGCAGTAACGTGTGCGTTGAGAATCTCACAAGTGACTCTGACTTGACTGACTTGAGACTCAATCTCTTGGGTTGAGCTGGCCTGCGGAAGGTAGCAATTTTCAGTATTTGCGAGAGTATTTGTAAAAATACTCCAGGTAGTGTTAAGGGAACCAGGACATGCTCGAAAGAGTAAAATGCCAAAATTAAGACCCTTTGTTTACGAGACATATATCATTTAAAATTTCCAATAGAGCTTAGATTTTTTTATGTCTATAATAAAGATAATTTAATTATTCTGTAGAACTACAAAAATAACTTTTTACTCCAAAAGTTTTTTTTACTACTTAATTTAAGTAATACATAATTTTTGAGAACTCGTAATATATACTTATGTTTAGGTACCATTTTTAAAAAAAGTATCCTTTTTTTATGCAAAATATTTTTACACATATATAAAACAATACATAAAATACAGTGAAACCCTTTTTTAGTAAAATTTTAGTATAGTTTCTTTAAAAAAATTATGAAACTTTGAAATTTGAAATTTTTTTATTTTTCTTTTTTTATGCATAAAACAATTTTTAAAAAATTAGACACTATTTAAATAGAAAAAAAATTAGGTTCACTATATTCATAGGCATCTTGTATAGAAGTATAAAAAATCAGGAATCATATAGTGCAATAGTTTTTTTAAAAAATGTACCTAAATGCAAAAAAATATGCTTTTAAGAAAAGTGAAAAAACTTAAAAAAACAATATTTTCACATATTATACACTTAATTAGTATTTCCTTGCCTATTTTTATATGACTAATAATAATCCTTAACCATTTTCTAGAGTTACAAAAGTAATTTTAAATTCATATGTTTTTTTCCCTTTGTTTTAGTTAACATGAACATAATTTTCGAGATCTTGTAATACATATTTTCATGTATAGGTACCATTTCTTACAAAAATATTCTTTGAATATACAAAAAAGTTTACAAATATATATAAAGTAACATATTAAACATAATGAATCTGTTTTTAACTAATTAATTGCATAATTTCTTAAAAATAATCATAAAACCTTAAAATTATGAAAATCTTAATTTTCTTTTTTACATATAAAATCAATTTTCAAAAAATTAGACACATACTAAAAGATATTTTGTTCACTGTATGCACATGTATCCTGTTTAGATATATAAAAGGTTTCAAACAATATGCTACAATAGTTTTTTAAAGTGTACCTAAATTTAAAAATATTAAACATTCGAGAAAAAATATAAAACTTAACAAAAAAATTTATCCTTACATTATAGATTTGATTAATATTTCCCTGCTTGGTATTCATTTTCTTCATCTAAATTCTGTTTATCCATTTTCCTTTTTAAAGACCTTTTATTTCTGGCTTCCAATGACACTTTATTTACTATACGTTCAGCCTCAAAAATTCGTTTGTTATCAATTATAAGTAAGGCACGTTCCGTGTTGTATCCTGGTTTAATGCCCAGAGTTTCAAAGACTTTTATCCTACTTACATATCCATCGTTAAAACAAATTCCAGCATCCATAACTCCAAATTTCAAAGTTTCAATGCCAACAAAAACTGTTTTAGGAATTCGCTCCCAAATACATTTGTTAAAACTTTCATTGGGATTTTGTGTTCTTCCATGAAGGTACTTTTTCAATAAGTCCTTTTCTGTGAGATCCCGAAACACTTTTTTCACTTTCAATGAAATTGACTCAGGTAAAGAATGCTTGTGAATATAAAATTCGCCCGTAACAATGCTACGGTTATAACCGCACCAGCTATCCTCACCAAGAGGACACAAAGCGTGTTGAGGATTATCCTCAGTACTTAGTTTATGAAAATCAATAGCCCATATGGCTCTTTTCATGTCCTCCACAGATGACAAATTTTTATGGATTGCTAGCCCATAATAATGTTGGATTGAGTCCACTTCTTTAAGCGTTAGCCGTCCACGTCCCGAAATATTTTCCCCATCTGATAGCTTAATGCCTTTGCTCATTTTTAGAATGTTTCTCAGCCTTGTGCACATACGCTTTTGCACATGGCCAACACATTCTAATTTTTCAACTTCTGTGTCGCCATATACTTTTGCTTCTTTTATAGTAAGAAATCCTTTTGAGTCCCCATCACCAAGATACTGCGTATAACATGCTTTTCGTGATGTTTCAGATCGCTGAAATATACTTAATACCCCGACATTCCATTCCCCCACTGAATCCTTCGTAATTTTTAGCACAATTTTCACATGGTGTTTTTTTACCCTTACATGAAGAACAATATTTTGTGAGAGCTTCAAAGTCGATAACCTTTCCGTTCTCTCAACAGAGAGACGTAGCACATACAACTCCATTCAATGAAGAATAGCCTCTTTTATGCCATGTGCCATCCACAGCCACAGCTATATTTGAATTATTATCATTCGCTATGACTGCTTCGTGAACAGCTGCATTCATGGAGTCTTCACTAATTGTTTTTAAAACATTTAAAAACAAAGAATTATGGCGTTCAAACTTTGCAGGTGGTGGAGGCAAATTCATGAGCCCACAGAATATTCGAGCAGCAACTCCACCTTTTCCAATAGCTCTCATTCCATATGTCAATCTTAGGTTAACATCATAACATTTATTTGATATTTTTGATGACATTGTGCTCGTGTCGATTCTCCACAGTTGTGACAAATTATTTCTAAACTCACAGCTAAACCCCTACGACTTTTTAAATCTTCTCTCAGCTCAATTTTCTCTGAAGAACAGCAATATTTATAACATAAGAGATTTTTCATAAGGGAAGATAATAAATCCAGTTCAACTATTATGTTTACATTTTGAGAATCTTGTTCTTTTAGTAAATCCGGTATTTTAATTTTTCTCCTAGAAGCACTTTCCACGGAATTCAAAAGCAATTCTTCAGTCGATTTAGACTTTTTATGTTGATTGCTACTATACTTCCTTCGGCCAAATTTTTTTTATTCTTGGCATAATTACTCGTTTAAAAAAGTTAAGATACTTTTAAAATCTTATGAATATTAATAATTATAAGTAAAAATAAATATTTCTTACGAAAATTAATGTAAAATTAAGTAGTTGTATGCCACAAGAAACTTCGGAATAGACGAACTCGGTTCAAAACATTGCCATAAACCGAAATTTAAAGTAAGAAATTTTGTCACACAGCTTGGAACAATAGCTCACGCACAAGCGTGGCTAAAAAGTAGCGGGGTTAACATTCAAACGAAAAAAACAATAAAAAGTTAATATAGATAAAACACAGGGGAAACTACATATTTAAAGTTCAAAGGGGCGTGTCAAAAGGGGCGTGGTCATTTATTTACATTTTTATTTTTCATATTTTAGGGCTATTTTATCAACAAACATATAAGTATTATACATTTTGAGATTCAGAAAAATAAGCACTATTTTTTAGAACTAAAATTGAAAAATCGATTATTTGAAAGTATATGATGTCCCTGTTCTCTTAAGTTGAGGTGGGGGAAGTTCAAATTTAGCGGTTCTGGGGAAATGGAGCTTGATCGGATTATGAGCGGAGCTTAATTCAAAGATTGAGTCAATGGTGCAAGGCCAGTTCAGATTTTTAATTAGGGCATAGTCAATTATGGAGGCTGAAGCAGTACCGAACCTAGTAGGGGTAGGAGGTGCGAAAACATCAATGCTGTTATTTACAATTTATCTGTAATGTCTATTTCCTCTGGTGTTGCTAAAAGGACAACCCCAAGAGGTATGCTTGGCATTAAAATCTCCTACAAGAATAGTCATGTTGTTTAAATTAAAAATGGTGTCGAGGGCGGCACCGAGGTTTTTGAAATAATTATTAATCGCGCGCGCGCGGTGGATGTAGATAGAACCGATAAGAATAGGTTCGTGGTCGATCGGAATTAACATTATGAGCGTTGCCTCGACACCTGTAAGGGGGAGTGGAGTGGGAACATGATAATGGGAAATACAGTTCTTAATTAGGATCGCAGTTCCACCCCTGCAAGGGGCTGGGTGGGTCCTGTCATTCTTATAACAAAAATAATTAGAAATTCTTAAAGAATTCTCCGGTCTCAAATGTGTCTCTTGAATTAAAAATATATCAGGGGCATGCTTATCAATGAAATCCCGCATCTCAACAATACGCGATCTCACTCCGTCTGCGTTCCATTAAAAAATGGAGAGCTCGAAGAAAGAACTGCACATCATTAACAGTTAAATTATTGAATAAGGAGCAAACTTCTTTTAGCAGACAATTTACTTTGTCTCTCTCTGCTGGATTAGAACAGTTAAAGGAATTTTTCATTTCACTAAGAAGTGAAGGAAAGAAAGTAAAAAACTTTTGCATTTCGAGAATAGCTTGAAGAAAGCCAAACTCGCTAGAGTCATTTTGGATAGCATTAAGTGCTTCCATGTTTAAAGTTTCGTTTTTATTATTTTCGTGGTTTTCTGATTCCGAGGAGGTATTCCCTCGTGCTTCCATCTGGTGACTTTTATTAGGGTTTAAAGCTTGGGAGAAACTGATTCCGGGTTTAACTTCGGCGCTTTCAAAATTACGCCTTAGATTTTATGTGGGAGATTTTCCCTTACCTTTTCTGGGCTTGGGAAATAAAGGGCATTC
The DNA here is from genome assembly GCA_019973935.1 of Trichonephila clavipes. NCBI lineage: Eukaryota > Metazoa > Arthropoda > Arachnida > Araneae > Nephilidae > Trichonephila > Trichonephila clavipes. The sequence continues at coordinate 26,872 of BMAU01016055.1, read as the reverse complement.
AGTTGAGGAGGCCGTGTGGCCTTTAGCGTTACAATTAATACAAAGCGGGTTTTCGATTTTTTCTTTAATTTCGCATGTGCCTGTCCTGTGGTTTTCACCACAATTCAAACAACGCGTTTTCATGTTGCAATTTTGACTTGCGTGATGAAAAAAGTTACAATTGTAACATTGCGTGATGATTCTGTTTCCCTTTTTAAAGAGGTCAAGCTTTATTTGCATGTAGAGACAACTTCGTACTTGAAAAACGTCATTGACATTTTCATCACGTCTTATCTCTATCATGTAGATAGGTAGGGGAGTTTTAGAGATGAGTTTTTTAAGCTGCGCTATTTTTACAATTTTTATTCCTTTGGATATTAAGTCATTCTTAATATCCTCAGGGTCAAGATTATTAGGGAGACCTTTGATGACCAGTTTAAGTGGCCTGGTAGAAGAGGGTTCTATAACGTAATGTTCTAGTTTTTTATTAGTCAGGTAAGTTGTGATTTCTCTATAGTCATCTGCGGATTGCGCTTTTATTTTAATGTACCCTTAGCTGTGGGGTGAGTTCTGCGCAACTCCTGGAGAATTAAATTGTAGGAGGCTACAATTCTCATAAAAATCGGTTTGATTTTGTATTGAGCTGGGATGACGTCCTCGGCGTCAGTTTTTGCAGTGTTGAGAGCTGCAAAACTATTGGTAGTTTGGACTTCCTCATTTTGTTGCGCTGGAACGCTTTTAGCTGTTTTCTTAGGGAAAACAAAATCAGAAGCTATTTTATTTTTATTGACTTTCGCCGTAAATTTTTCCGGTCTAATGACCGGATCGGCAGGTCTTTTGACCGCCTTAAACTTATAGTTATGAGAACAGAGAGCAATTGGGCAAGGTAAGAACTCAGTCATCTTACCTTCCAAGACTTTGATCTTATCCTCGAGCATCGTCAGTTCAGCCTCCAACTTCTGCGTCGCTTCCGGCGTCGGGCTGGGGATACTTTTTTCTTTCTCCAACATCTCAGAGACGTAGTCTTTTTCTAGCGGAAAAGATCCGCACTTCCTTCTCGTAGATTTTTAATTTTAAGCAACGCTGTTTATCAGTGATTGGAGTGGGGGAGGGGAACCAAAGTCCTCCATACTTATGCTTTGATCATCGACCTGCTGTTCCATTTCGCGTCCTCTTCGTCGAGGGTGAACTGCTCTGCAAGCAGAGAAGAGGCACTGCTGTTGGATGCTAAAGCGGAGTGATAAACCTCTCTATCAGGTGGCAAGGGTCTGCACCAATCAGGACACTCTCTCTCAGGCAGGCCCACCCACATCAGGCCACATCAACAAACTCGATATGGGATGGAGGAACGCTTCGCGTTCCATTTCCCAGCGACATCCAGTGTCGTCGTTAGTTAAAAAGGTAAGAGTGTAGATTTAAAAATATTATGAATAAAAAGTTTAAAATTTTTGCAGTGATTCATCCACCGAGTGGCGAATGAGTCGGAAATTAAATTAATTGTCTTCATCAACAAAATAATCATTAAATAGTGCTCTCTCCAATATTGCCTTTTTTATCTAAGATTTATATTATTTGTATACTTATTTGCATTTGTTTTACTTTTATTATTAATGGTGGGGGGAGTGGGATCTGAAATATTTAAGTAACTTATATGTTGCACTAATTGGGAGAGGGCCTGTATTGTTTGCTGTAAGGTTTGAGTAATGAGATTAAAACAGTGTTTCTCAAACTTTCAATATTGGCGACCCAATTTTCAATCATAATTTTTGTCGTGCCGCCCTGTACAACAATAATGTATTTATTGCAATAAAAATGCACTTTGAGAGAGAGACGCTAAAGTTACAATACGATCTTAACTACAAACCGTACAAATTAATACGATAAGTATATTGAATTTTGTGTATATGTAACACGTTTAAGTAATATATATATATTAAGAAAATTACTTAAAATATATATATTACTTACTTATTATTATGTTATTTTTCTTTCTCTAATTTTTAAATTGGAACAGATCGTAAAATGATATATTTAATTAAAGATTTATTTCCTTCAGCATTCATTTCTCAAAGTTCAAATGTCATTAGAAAAATAGTCTAGTCAATGTTGCTCTCTATCATATCCATCATATCTAGCATTATAGGGTACGTTTGCATGAGTCTGGGCAACCTATCGGACGTCTGCACAAAATGTAAAAATGCTTTTCCTCGTACAATATCAATCAGTTTTGGTCGACTCGATACTCCTATAGCTACCGAATCTAGCTTGAATGTACATTTTTTTAATTTACACGTTAATTGTAATTCACGGTAATTAAGTATTTACGGCAGTAGATTAAAACAATATCATACATACATTTTTAAGTCGTAAGCAAACATTCGATGATAATAAAGAATCAACAAGTACACAGACGAACGAGCATGGTTCGGAAAATTAAATCAAGGCGATCTTCTCAAAAATACTTAAATTTTGGATTTACCACTACTGAAGTAAATGATGGGGGAAAAAGCCCCAGCTCGACATGTGTTAAAACTTACAAATCTGTAGAACAACATGTGAAAGTTGTTTTTAAAACATGTAAAATCATTTAGCTATGTTGGCAAAAAAATTTAAAAAGTATTTTCTGGATGAGGACAGCTTGGTAGCAAGTTACGAGTGGATTAGGGATCTATTTCAAGATACTCCAGAAGGGCTCTCAACTTCCGAAGAAGAAATCTTCATAGATTTCACATCCAGTGAAAAATTAAAAGGCAATTTTGTAATAAATCGCTCTTTGAAATTTGGGTAGAGGTGGATGAGGAATTATTTGTACTGAAAACAAAAGCACTTCGTATACTATTACCATTTTCAACATCCTACCTTTGTTAAACCGGATTTTCTGCGGTGGATACTTTGAAGACAAAATATAGATCTCAGCTAAATATAGAAAAATAACTCTTTAAGTGTCAAAATCTAATATTAAACCTTCCTTTGAAAAACTTTTCCTCTACAAGACAAGCCCGTGGAAGTCCCTAATAATTATTAAACTTGTTCTTAATTTAGTAATAAGATTGGTTGATTGAGTATTAACGTCGCACTGTTCAGCTGCACGAGGGCTTTTGACGACGAACCATGTAATTTTGAACCATGGTCAAGTGACGTGGACGACACCTGAGCTGGCACCCGTCTCTCCTAACTACGACACCACACCAATGGGAGGACGTTTCAGCTCTCGACAGATTTAACGTGCATCGCTGCCCTACACGGCGGATCTTTAGTGGTACTGGGCTCGAACTCGTGACAAGGCAAGCCACGATCCGATACCTGTACCACTCGGCGACCGCGGCCAAAATAAGTAATAAGAAATTATTTATAAAATACCTTCTTCAGTACTGATACATTAAACGTATACTGGCTGAAACACCGACTCTTCGCACAAGTTCATTTTTTTAAAAAAATAAAACATTATTCTTGATATAATAGCTGAACTGTAAGGAGAGTGAAACTGCGTGCACGACATTGTATAGAAAAATGTAAAATGATTTTTTTTAGATAAATGCTATATTTGTAAATAACTGTTTAAAAGAACTGTAATTTTAAACCTCACAGAATTAGCATTTAGAATTAATGTTAAATTATGAAAAAATATAAAATTCCGATGAAGAATAATTGTGATACTTTTTAATATTTAAAGCGAGAAGACTTCAAAATGTTTTAACCCGGGAGCAGGCGCGTACTCGATACTAACGCTAATGGTAGTGCGGGGGGACTCAGTCACCCCACTCATTTGTTTAGAATTATTTTTACTGTACACGATACAAATCTGAATTCTAGTGAATATTTTAATTTATAGAAAGTATACTTACCTTCTTTCAAGGACTATTCAATTCATTGATGATTTGAGAAAAAAATCCAATAAAACTGAACTAAAATGATTCAAAAGTACAAGACCATAATAAAGGACACAAATCAGACACTTTTCACTAATATTACAGAAATGTTAAATCAATCAATTCTTTTCCAAATGTCGTAAAACTCTATTATTTACAATTTCCCTAAGCAAAAAGCAAACGCATAAAAGATGGGACGGAACTAATATTTATTAACCATACTATAAGATTGAAGGTCAATCAAATGATTAGCAAACGTACTATGCAGTCTGGTTGAGAAGTGAATCATGTCCTCCTTTTTTTTTCTACAACTAATGTACAGTATTTCAATAATAATTACAGTGATGAATTGTTTATCTTCTTAGAATTTTTCTCAGGGTCTGGGTTTCGTTTTTTCTTTTAACGAGTAATATTTTATATTAAAACGTAATAAAAAAATCTCTCGTTGAGGAAATACAGCAAATAAAACAAAATGTTTTTTTCTTTAAATTGGTTTTGGGATCAAAGATAGCTATTTGATGACGGAAAAAAGCCAGATAATAAACATAAATTATGTCAGTGTTGTTGTGTGTATTTTTTTATTATGGAAGAAAGCATTTTGTTTTACTTCTCTTTTCGGTTATTGTTTTTTAAAAAAAATCTTTAAATTTTCGATATGCTCGTGCCCTCCTTGTAGGGTCATCGCGCCCCCAGGGGGGCGCGCCCCACACTTTGAGAAACACTGGGTTAAAACATTTGTTCTTGCTGCAATTACTGAGTGGGGGATTGGGAATTGGAATGGTGATTTCCTGTATATTTGTTTTATCGGTAGCAGTAGCGGGATGATGTGTGGTGCCATTTGCTGAGGGGTGTTTGCGTTTAAAGTTTTCTGTGATATATGTGCGTATGTTGTGTTTGGCCTGACTAAACTATTAACAATGTTTGTGTAGTTTGTTTTAATATTAGTGCATTTGCGGAGCTTTGGGTATAATGGACACTTAGAGTAATTGGCCATATGGCCGTATGTTTGACATTTGATACAAAAGAGTGTGTCGACCCTCTTGATCTGACATTCCCTGGTTTGGTGTTCTTTTCCACATTTTAAGCTTTTAGGTGCTAAATAACAGTGATCAGCAGTGTGCTTAAGTTGATTGCATTGGAAGAATTGGGTCGCCATTCTGCTTTCAAAGCCCTCAACAATTATAAAAAGGTAGCTTAAAGTTTTTAGGTCGAAAATCTTGGCGTTGTTTATATTCCTGAGTAGTGATATTTTAAAAACTATGAGGAGTTGCTTGGATATATTTCCTACTATTTGTGTGACTTTATTGACAGTGAAACCCAGACCAAGAAGGTTTGTGTGTATGTCAGTTGTTTTGGTGTCTCTTGGCAGGCCCTTGATGAGGACTTTTATCGGTCGCTCGTCTTTTGGTGTAAATGGAAAGTGTAGGTCTTCAAGTAATTTATTAAGTGAGTGATATTGTTCGAATATGTCTGTGTATAACTTAATGTATTTGCCAGTCATTTTGCTGCGAATAGCAGGCATTTTATCGTTTAAAGTTTTCATGTGTGATTTAAATTCATTCGTTATTTTCAACATGGTGGGGGTGGCAATTTAGTTGTGTCGGGACTTGTGTTTTTTGTAGGTGTTTTATTTAAGGTGTGCTTTGGTGATGATGTTCCAATGTGTTTCGGGTGTTTGGTTATCTAAAGCTTTAAATTTGTTTGTGAGATTGAATTTAAAGTTAATTTCGGGATTCGAGTTTGATCTTGCATTTTTTGAAAGTTTTCTTTGTGGGGGGAACTGAAACCTGCATCATTATCTTTTCGTTTAATCGAGGTTAATTTGGGGAGAGGGGGAAATTCGAGTATATTTTCTTTAACTGGAGTGGGGTGGGGAGTGCTATGGATAGTGCAACCGGGGGTGTCCCACGGGAGGTGAGAGGTAAACTCACTTACCGCTTGCTGGTGTTGTTCACTGCAGGTTTCCAGTTGTTTCCGCCAGGATGGGGTCCTCGGTGTATCCTTTATCCAGAATCGATTGCATCAGTTTCTTGTTTGATTCCACTTCTGCGGCCAGGAGATTTATGTTGGTTGCCAGGAACTGAAGTTTGCTGCAGTTTGTCACTTGCTTTGTTCGTGAAGCATATTCCTGAGGAGTCAGTGGTCTTGAAGAGTGAGGAGAGGCAGGCAGTGACAGGTCCATGTAACTTTCAGTTGCGAAATTCAGGTTTGGGTTGGATCCAGTAGAAGTAGATTGCTTATCATCCATATGTGCGAGGGTTAGCATTCCCTCGCTCAAATTCCTTTCCAGTGTAGAAATGGTATTCTCTTTTCGTATATTATTCGCATTATTATTCTTCCGAGCCATTACTGAAATAATTCTATCAAGTGCCAACTGAAAAATAAATTTTCAGCCGGCGAAAGTCGAAACACGTGGTTGACGTAAATCGTACACGGTAGCGTGCGACAGACACATCCGAACGCTAAAGTGTTCCAGACCATCTCTCTCTTTTGTACTTCAAATGTAAATCTATAAATTGTAATTGGGCATCCGCGAAAATCAAGATTTAAATAAAAATTTCTGTTAAATATAGTGGTAACTTTTGAAACTTTTTTTTTTCTTTTCATTTCCTGATATTAGCATTTCCGTTTTCCAACATGGAATATGACTGTCACGAGTTACACGAAGCAAATATTCTTATTATCCAAACGTAAATGTTCTAAGAAACGAAGCGAAATGAGTGGATATTCAAATGTTGGTTAGACAGTCAACATTAAGTTGATCGGCGACACATTTTAGATATAGGAATGCTTAATTAGATACGAACTTGCCGGGATGCGGCTCACATTCTACAAATCTAGTTATAAACATTAACGATCTTTACAATTTTGATATACGTAGATGTGCGCACGGCAGTGCCCTCGCGTGGCCAATATTCCCCCCCCGGTAAACAGAATGTTCACCCAGTAAATGTCAAACAAAATTATTACAATGTCGTGGAACGAGAAGAGTACGATTCGGGTGTATTTCGGGATGGTGAATCAGAACATGAGTCTGAATCAACAAAATTAAAGGAATTTTATAAACTCACTTAACTCTCCTGGATACTGTTGGAATGAGGTGAAATTGCTTCGCGTTCGAGTCTCACGAGTGGATTTTCATTCCATCTGGTGGCTGAACCTGCACGAGGGAATGGGAATCTCAAATTGGATTTTAGGACTTCCGGTAACTTTTTTTGTCGGATAATGCCGTACGACCGTAATATACGTGGACAGCGGCACCGGCAAAACTTGCAAACGTAGGGACGCAAAAAGCGAGTCCCCGACGCATTTCGGGAATGCCGATCGGAAAATTCAACCCAAATTGATAAATTCCCATAACTATGCCAAATTATACCAGACGACTGTATTTTACGTTAACCGAGGCAGAGGCAAACCAGAAAATTCTTGGTTTGTGAAGAGTGCTTTCCTGATGTTTTTCTGGGTGGGAGATAAGACTCTGAAATTGATTTTAGAAACTCCCGTGAATTTGCCGGATAATACCGGACGATCGTAATGCCCCCTCTCCTTTCAGGGACAGAACTTGCAGGAGTAGGAAAGCCGAAGTGGGAACCGGGTGCATTTTGGGGTGGGAACGAGAATCTAGATTCGGATTTCAGAAACTATCCTAACAATGTTCGATATTGCCAGAATAAAGTAGAATGGCTTTGCATTCGAGTCCCGCGTCCGAATTTTCATTCCCTATAGCTGCTGAACTTACAGGCGCATCATTGCGAGTATACTATCGCAATAGAAAATTGCATTGGCAATTGCATCTTCAAGTATTTTTGCTACTTTGTGAGATGCTGGACAAATGCACTTTCAGCATTCAAGCTGCCATTCGACATTCGTAAAAAACCACGCGCAATTCGTAACATTAAAAAAAGCTAAATGACTACAGTATCGCAAAGGAGTTCAACCATAATCAGATAAATGTAGCATGTCCTACCAACACTCACTCGAAGCATTACACAGAACTTTACCAGCTTTAAACAGCAACGAAAAGATATTCGGGTGTGCTATCGTACTATTGTCTGGAAATTTCCGACAGACACATTACCATTCATTCCTCACTTTACTTTTGCTTAAGAGATTAATGCACGTTTAAAACAATCGTATTTATGGCGAAGCGTCGAGGTACTTCGATTGACTATAAACATGCGAGTGCATTTCCAAGATGATAATATTTGGCGCAAATATTTTCGAAAAGTTGAAGTAGAACTTCATCTTAATACATAATGCATTAAATTGCCAAACAATTTTTGTACTGTTGTTGTTCAGACAAAAAATGAACTGTGATTGTGTCTTCCTGGATATAATGAATAATTTTCTAGATAATTATGTGCTCTGTAATCCTGTTACTTAGGCAGAAAATATGTTGATGTTGACGAAATAAACTTCCTGATACGTAGTTGTTATCAGATGATCTACTAGCTCTCAAATTAATTGACACTATTGTTGATGAAAACGAAACCCTAAATTTTGAGTTCTCTAGATTTCTCAGGAATGCCACCACACAATCTTCGGTTGAAGATTGGTTCACTGGTTATTTTACTGCGTATCTTAAATACACCAAGATAATGCAACGGTTCATGTTTGGTCATCAAAAGAATTAGCGGGAAATTTTTGATGCAACCATTTTGATTTAAAAGTTTAAAGGAGAAATTGTCCCGTTGCAACGTATTTCATATACCATCAGAATCTCCTATACAATTAAAAGGATTCGAATTCCCGATTCGTTTGGCCTTCGCGGTGACCATAGATAAATCTCAAAGCTGAGCAATGTGCATTGGGGGCTTGGACTTGGAAAATCCATGTTTCTCGAATGGGCAACCATATGTTGCATGCTCACATGTGAAGAAACCGACGAGTCTGAGTTAGCAAAAGACAGGTTTTCGAAAAAATATTGTACACCGAATAGCTATTATTTTTATTTATATTATTTTTGTTATAATTTATAAGGATAAAAATAATAGTAAAAATTGCTTAAAATCTCCATTATTCACCTCGTTAATGAAATTAAATCTTCAATTGTTGTTACTCAAAAACTTCATGCATTACATTGTAATCAAATAGGAGACGAATAAAATGTAAAATGAAAGACTGTATGCTGCTTTTTATTTAAAATTTCAACTCTCTGAAATTGAAAACGAATATTAAATTGACTGCATTAAATAGCTTAGAATAATATTAAATCAACGTATGACAAGAAAGCCACCGCAAAGCGTGGTCAGGTCAGCTAGTATAAATATATATTTCCTTTAATTTGTTTGGGAACGGCAAATTAAAATTGGCCGCATTTGTACCGCCGAACGTAGCTTCGCCATACATATGCTACATGATGCAAGCTTAATTAAGATCCGGTTGATGCAGAAAGTCTGTTGATTTCTTTGAAATCACGCAACATATGTCACGTTAAATTATTCCAATTGAATGTTTATCAAAAGTACGTAACACACACACAGTTCCACTACTATTCTGAGAGCTCTTGAGTGTCCCTTTCGAAGTTTCTAACACTAAGAGTCTCTGCATGTCTTGCAAATTCACTCCATGCATAATGTTTTCTTCCAATACTTATAAAAAGGCGACAACTTAAAATTACTTACACAGTTCAACTATATGGTTTATATAGGAAATAATTTCTAAATTTGTGTTTAAGTATTCCAAATAGTAAAATGCATCAATGTAGCTACTTTACTTGACTTTGATAAATTTCATTTGTTCATATGAATCGTGGAGTTACGCTGCTTTAAACAATTAAGCCACCTATAGTTGCAACTTTAGATGAAATACTTTATAACCATTATAACCATTATTATTTACTAAAATATTTACGCCACGGAAACAAAGAAAATAATTGTAATGGTAACAAGTAAAATTTTTTTTCGTAACAATGAAATTAAAAACAAAAAAAAAACCTTTATTTTAATTTTGTCTGATTATGAAAATTATCTAAAAAAATAAAGTGTGTTACAGTACAACTTTTCGGAAAACCTTTTCATGTTTAATACTAATATATATTAATTCAAAAGTAATTGTACATTTAAAAAAAATTTCCGGAGAAAGATCAGTATTTAATGAATGATGGTATACCAGTGCGTCTCAAACTTGCAATACTGGCGACCCACATTTCAATCATAATTTTTATCGGCCCCCTTATACAATAAAAATGTATTGAATGCAATAATAATGCACTTTGACGCTAAAGCTACAAAACGATCTTAATTATAAACCGTACAAATTAATAAGATAAGTATATTAAATTTTATATTGGTAACTTTTAAGTAATACATATTTTCTTTTTCTTTTTTTTTCTCTAATATTTAAATTGGAACAGATTGAAAAATGCGGTGGCTGCTTTCAAGACCAGATATAGATCTCAACCAAATATAGAAAATGTACTCAGCGTGTCAATTTCTAATCGTAAACCTTCCTTTGAAAAACTTTCGTCTGCAAGACAAGCCCATGGGAGTCACTAATACTTATTAAACTTGCTCTTGATTTAGTATTAATAAATTAGTTATAAAATACCTTGTGCAGCACTGATTCATTAAAATTATACTGTCTGAAGTACCCGCGCTTCTCTCGAACGAGTTCATTTTTTAAAAACTAAAACATTCTTGATAACAGCTGAATTGTCAGGAGAGTAAACCCAAATGCGCGACAATGTTTACGAAAATGTAAAATGATATTTTAAAATGAATGCTCATATTAAAATTAGTTTTAAGTGAACTGTAATTTAAGCCTCACAGAATTAGCATCTAGAATACATTTTAAACAATGAACAACATTATAAAATTTCGATGAAGAATAATAGTGTTATTTTTAATATATAAAGCGAGAAGGCTTCAGAATGTTGTATCCCGGGGGAAGACACACACTCGATACTAGCATTAATGGCCACGCGGGGTGATTGAGTTACCCCAATCCTTTTTTTTTATAATTATTTCATTGTACACGATACAAATCGTGATTTCAGTGAATAATTTAAGAGAAATTAAACTTACCTACTTTTAAGAACTTTTCAATTTTTCTTTGGTAACAAATAAATAGTTTTGAAAAAATTAACAATTTTGTGATATTTGTGTCCCGTGCGAACACTTTCGGGTTAAAAGTGTATTCATTATGATAATACGTATGTTACTGCTAAAAAATTGTGTAAAATGCTTTTCGTTATGCTTTATATGCTTGAGAATACTCATAAAAATATGTATTGGCCAAGTAATCCTTCAAAGTGTGCTCTCCGTGGTTTTTCAAATATCATAAAACTCTTTTGCATGGAAAAAAGTGCAACAGAGAAATACATTACTTACAACTTCCCTAAATGAGAAACAAACACATAAGAGAGGGGTAAAACTAACTGTACCAATAACTTAAAAAGTCAAACAGATTATCAGCAAAAAGATCACACCTATAATGTGCAGTATTTTTAAAATAATCACACACAGTAATGAATATTTTATGTTCCTAGATTTTTTCGATTCTGCTTTGGGATTTGTTTTTTCTCTGAAAGAATAATATTTAGCTTTAAAAAGAATACGTAATAAAAAATCTCTCATAATGGGATTACAGCAAATCAAGTAAAAGTTTTTTTTATTTCGTTATAGGATCAAAGATGGCTAATTAGATATTGAAGCAGTTTTTATTTTTGATGACTTATATCGCACGCGCAACTATAAATTATATCAGTGTTAAAGTGCATTTGTTATTATGTCTGAAAGTATTCTGTTTTAATTCATTCCAATAAATTAATTATTTTTTAAATTTTTTATTTTTCACATGCTCGCGCCTCCTACGTAATGTCTTGCGCCCCTCAGTTTGAGAAACACTGTTATACTTAAATTTGTTTAGCATTTATTGGAAGCCTAACTTTTAATAGAAATTCAAATTTTCTTCTTACCCTCACCAGCTTTAACAAAGCTTTGATCGCAAAATTTTCTCACATTTTTAGTAAACTTTTCAAGTCATCAACAAGCGGAATTTGGATCCCACTGGCGCAGCTAGTCCTGACTGGGCCCTGTATCAAAAATTTCATGGGGGTCCTTTTGAGACATCGTTAGTATCTTACGATTTTTTGTCTATACATGTTGGGGCCCCTGTAGCTTGGGGGCCTCGTGTGATTCACTCGGCGGTAGGTACGCCCCTGATGAATCAACAGCTTTTTTACGTTTAATGCGTCCTATTGTTGGGAACTGAACGACATGTAATATGCGTCAACAAATAAAAATGCTTAAAACAGGAATTGCTTATTTTTTAAAAAAAATTGCGTGTAATATAGTGAAAATTATAATAGTTTTTTTCTCTCATAAGGGAATTTTTTTTGTTCACTTTTTATTGCATATACCATAATTACATACGCTGGTAAAATACATATTCTTTTTCTATTTCATTATTTATATAGAAAACTGTTTGATCACTACACCCGGGATAGCTCAATAACACACACCTCACACATGGACTGTAAAACACTCTCTATTTTTATTCACCTAAACACATAGTAACTAGAGATACACAGACAGCGCCGTCTGGCGCACGGTTTTTGCGACAAGCATGAACAAAAACTTATCTGAACTTTAATTGAGAAACTGTTTCTTTCTATTTTAGAAAAAGAAGAAATTATACCAAAATTATATAATAATGTTACGATTTAAATATTATTATCACTTTCCGGAAGAGTTACAGTTAAGAGAAGAATCCTAATTTTTTTTTTCCCGCTTGAAACTCTAATCGATTACATAACTTTCCCTCTTAAAAACTTTAATTAAATTACATATATTGTCATGATGATTTTATCTTGATTAATCGGTAGTTTAAGGTTAAATATGAAAATTTCAAAGGATGTAAAATTTATTTTTCCTGTTTAATTTCGTGGTAATTTTTACAACTTTTTTGTTTACTGATATATTAATTTCCGTTTTACAACATGGAGTATGACTTCATGAACAGGGAAAATATTTATTCTTTTTCTACGTTGTTATCGATTTATTCAAAAGAGGAAAATTGTAGTTCTTGAGAAGCGATACTTATCTCACAAGAGGAAGGCACGACTATATATATATATATATATATATATATATATATATATATATACGGAAATTCATTTGTTGTCGAGACTTGGTGTAATAGTAATACTCCTTTAGGGTGCTCAATTCTCTTTTACAAAAGGTAAAATTGTATAATAATGTCACATTTAAATTTTATTAACTTTTTTCGGAAGAGATACAGTTAAGAGAAAAATATTAATTTCTCTTTTTCCCTTTTGAACTTCTAATAGATTGTATAACTTGCCGTATTATCAAATCCCACTTATAGCATAAGCCTAACCGTTCCCTATAGTACGTCTTTCGTCATATTCATTTGTCCCCGTTAGCGGGAAATTAAACAACTGAGCTTGATAGGAAAATGGGTACATAAACTGTTGAATGGGGCACATGATCTCATGAGAGATCTTAATCCCCTATAATAAAGGTTGTTTGTTGAGCATTAGAGGATGGCTTGCCATTGTTGAGGGGTAGTTTAAAAATATAAAAAGAAAAAATTATAATAAATAAAGTTCAATTGATTAAATGATTGTGACCATTAGAAAAAATTAAGATTAAAATTAGAATTACTGGAGCTTAAGTTGTCTGCGACGTTGAAAGAGTGATCCTGCGTCGGCCGGCGCTGCCACCCAGACCGGAGCATAGCGCGCAATATGTAAATATGGGTAGATAAATATTCATTGAATCTTATTAAATTTTTTTGTTATTAGTTTTCTCTGTTTAAAAATATGGAGGGAGTTTTAACTTTTTTTTCGTTTACTCATTTTTCATTTCCATTTTATAACATGTAATATGACTTCCAACAGGTAAAATACGCATTCTTTTTCTAAATTAGTATAATTTTATTCACAAAAGAAAAGTTGCAATCCTTGTGAACCGATTTTTATCTCAGTTCAGTAGTCGAAAGATGAAAGGACAAATCGAAGAATTAAAATTCACCCATACATGACTTATAAAATATTGTACGGTAACTCTAGTCAAACACTATTTTATTACTAGTCTGTGAGCTTCAGTACTCCCGCTCAAACTTTCTGCCACTAAGAGTCTCTGCACGTCTTGAACAGCCACTGCCTTCAAAATGTTTCCTTTCAATGGTTATATAAATGCAACAACTTTAAAGTACGCGATTTAACTACATGGTTTATGTACGAAATAATTTCTAATTTTGTGTCCTTAAGTGTTCCAAATAGTAAAATGTATCAATGTAGCTAATTTACTTGACTTAATAACTTTCAGTCGGTCATATGAGTAGTAAAGCGAAGCTGCTTTAAACTAGTAAGCAATATATAGCTACAACTTTAGATGAAATGCTTTTTAACTCTCATAATATTTTTCTAAGTATTTACGGCACGGAAAGAAAGTTGTTGCATAGGTAACAGGTAAAAAAAAATTTTTTTTTTGCGTAATGAAATAAAAAAACCATTTTTTAAATTTTGTGTGATAATGAAATTTATACCAAAAAATAAAGTGTGTTACATTTTAGCTTTTTGGTATATCTTTTCACATATTTAATACTAATATATACCAATTCAAAGGTTAGAAAGTAATTGTACGTTTTAAAAATATATATATTTCCAGAGAAAAATCAATATTTAAAGAATGAAAGAAGACACTTAAATTTTCTTAGCGTTTACTGGAAGTGTAACTTTTAAAAGAAATTCAAATTTTCTTCTTACCCTCTCCAGCTTTTACTTAGATTTGACTGTAAAATTTTCTCACATTTTTACTACACTTTTCAAATCAACAACAAGCGTAATATGGATCCCACTGGCGTAGCTAGTCCTGACTGGGCCCTGTATCAAAAATTTCGTGGGGACCCCATTTGGGACTTCCTTAGTATTTTATGACTTTTTGCGTACATATATTGGGGCCCCTGTAGATTGGAGGCCTCGTGTGATTCAGTCGGCGGTACATACGCCCCTGATGAATCAACAGCTTTTTTACGTTTAATGCGTCCTACTGTTGGGAACTGAACGGCATGTAATATGCGTCAACAAATAAAAATGCTTAAAACAGGAATAGCTTACTTTTTAAAAATATTTGTCTGTAATATAGTGGAAAATATTATAGTTTTTTTTTTCTCATAAAGGAATTTTTTTGTTCACTTTTTCTTACATATACCATAATAACATACACACACACGCGCTGGTAAAATACATATTTATTTTCTATTTCATTATTTATACAGAAAACTTATCTGAACTTTAATTGAGAAAGTTTTTTTTCTATTTTAGGAAAAAAATTATACCAGAATCAGAATAATTATATAATAATGTCACATTTAAATTGTTATTATCATTTTCCGGAAGAGTTACATTTTTGAGAAGAACCTTAATTTCTTTTTCTCCCGCTTGAACATCTAATACATTGCATAACTTGCCCTCTTAAAAACTCCCAACATTTAATAGAAAAGTACCTTAATTTTTTTTTTTTTGCTTGAAATCCATTGCATAATCCCTCTTAAAAACACCCAGTTATACTATACGCCTTTTCCAATCTACCTCTATTGTCATGTTCAATTTCATCCCACTTAATGGGTACTTAAAGGGCGAAAATGAATTGGTGTTGAAGGGTTATTGGAGCGCCTGATTTCCGGAGGAAATCTAAATCTCCTATCAGTCAAGGTTGGGGTGTGACATTAACTTGATATATATATATATATAGTTTGTCCTTTTTTAGTTTTAAGTAGTTTTATTTTTGTTTTTAAGTAATTTAAAGTTTAAGTTTAAAGATTGCCAGTACAGGTGAACGTGTGAAATCTGGAAGCGATTTGTTTCATATCGTGTAGTGATTTGTATCAGAGCCTACCGAGTAAGAAGTGCTAGAGGAGGGGAGGCAAGAGCTGGCTACAGGGGTTTTAAAGGTTGAGACCACTTTGTCGAATTGTAGGCAAATTTGTGTTTGCTATTGGGGATAGTGAAAATTGTTTGTGCCTGAATTAGTGGATTTGGATTATTCTCGATAGTCCTAAAGACGTTACGTGATAGTTTGGTGATGTAATCCCCAATAGGGTCTATCTTTAAATCGTGGTGTAAAACACTGTTTCTGATGTACCAAGGCGCATTTGTCATGATACGAAGAATCTTATTCTGCATCGTTTGAACTTTTTTGATAGTGGTTGGGGCCGCCGCTCCCCAAACGGGGGCGGCATACGTTAGCACTGGGCGGAGAACTTGCTTATAAAGCAAGACCTTATTTTTAAGTGAAAGCGGTGACCTCCTTCCAATCAGTGAAATGCTGAGATGGATTTTGGTCCAGAACATATCACATATATATTTGGTGTGCTGCCTGCATGTAAGAGAACTATCTAAGAAGAGGCCGAGGTAACGTACCACGTTAACCCACTTGATATCTTCGTCGAATAAGGATAAAGTTTTAGGAATTATAGAGCACCCGTGTTTTCTAAAAACAATTGCTTGTGTTTTGTCCACATTTATCGCTATTCGCCAGTCTGTCAACCACGATTCCAGAGTGTGTAGGTACCGTTGGAGTGTACATTGAGTGTATTTTAGGTTCGCTCCTTGGGCGAGGACCACAGCATCGTCTGCAAATAAACGGATACTGACGCTGGGATGATGGAGTAAATCATAAGTGTATATATTGTATAAGTGGGGCGAGAGACCAGACCCCTGAGGACATCCTGCCTCTGGAAAGCCCTTGTTCGAAAAGTCAAAATTAATTTTGACTCTGAAAGACCTGTTCTTAAGAAAATTGTGTATAATTTTAACTAGGTACTCAGGGAAGTTTAATTTAATCATTTTATAGATGAGCCCATCATGCCACATCTTATCAAATGCTCGTTTGACATCGAGAAAGACCCCTACAGTGAAAAACTTATAAGTGTATCCTTCGTTAATTATGTTGGTGACTCTAATAAGTTGGTGAATGGTAGAGTGATTGTTTCTGAACCCACACTGCTCCGGAGGGATACAGTTTATTGTATCATAGTGTTGTTTGATCCTATTAAGAATTACCTTCTCATATATTTTAGCCGTGGCACATAGCAAGCTTATAGGACGATAATTATTAACAAGATTAGGATTTTGATTAGGCTTAGAAAACATGATCACATTAGCCGATTTCCAAAGTGTAGGAAAATACCTATGCCTAAGAGAGGTGTTGATAATTTTAGTGAGGTGTGTAATAGCATTTAGTGGCAATAGCTTTAAGGCTTAATTTGGAATATTATCTGGACCGGAAGCTTTTTTGTTTTGAAACAGAGATGATCTTAGAGATTTCAACTGGACTGGTGAGCGGTGGTACTTGCATACTTGAGTTAGCGAGGAAATCAGAAGAGTTTCGGCTCTACTAACTCTATGATTGTATCGTTGTAAGGCTCCGAATTTTCTTGAAACATTGCCTCAAGATTGTTTTTAAATTCTTCGGCTTTTTCGTCGTCCGAATAAAGGATGCCGTTCCTGCCAGCCAGCGGGGGGATAATAGTTGGCTTTTTAACAAGCTTCCGTTGGAGGTTGTAAAGGGAGTTATCTTCAGGATGTAAGTTAGTCAACAAATTATGCCAAGAATTGTTTCTATGCTCACTAATTTGAGTTTTAATTTGCCTCTGCAGAGAGTTAACTTCTCTCTTAAGGAGAGGATTTCTTGTGAGCTGCCATTGCTTACGGAAAGGGTTTTTAATTTTAATTAAATCCCTGATGGGGTGTGAAATTCTTAGGTGAGGGGTATCGATTACTTTAGTGACAGTGGTAGCAGAAATTGCACTAGTGATCATGCCAGTGAAGTTGTTAATTGCATTATCAATATTGTTAGTATCGATGACAGGATTACCAGGAATAGAATTAAAAACAATTTCTTGAAATTTAATCCAATTAGTAGTCTTGAGGGTACGGAGATTTTTCGGCAGAGTATTATTAAGAGCTAGATCAATTAAAACAGAGTTGTGATCACTACTTAAGTCATTAATAGAGTTAATATCTTCCAAGATTAGATTTTTAGCAAAAGCAATATCAAGAATAGAACATGTGCAACGGGCTGCGTAGTATGTGGGAGCAGTGAGTGCCATGATGTCCAGGGCATGGGCACTCGCCCAGTTGTGCAAAGTGTTTCCATGAGTGTTTGGGCGCCCTGGGTTCCAACATGGATGGTGAGCATTAAAATCACCAAAAAAGCATGACCTTGGGACTGGCGTTTAGAATAGCATGAAGCTCCGACGTGTTAATATGATTCCTCGGAGGCTTGTAAATGCACGACAACGTGAGGTGAGTGTTGTTACCTAACTCAATCTTTACAGTAGTGTTTTCAAATGTGTTTGTATTGAAAGAGACAACGTGATGCCTAAGAGAGTTTCTGACAAAAATGGCCGTACCACCTCCCCGGTGGGATAAACGGTCACTACGGTGACAAATATAATTGGGAAACTTGAAGGAATCAGCGGGACCCAGATGAGTTTCCAGGATACCTATAACATCTGGGTCTTTATCACACAAAAAATTCCTCAATTCTCCTAACTTGTACTTGACGCTATATTAGCGTTCCAGCTCAGAACACGGAGAGAAGAATTATTGGGGTTAGAGGTATTAAATATTATCGCCTAGTTTGTTCATGATTTTCTGGAACATAGTTCCGAACTGACTCATCATCGTAGACATCTGCTCCATAAGCACCTTGGTTTCAGAAAGCGACTCGCTACTGTTTTTGCTTGAATTTTCAGTTTTTTCATTTTTATTTTCATTTTCAGTTTTTTTATTTTTTTTTCCTCAAAAGCTTTCGCTCGCTCATGCCAAACATTTTTGGTAGGGGGCTTGCTTGGCTTAAGCTTTTTTGGATTTTTTTCACACCCTGAGAAGTTCGCCGGGTGGGGACCACCACAATTAGCGCACTTTGCCGGGGCGTCTGGTTTTTTTGTGCAGTCTCTCGTCAGATGACTTTGACTGCATTTCAAGCATTTTGGCTCCCTATTGCAGAAGCGAGAATGATGATAGAAAAGCTGGCACCTGTAACATTGGGCTGGCATAGTATTTTTATCGAGGGGTTCTACTTTAATTTTATAGTACCCTATAGATGTTATTTGAAAAATTGCCTGGTTAGCTGGGCATTTCCTCGATACTACCAAAAACAAAGACATATTTTTATTCTGTTTGCGGTTTCTCATGACCGAAACGTGCTCTGGGGTGATGTTATGAGTACCCAGTTCTTGGATGATTTCATCCACATCAAAATCACTGAGTAAACCCCTGATGACAGTTTTAAGCTGTTTATCACCCGCCATTTCATAAGTGTGGGATTTCAGTTTCTTTACAGAAATAAAATTTTGGATTTTCCTATGGGCATCCGAATCTTCGGGGAAAACTTTAAGCTTTCCACTGAAGATCTTGCCCATAACTTTTTTGCCTACGACCTCACTTATCTCTAAAAGCAATCCTGGGGTGTTATATTGATCATCAATAACAATTGGCGGGGTTCGTTTTTTGGGCTGGTTGTCCTTTGTGGACGAGGAAGTATGCCCACTAGCGTCGCTCGCTAACGGAGACTCGTCCGAATTTTCCTGCTCTTTATCGATCATGTCGATATTACAGGGGTCCTCTACAGGTGCCTGGGGGATGCTAACTTCTTCCTCAGTGCCCGGAGCAGTATCTACAATTGTTTCCTCAGTAATAATGAGGTCCTCAACATCTACCTCTATAGGGGCAATCGTCGAGTGTAGGAGTTGCTCAAGGCAATAACTTCCTCACTCGGCTTAGATTTTTTAGCTGTGCCTTTATTAGGCGACTTATAAGTGCGCTTGCACTTGACTGGGGTAGAGAAGTCATTACTAACTTTAATATCGCTACTCGATTTACTAGGCGTCGGGGGTTGATTGGCAACAATTGCCTTGAGCCCTTCATGGTGCTCTTTAGCAAGTAAAAGATTTGCTTTCCTGGCGCTTTGGTGTTGGGGGGTGGATGGAGCGCCTGATTTCCGAAGGAAATCTAAATCTCCAATCAGTCAAAATTTGGGGAGTGACATTAAATTGATATAATTTGCCCTTTTTTAGTTTTAAGTATTAATAAATTTGAGATAGTAATTAAAAGTTAAAATTTGAAGAGATTGCCAGTAGAGGTGAATGTGCGAAAAAAATCTGGAAGCGAGTTGTTTTGTGTCATTTGATGAAAAATTGACATTGCCTACTGGACTCTGTTTCCCTGCAAGCAGAGAAGGAGCCGGCGGAATTAGTGGAAAATCGGCGCAGTAGGGGAAGTAGTCAGCGAAGCTGTCACCTTTCCTACTTGCCGGGTGAAAGTGGCCATCGGAACGGTTGTATTTAAAGGTCTTAGTGTGAGTTTTGCTCGTCCAATCAGGAAGCAGCAGCTCGCGTGGGGGCGGGGTTGGCCTAATGTCTGCGTTTCATTCCAGTTTAGTCACTCAAAGGAGTAAGACGCTATGGAAAATCTCTCTGAAGATCAATCTATTGAAATGGAGGAAAATATTCCTCAAACTCCCACTGATCAGCAGAAATGCAATCAATTGAAGAGTATTGAAAGACAAATCGAACTTTTTAATATTCGAAAAGGTTATGTTGCTCAATTGCTTGACGTTGAGAAACGAAATCCCGGACCGACGCCTGAGACCACCCTGAAGCTGGAAGAAGAAGCCGCTGGACTAGATGAACAGATCAAAGCCCTTGAAGGTAATATGTCTGAATTATTACCGTGCCCAGTGTCCTTATGCGCGCATAACTTTAAATACAAAAATAATAAGAAAAAAGATCGGCTGAACCTATTCTTAGGCCAGCCAAGTTAACTCTTAAAAATAATAATGATAAATCTAAAAATCTGGATGATGAGGAATTTAAATTACCGCGGAAAACAAGTAAAGGTACTAACGTTCCTAAGGAGGATAGCAAAATTATCGCGACCAAAAATAAATTTGCAGCTCTCAACGCTGCAGACAAGGACGTCGAGGTTGTCACCCCTGCTGCCCCCGAATTAAGCCGATCATGATGAAGCTTTTTCCGGAATATAATCTTATCCTGCAAGAGATCCACAGAACTCACCCAACCGCCACCAACACTCATGTAGGTGGCTGGATTAAAATCCAAACTGAAAGCTCGGACCATCACAGGGAAATAACTTCGTTTCTCTCTGACAAAAATGTCAATACTACGTCACTGACCCACCAGCAAATAGGCCACTCAAAGTGGTCATAAAAGGCCTCCTGGCCACCACTGACCCCTGAGGAAATTAAAAAAAGACCTCATTGACCAAGGAATTAATATTCTCAAAATCGCGCAACTACGCCAATTTAAAACCAAAAGCCCCTCCCAATATTCATGATAGAAATCGCTCGAGATGAAAATGTCGACGATATCTTTAAAATTAAAAATTGCCTTTATATGCAAATCAAAATTGACCCCTTTAAAAAAGCCCCAGACCTACGCAGTGCTACAACTGCAACTTTTTCATCATGCAAGCCAGAATTGTAGCATGAAAACGCGCTGCCTGAAATGCGGCGAAGAGCACAGAACTGGCCAGTGTAGCATCAAAGAAAAATCAATAACCCGACTTGCATTAATTGTAATGCGAAAGGCCATATGGCCTCCCTCGACCGAATGTCCCCTCTTCCCTAAGCCCAGAAAGGGCAAAGGCCAACCCCAAAAAGATAATAAAAAACGCAACGAAACAACCCAAGCTAGCGCAGCAATAAATACCCCCAGCTTGAGTTATGCTCAAGTCGTTCAAGGCAAAAAACCCCAACAGAGGGCAGCACGCGGAACTGACTCCTCGGCGTCCAACAACGATAATAACAATAAATTTCAAGGAATAAATCTAGAAGCAATTAATGCTTCCACCGGACAGGAAGGAGAATTCTCCTTCCTCCACGCCATCTTCGAAATGAAAAAGATTTTTGACTATTTTCCAAATTTAATTTCGGAGATGAAAAAATCTTCGCAGTGCTCAGATCCAACAGACAAACTCCATTGTCTGTTAAAGGGTATCTGTACCTCAATCTCCTCTCTAGATATCAATAATGAGTAATTCTTTTTCGGTCTTACTATATTCTCCTGGAACGCAGACGGAGTGAGATCGCGTATTGTTGAGATGCGCGATTTCATTGATAAGCACGCCCCTGATTTATTACTTTTACAAGAAACACATCTGAGACCAGAGCATTCTTTTAGCATCCCTAACTACGTCTGTTATAGGAACGACAGGCCCAACTCGGCCCATGGCTGGGGTGGTACTGCGATCCTCATTAAAAGAAATATTTCTCATTTTCATGTCCCCACCCCTCCTCTCCGTACTGGAGTGGAAGCAACTCTCGTTGCACTCACCCCTAATGATCAAGAACCTTTCATGGTTGCGTCTATTTACATCCCACCTAACCCCAACTATCGAAACCTGAGTGCCGACCTCGACACTTTATTCAAAATTTTTTAACACGGCCATTGTGGCCGGCGATTACAACGCTAAACATACCTCTTGGGGTTGCGGTAGCAGTGATCCAAGAGGTAACTACCTTTAAGATATATCAACAATAATAATCTTGATTTAATTGCTCCCCCTACCCCAACCCGCTATGGATATAGATCCGCTTCCACTATTGACTACGCCCTGATTAAGAATTTAAACTGGCCCTGCACTGCAGATTCCCTCGCGGAACTCAGTTCGGACCACAATCCCATTAGATTTTATTTTCCAAGGACTCCTAAATTTGAAATTCCCCGCCTCAATTAAATACTACTTGGAGTATTTTTACTAAAATTTTAACAAACCCCGAAAATTTCGATCTTCCAGTTGCCAACTCCACCCAAGAGATTGATGACCAAGTGAGCAATCTCACCACTGAAATTTTAAATGCACATGCAAGTGCCTCTAGACCCTTCTACCAAACGGAGCGACCGTACGTCCAGGGCGAGCTAAAAGGACTAATCAAAAGATCGTAATAAAGCCAGGAAAACCTGGCAACAAACAAGACACCCACAACACAAAACAGAACTCAACAGATTACAAAAACATCATAAAAGAAAAATCTATCACTACAGACAACAAGCATGGGAGGATAACCTTCTTACCCTGAATGCCGAAGACAACTCCCTGTGGGGAATTGCAAAAGCGTTCAGAAAGAAAGCCTCCCCAATCTCCGCCCTTAATGGCCCTACCGGTATTGCTCTCAGTGATACAAATAAAACAGAAGTAATTGCTCAATCACTTGAGAGTCAATTTCAACTTAATGACATACACAACCCACACAAAGACGAGGTCATCACCAGCGTTGTTGATGCATACCTAGATTCTAATGCTAACAATATCGATCTAATTCCCCCCACTCTCCCATCTGAAATAATTCAGATCATTAAAAGATTAAAATTAAAAAATGTCCTGGGAGAGATGGGATAACAAATAAAATGATCAAAAAGCTTCCTAAACTAACCATTTTCAAGATTACTAACATTGTGAATAACATGCTTACTCTCAGATATTTCCTAAATCATGGAAGACTGCGGTCGTCGTACCGATTTTAAAACCTGGCAAAAATTCGGCCTTGGCCGAATCATACAGACCTATCAGTCTACTTCCTGTCCTTAGTAAACTGGCTGAAAAAATTATTCTAGCCAGACTCAACGACTACCTCGAAAGAGAAAAAATCCTGATTCCGGAGCAGCACGGGTTCCGCCCTCGTCTCTCCACTTCCCACCAACTTCTCAGAGTCGTTGAATTTATTAAGGAAGGAAACAACAATGATGAATGCACGGCCGCGGTCTTCCTTGATATTCAAAAGCTTTTGACAGAGTATGGCATACTGGCCTACTCTTCAAACTAATTACCTATAAAATTCCGCCCCTCTTATCTTTCTAATAAATTCTTATATTTCTGATCGCTCTTTTAGTGTCAAAATTAATCGAACATACTCTCAACTTAAAAGATTCGCGCAGGGAGTGGCCCAAGGGTCCATCCTCGCCCCCCCACCCTTTTCAATCTCTACGTAAATGATATTATTAAAAATACTAACACTCAACTTTGTCTATATGCAGATGATACAGCCATACTCAGCAGACACAGAAATCTCAACACTCTTGTTGAAAACATAAAATGAACACTTAGCTCACCTGGAGATTTGGTTCTCCGTGTGGAAGATAGCCCCATAATTCGTCAAAAACGGAAGCGGTTTTCTTTTCCAAAAGGCAACCCCCCTGAAATTACCTTGCAAAACCAAAGAATCCCATGGTCTCAGCACACCAAGTATCTTGGTGTCATTATTGATAAAACCCTCACTTTCAGACAACACATCACATATATTAGAGATAAATTTAAAAATACAACGCGTAAATTATACTCCCTAATTTGCAGAAAGTCTAAATTAAGTAGACATAACAAACTGCTTATCTACACTCTGATTCTAAAACCTTTACTTACCTACGCCTCCCCGTGTGGGGACATGCAGCAAAACGAATATTAATTTACTAGAAACCTCGCAAAATGTTTTAATCAGACAAATTTGTAATGCTCATTGGTACATGAGAAATAAAGACTTAAGAATAGCTTGTAACGTACCTACTCTAAGAAAACTTTCAGAAAATTAGCCACTAATTTTTTCAAGAATATAGACGAATCTGACAATGCATCTATAAATAGCATTACTCCATATTTTTCCCACTTCTCTGTTAAACGGCCAAGAGACATCTTGGTCAATCCTGATTTTGATTAATTCCTTTTTATTCTAAATTTTTAAAATGTTTTATTTCGTAACTTTTAAATTTCTCTTCCCGGCCTACGGTCCAACTCTGTTGAACCACAGGTACGCTCTGATTGGCTACCCCCTTCTTCTAAGTACTTATACTTCATTAGCCGAACTTTTCGCTCGGCCAACCAGATCGCTTTCTCTCTTCTACAAGTCTAAATTACATTGCCAAGATCTTTTTCCCGCGCTCTCTGATCGTCAGTTTTTGCTGCACTGATTGGCTAGGATAACTCCGCCTACTTTTTTTTCAACAAGTTACTCTGATTTTTTTCTAAGTTCAATGTTTTTTCTATGTTTTCAAAGTTAAATTTTTAATAGTTTCTGAAACCTCACATCCAAGTAACTTTATTTTCATAATCTACAGAACTCATATTATTATAAAATGATCATTTTCCTAAAACTGGGCATTGGTAGAATTCATTAAAGGCATATAAAAAAACTACCTGATAGGAGATTAGGGGCCGACAGGCCTAGGGTGCTCAAATAAGTCTGTCAACGATCTTAATGTCTGCGTTTCTCATAAACAATCGGGCATTCGTGAGGTGTCTAATAACGGCATTTTGAGATGTTTCTAGAATGTTAATATTTGAAATAGCTGCATGCCCCCATACTGGGGAAGCATATAAGATCACTGGTCTGATTATAGAGGTATAGATAAGCACTCTATTTTTTAATGTCAGTGGTGAATTCCGAGCGAAATAGGGGGAATACATACAGGCTAGAGCTCGGAATTTATGTTTAATGTGTAATATGTGATGTTTAAAAGTTAAGTGTTCGTGGAGGATGACTCCAAGGTATTTTACGATTCTGGACCATGGAACCGGGTGGTTTTGGATGTGGATTGGCAGTGGTTTACTTGTGTTGCGTCCTGCGGAGAAGAAGACTGCTTCAGTTTTCGTTGGGTTTATGGAGATTTTGGAAGAGGGGGAGATTTGGATTTGGATTTTGGGGGGAGAAGAGAGAAATTTAGAATAACAGGATTATGGTCGGAAGAAAGTTCTATTGAATTAATGTTAAAGGGGAAGTTAAAATTGTTGATTAACGCGAAATCTAAAGTATTTGCAGATCTATATCCAAACCTAGTGGGGGTGTCAGGAAAAGCTATGGTGACATCGAGAATTTCTGCGAACGTTTTAAGTTGACAACCGCGAATGGAATTATTGGGGCAGTTCCACATATTGTGTGTGGCGTTAAAGTCACCAAAAATCACACAATTACTGTTGGTCTGAAGAAGACTTTCTAGATCTAGAGTAAATAGTCTAGCGTCAGAGGTTGAGGGTACATAAATAGAAATAATAGAAATAGGATTTAAATTTTGCGGGGTGATTACTACCACTGTGGCTTCAATGTGATTAAGGGTGGGGATGTTGTAATGTGTACGCGGAACGGAAACGGAAATTAGATTTGACGGGTCTAGCTGGGATATTTTACTAGAGCACTTAGCCCTTTTTGGGCTTTGATCTCTTGTCTGGTGAAAAATATTTGTGACTTGATATTTTGAAACATTGCCCTTTTTATTTTAGAGATTTGAGTAATTATTTAAGAGTATGATAAAAAAGGAAGTTAAAAAATTAAAATTAAGACTATAAATAAAATCAAGAAAAATTTAATTTTAAGAATCTGAATAAAAATTAAGAAGTTACATTTGCTGAATTTCGAAAGATACATTAAAGTGACGAGTGCCAGCGAAATGAATCGCTTATACCCAAATTCGCGGAGAGAAAGTATCAAGGAGGATAAATACCTGAATACACTCCCCCGCAGGGGGGTATAATAAGTTGATGGATTTATAGGAGAACCTGCTTCCCGCAGGGAAGCTCAATCTCCAATCATGATGAAATGAATGAGTTGCAGGAGTTCAGCTTTCACTTAGCCCTTTGCTGCTTAATTATAAAATATTGTGTTAATAATTAAAGTAATAACATGAGAAATTTAAATAAGTTACTTGGGTGTAGGAATAAATGAGAATTTAAGTGTGTGGTGTTATTGAGTAAATGCATTTGTGTTGTTTTGTTAGGTGTGTGTAATTAATTTAAAGCCTTGTCCACTAGAGCGGACTTTAAGAAAGAAGGAGGTCGGAGATTCTTTTGGCACAGGGTTACCCGCACCGTCGGAAAAACCGCCTCGTCTGAATTTTGCCCGAAAAGAGCGAATATTTGGGTGCATTTGCTTGAGGATGTGTGGTCCAATCAGGGGACAGCCTATGATAACTCTTAGGGAGTGGGTGTCAATAGATTTGGTACCCGCATCGAAGTAAAAACCCCGATCGCGGGAACAAAGTGAACC
>BMAU01016054.1:0-178387 GCA_019973935.1 Trichonephila clavipes | reverse complement strand
TGTTTTTACAGTTTTCAAACAATATAAAACATTAGAAAATGAGATCGTTTTGATAGGAGTAACATTATCAATTTCTGCATTAGAATCGCTATTCATTGGCTCTGACAAATCCACAATTTCCTCAATTTCAGTTGAGAAGATAGGCAGTCCATCATCAAATGTATCATAACCATAAAAATATCAAAATACCCACTACGTTGTGGATTGGGATAAGAAAAGAAAGAAATTTCCTATCCTATCCAAGACTCACGCGATGGGTTGCCCTCATGATTCATCTGCACCTTAAAAGTTTCATAATGATCTTCACCCTTCCCCTTTAAAGTTTGCTGCTTTCGAGAAAAGTCTTTTTCTATTTAAGACAAAAAGTATATATCCTTTGATAATCCTTTGTCCTCGAATACAAACTAATAAAAAAAAATTTCAACAGTTGAAGTAATTCGTTAATTCGGGGTTTATTATTTGTTAAATAGAAAGTTTTGACTTCATTTTAATCAGGGAAAGAGAAAAATTCTTTAAATAGGGGTCCATTAAATCAGGGTCGAACTCAGTTGGGTAGCTACCGCCCCCCCCCCCCAAGCTACAGGCGCCCCAATATGTGTAACTACAATCCCACTAACAAGGCTCTCATACCTCAAAAAGAGTCCCGAAGGAGTTTTGATACAGGGCCCACTCAGAACTAGCTATGCCAATGGTCCATCGGCACACACAAGGAGTGGTTGGGTCCACAGGTCCAGACCTCCTCATCATCCTTTTTAGATTTATTATAATCCTATGTATATAGTACGTAACATTTATTTAAGTATTTGTTACTAATGACTTATTTTATTAATGAATGCTAATTATTTATTTAATCATTTATTTTTTACTTTTTTTTTGTTTCCGACAATGGACAAAATCAAAAGATTATGTTTGGCGGCCTATGGTGTACTTTCGACCCCCCCTTCCATTGAAGAATTTCTGTATGCGCAACTGATCATACATTACACATACAACTTCTTGATCCCTTAAGGTATCCGACTACGTTCGGAACCGTGATTTTGCAAAAGCATATAAATGGATAATATTTATGATATTTAGTGTCGCTTAGATTAGAAAATATACATAAAATTGTTTTAGGAATATTATTAGAATAAAAAAAATATTTAAGTACAATATTTTGACAAAAAATTAACATAGAATGACCCATTTTCAAAACATTCTCCTTTTATGAAAAATGCTTCTATTATAATAATATTTTGCCTGTTCATAGCTCAGACCTCTGTACAGAAGCTCAACTAGAATTTTTGAAACATATAACTTAGAAGTGGATTTATTTATATTTCACTACAAAAGAGGGGAGAAATTTTAAGAGAAAAATGTCGATAATTTTTTCAATGCGTGATAACTCTGCAAATAATTTGAATTTTTCAAAAATCCTAGTTGAGACTCTTTGGAGAAGTCTTTACTTTATCTAAGCAAAATATTATTATTATAGAAGTATTTTTTATAAAAGGAGAACGTTTCGAAAAAAGGTTATTCTAAGTTAATTTTTTTGACAAAATATTGTATTTAAACAATTTTTTTTTGTCATAATGTCCTTAAAACAATTTTATACATGTATTCTAAACTAAGTGACACTAAGTATAATGAAAAATATCCATTTATGCGCTTCATTAAAATCACAGTTCCGAACGTAGTCGGATACCTTAACATCTGCAAACCTAGGAAATTCATTCACAAATCACATGGTGTTTTTGAAATAAAATTAACGCATAACACAAATGTGTACAACATTTGCATATTCCGACCTGTACGTCGTAAGAATTCCCGTGCAAAAGAAGATCAAATAAAATGACAAAACTTATTACTCTTCCTCGGCGGTCCATAAAAACTTCTAAGACACAAACAGAACAAACCAAGTGGCAGTTTGATGAACAAAAACAAAAGAAATACCTGCCCAGCATCTTGAATCACCCCCCCCCCTCTCGTGTCAACTGCACTGGAATATTTAAGATCTACAGAACGTGATAAATACGACATTTGGCGTTTTAAAGTGTTTCTGGCTTATCTTGGCGACTCTTCATCTAACTTTAAGCGAGAAATTTGTTTAGGGGGATGAAGAGAGAAAGATGATCGTAGTAAAATCCTTAGGTACACACAGGTTAAGCTTTTCTGAAAATTGTGGTAGTATGTACGCTTATCTAACGGACAAACAGGAACACGGTCAGCTGTATGGGTCAACAAGGTGTCGTGGTAAGAAAAAGAGAATTTTTTTCTCTCCTTTTTTTGTATTCATAATACATAGTTAAAAGCAATGCATTCCAAGAAAAGGGAAATTCAATCTGGAGTAGGGATAAATTTAGGGAAATAAGTATTTCTTTTCTTAAATGTATATGCTAAATAGCATTCATATCGCTGTTGTTCTTTTAGATCGAATAAATTAAGTAAAACTAGTCCTAAAAAATTAAATAAGAAGGGGTCAAAAATAATACATATTTTTTAAAAATATATAAGTATAGAATTTTAAAAATAATATTTGAATTTTTAGTAATAAATAATTTCAACTAAAATCAAAAAGAAATTAGACAATTATGTATTATTTTATAAGATAATTTGGAAAAAAAAATTTAACACTTGTAATTTTTTTTGCTACCAAAGGAAAACTTTTGTATATTGCGAAACAAGCTTTAATTAATTCATATGCACTTTTATCCCTTATGCCGCAAAACAAGTACTTCTCAAATTATGGTTTACTTTAGCAAAAAGAAGCATCTTAATTCAGTGGCGCACACAAGGGGGGTGTTCTAGGGGTCCGGACCCCCCCATAGTCCTTGATTTTTTCTTCGATTGGTTATAATCCTATGTATATATTACGTAAAATTTAAAGATGTATTTGTTATTAATAATCAATTTTATTAATTAATGCTAATTATTTGTTCCATAATTAATTTTGCATTGTTTTTGTTCCCGAAAATCGATGCAACCAAAAGAATATGTTGGGCGGCGTATTGGAGCATGATACCAAACTGGTGCACTTTCGACCCCGGACCCCCCTCTTGAAAAATTTTTGTATGCGCTACTGTCTTAATTTAATTTGCAACTTTATGCTACAGTTAACATGTTGAAAATATTTGAAATACTGGCACCGAGAAAATTGCGCTCGTAAAATATTAATTGTAAAATAAATAATATATAAAAGATTAAAAAGTCATACTAAACTGCTTGGTGGTATTTTCTTTTCTTTCTTTCTTTCTTCCTTTTTTTTTGAAAAATTGTTGATTTAAGTTAAAAAATCGTTGTAATTTAAAATCTCGTTCTTAGTATTTTAAAAGTTTCATTTTAAGCTTAAAATTTTTTATCAATGAATTGATTTTGTTGCTTCAAATCTGTGTAAAATCTTTTTTTATGGCAAAATTTTTGCTGTTTCAATTACTTTTTTTGTAAAAATAACCAAAAGTCTTTCACTTTATTTTCATATATTTTTGAAATATGAACAAATATAAATAAGTTCCATGTAATTTTAGTACATATTATAGCAATTACATACATAATATTCTTATATTCCAATCGGAAACACATAGAACAGGCAATTTTTAAAAAATATATATTTCATATATTTTCTATAACACTATTGAGTCGGCTCCGGTGGCTTAGAGGTAGCGTGCCCACGTCGTTAAGTCCAAGGTTGTGAGTTCGACCACGGATGGTGTCGATAGATTTTCTGGAAGTGAAAACCGTAGACATGCATGTCATATCATTGTGTGGCATATAAAAGATCCCTTGAGCTCTGGTGCTCTGGGCAAAATGAGATCATGAAAATAGTTAGCATATGACGAGATCTTGGTTTAAATTAATTCAAGCGTCCAAATTCGGTAGCGAGATCCGCCACTAGATGGTGCCACCTTGAAGTGACTCGCACATTTGGGGACTTGCCGTGTCTGTAAAGGCTTAGTTGCTAATATACACATCATTAAAAATATAACACTATTGATTCATATAATCGCATAACGAAAATCAAACCAAGTATTTAATTTTTGAAAATAAATAACTAATTTATTCATACCGTAAAACCCGGCGTATAATATGCACTTTCAACACTAAAAATCCTATTGAAATGTACCGGTTTTGTTACGCAGTGAACAAAAATGATAGCTTTAAAAATAAAAGAAAAGAGATGAGCGTATAAAAAATTGTTGGACTTCTCTACATAGATCGAAATACTGTTTATTTAAAAAATGACATTCCTTATGAACTTAAAGTGATGTAATACTAGAAGCATACTATTTTTTCAAAAACTTAGGATTATACCTCGCATAAATGATTTCGAAATATAAGAACTTTGCTCAAGTATATTTCAGGTTTCTTCATAAAAAAGGGGGTGCGCTTTATATACGGTGAATGTATTTAAAAATTAAAAAACGCAGCTCAAAAGTATAGGTGAGCGTTATAGCCTAGATTTTACGGGAAAAATTAGTTATTTATACTTACATTTTATAAAAATTAAAACTGAACATAAAATAATTTTAATAAAACACTATTGATTCGTAATTATAGTAAGTATGATAATTTTAATATAAGTAATGTATATATTAAAAATTTGTCTAGTAGTTATTTCGTACTGCCAAGCCTCGATAAATAGGTTTCTTCCTCTTAAATTTCTAGAAAAGAAAAAGGAGAGAAGAAACTTTGGGGATTTTTTCCCCAGTGAGAGCCAAAAGGGAAAACAGGAGCAAACAGCACTCACCTGTACTCCACAAGAATTCTTCACATGCTCGTCTCACCCCCCCCTTACGGGAAGCACATAATTCTCTGAATTCTCCGCAGAAGAAATGAAAACAGTTGGTTATCCTTGTAATCTTCAGATCTGTGGACATCAGATAGCCCCCCCGCAGTGATGAATGGCTATCACTACGTCAGCCCCCCTTCCCCTGTTCTTGCAATGTCCTCTTCGCCATCCTTGCTTTTCCCTCCCCTATCTATGAGTCCTTGCTCCATCTTCTACAACACAGATTGGGGATAAATTTTTTGTGTGTGTATGCCCTTTTCTTTCTTTTCCCCCTTTGCGATGTTTTTGGGATTGAGATCATATTTTTAGTTTACGCTATTGTAAGGAATTTTTTGTTATTTTGTTTGTTGTTTGCTGTGCTGATCCGGGAAAAAATATAATAAATTAAAGATTATAGTGCATTGCTATATTTTTTTTGTCAATGCTAATTAGTAACGCGCTGCTTAAAGCTGTTTAATATTAACGAACAGGACCCTAAATTGCAACATTTTTCTTGATGGAACGAAACACCAAGAATAATTTAGCTTTTGTGTCGAATGGGAAATTGCTTATTTTGAAAAATAGTATTTATATGACTCATTATTTTTTTTTTAATATTATGTACTTGATTTTTTTATTTTATATTATATATATTATGTTTTTTATTTATATTATTTATTATGTTTTTTTATTTATATTATATATATTATGTTTTTTTTATTTATATTATATATATTATGTTTTTTTTATTTATATTATATATTATGTTTTTTTACTTATATTATTTATTCATTTGTTATGCTTTTTATTTATATTATTTATTCATTTATTATGTTTACTATTTATATTTGTTTATTTATTATCTAGATTATTCATTTTTCGTATTATTTATTCATTATTTACATTACTTATTTATTTATGGCTTATTATTTATTTTTATAGAAGTGCTTTTTCTCATAATCGACCCTTTTTTTCTGGTATGCAATTCATTTACATATCTTTGTATCATAAGTGAAATTTTTCCATAAGCGAAAAAATTATGGAAATAAAATAATAGATTTACACGGCTCAGACTATTATCGCGATAGCCTAGTAGTATTGGTCACGAGCTCATGGCCGGTGTGTCAATGAGTTCCAGTCCCGATGCCGCTAAAGACCCGGCGTGTGAGAGGTTGGTGCTCGTTGAATCTGCCGTGGATCAAATGTCCTCTAGTTGATGTGGCGTGGTATTTGGAGAGGAAGATGCTAGATCACGTCCTCGTCACTTGACCAAGATACAAAATTAACAGGTCCATCGACAATAGCCCTCGTGTTGCTTTATTACCCGACGTTAATAAACACCTACGTAGGACACGTTTGAGCTTATTTTAAGGTATCCGACTACGTTCGGAACTGTGATTTTTAAAAAGCGCATAAATATATAATTTTCATGATATTTAGTGTCACTTAGATTAGAATACATGTGTAAAATTGTTTTAAGGACATTTTGACAAAAAAAAAAAATTACTTAAATGCAATATTTCGGCAAAGAATTAATTTAGAATAACCTTTTTTCAAAATGTTCTCCTTTTGTCAAAAATGCTTCTATTATAATAATATTTTGCCTGTATATAGCTCAGACCTCTGTACAGAGGCTCAACTATTATTTTTGAAAAATTCACATTATTTTCAGAGTTACAACCAATTGAAATAATTATCGGCGTTTTTTTCTTAAAATTTTCCCCCTCTGTTGTCGTAAAACATGGATAAACCCACTTCTACGTTATATATTTCAAAAATCCTAATTGAGCCTCTGTACAGAGGTTTGAGCTATATACAGGCAAAATATTATTATAATAGAAGAATTTTTCACAAAAGGAGATTTTGAAAATGCCAATGTTCATTTTTTGTCAAAATATTGTACTTAAATCATTTTTACTGTAATACTATTCTTAAAACAATTTTATGTACATTTTCTAATCTAAGTGACGCTAACTATCATAAAAAGTATCCATTTATACGCTTTTGCAAAATCACACTTCCAAACTTAGTCGAATACATTTATAATACAGAGCTATCTTTTAATACAAAAATAAAAAATTCTATTTTGAATTCAATGCCTTAAAATTAGTCGTATATGGCTAAAAGAGTAAAAATATCACTTTCTTTTCTGTTAATCACCTGGATTATCTTTTTTCGAGTATGTGAATTCAATACATCATCCATAATTATATCTTATTCCAGCCTGTTATTTACTTCAAGCATTGTTCTATTTCTAATTTTATTATATATTTATATTTCAGTGACCAAGGAGATTATCTTCTTTTGGATCCTTACGGGATTTACAAACTAATCTAGTGAACTTTTCCCTTTGTCGAGGGATTTACTATTTTATCTAAGCAAGGCGACATCCTTTCCTCAGATCCTCATGCAATTTTCGGGGGGTTTCGACTCCTTCCTGGTCAACTAATACTAATTTTGTTTTTTCCTTCATGTAACAACTAGATCAAAGGTGCAACAATTTGTATAATGGACTTGGTTACAAGTACATGAATGAGTGTTTGGCGAGAAACTTGGCGATGTACAAAACCTTTCACCTATAAAACATTCAGACTAATGAATATATTTCAAATGAGCTTGTTTTCCCATTCCTTCAGGTTCTACTAGACTAATGTAGTAAAAATACTAAAATACAGAGCGCTAAGGTTTTCTTTGTACGATTTATTTGTAAATGTACTTTTTTATTAAGGTGTGTGTCTAAATTTGGATATGGTGGTGAGGTAATAAAAATTTTCATATTTAAAATAGAAACTTATACAAATTTTTATAACATTTTCAATGTCACTTATATTAATTCCCTTAATTCATAGAACTAAAACATAAATATAGATAAGATTCATAAGAGAGAACTGAGAGACAACTAAGTTCGCGAGTGAGAAAATAATATCAAACACGATACACTACGACGACATTTTATTTTGTGATTTCGAAGGAAGAAAAGAGATTATATTACATACGACACACACACACAATATAGTTGGACGAAGTCCGACAATGAATTATTACTTCAGCCTTATAAATAACTTCAGATGCAAAAAAATTTTTTTTAAAAAATCTTGAAAAGAAAAACCCAGAGTCGCGAGAAATTATTTATTATTATTATTATTATTATTATTATTTATTTATTTATTCTAACAACGGGAAAATATTTTTCAATTCCTTCTATTAGTTCACACTCTAGCTATATATATTTTGAAAATATTAATTCATCAATTTTTGAGTAATTAATGAATAAATAGTAACAGACAAAAATAATAGTCCAACACAGTAGTGCTCACAGAAATTTTTCAAGGGGGGTCTGGGGCCGAAAGTTCATCATTCTTGTATCATGCTCCTTTTGATTTTGTTGATTTTCGGGAACAAAATATAGTAAAAAACTAATTATTGAATAAACAATTAGCATTAATTAATAAAATTAATCATTAATAACAAATACTTAATTAAATTTTACGTACTATATACTTAGAATTATAATCAATCGGAAAAAAATCAATGGCTTTGGGGGTCCGGATCCCCTGGACCCCCCCTTGTGTGCGCCACTGGTTCAACAGCATATATAGAAAGGAAAATCGCTCCTTGTGCCCCTGTATCGCAATGCATATCGCGTTGGACTTCTAATCCACAGGCCGTGAATTCGAATCCCACCTGGGGTTACCTAATTTCTGATAATATGATTTCTTTTTACTATACTATTTTATTGGAATAATTAAATTTAATAAATAAATAAATAGTAACAAACAAAAATAATAGTCCTACACCATATATATATATATATAGAGAGAGAGAAAGGAAAATGGAAAATTGCTATCTATTTTGCCACTTAATTTTGTGATTCTGTCATATGTATACACATATTTGTATTAATTGTAATTATTTAATAAAAAGTAACTAAAATGAAATTTTTCATTGCTGACCTAAGTAAGAGAGAGAGAGAGAAGAGAATTGGCTTTAAATTTTTTGTTTTTGAACATTTTGTTCCTCAAGTATTAAAATTAATACATTTAATTATGAATAATGCTAAAAAAATGAATTAAATGAGCAAATCAACAAGACATTATTTCCAAATCTAACTTTAAACCCACTATTAGAATTCCTTTAAAGCATCCCAAACTTCCTCTCTCTTTCATCTGCTTATCCAGAGGAAATTTCAGATTGTTGCTCAAGATAGGCATATTAAAGTTCGCATGCTCTTATTGCCATTTTGTTTGAATGTTTCTGTTTCCGGTCTTCATCTTCTTTGTTTAGGAACAAAGCTTTTACCACTAATGATTCAATGCTTTATAACTTTGTGATTGACATTTCCCTCATCTTTCGCAGGAAGCGAAACAATCCCCTCATGCACCCATTAAAAAAATAGGGGAATTCACTGCATCACGCAACATTATAGAGAAATCATAAATTTTTTAGTATAAAAAAATGGTTGAAGTGTTACAATGAATTTTGTTATGATTTAAAATTTTCTTTCGATATCTTACATTTTATTTAACATTTTTTTTCTTTTACAGCTGCAATTCGCAACAACTCATTTCAACAAGTTTGTTCATAATTGTGCGTTTTGCCTGTTAGATGATTTTCCTGCTTTAGAGTATCCTAGTTGTCATTTCTTTTAAAATTTCAAGTTCAGTTTTGGTTTTGTTGAAAAACTAATTGGATAAAATATTTTTTAAAAATCATAAATTACTAATATGTATTTTTGAGTAACAGGAAAGGAAAAATCACGTGGTTATTTTTACTTAAATATGATTTCTAATTTAAGTATACGTTTGGAAAGAGAAACAAAATATTTTTGTCTATAACAATCTAGGTGTTAATACTTTTACTCACCAAGCACGTATGTGAAGCTTTAATAAGTACGGCGTGAGTGACAATCTGAGCTAAAATACAATTTTTTCATGGCAAAATAGTAATATTTGCATTTGAAGTATTAGCTATAAAAAACATCAGGTTTAGAATTCACCATTTTGTTATATTTTTTAGGAATATTTTTTTAATACAAAAAGATCATAAATGCTGGGGAGGGCCTAATAAATTAAAAAGCCTTCGGGTTTCATACGAGAGTACATTTCTAGTACATTTCCTTTTTACATTGAGGTATCTGTGTTTGCCTGTTTTTCACTTGGCATTGAAAACCTACCCTTTCAATAACCCTCGTTGTTTTTGAGGAAAGAAGTATACAAATCTCATTGCCAATTTATAAATACTAGAAGAAAGAAATATTTCATCAGATCTACTCTAAAAGTTTGAATTCGGGAAATCTCAATGAGAATATTTTGTAGTTCCAATGAGAAATTTACGATTAATAAATATTAATTTTAAGAAATACTTAAATGTTTTTCAGCTATCAAAAATTTATTTTAAATATTGAATCTTTAAAAAAATTAAATATCCTAAATTCTTACGGTCTTTACGTGACAGATTGATTCAACTATTCTTTTTAATAAAAGTTCTGCTTTCTATATTTCCAAGAGAATACAAGTCAGTGGCGCACACAAGGGGGGGGGGTCCTGGGGGTCCGGACCCACCCCAAAGCCCTTGATTTTTTCCCTATTGATCATAATTCTAAGTATATAGTACGTAAAATTTAATTAATTACTTTTTATTAATGATTAAAATTTTATTAATTAATGCTAATTAGTTATCCAAAAATTTGTTTTTTACTGTGTTTTGTTTTCGAAAATCGACAAAATCAAAAGGAGCATGATACAAGAATGGTGAACTTTCGACCCCGGACTCCCCCTTGAAAAATTCCTGTGTGCGCCACTGATACAAGTAAATATATTTTCTTAGATTACTATTACCAAGGCAGTTACATCGTATGCAAAGCTTTTCAATTTTTAGTCTGAATTAGCAACGCAATGAAGAAATGATCAATAGAAAGAGAAAAGGGGCATTTTAAAAGCCACTCTGCAGCCCAATATAATAGCATTTATGTATTCACACACAAAAGTTCATGTTTCTAGTTTTGAAGAAATGACACGGTAGCCAACTGGTCATAATCAAGAGTTCATACCTGACGTTGTTTCCGTCGGATCGTAGGTTTGAACTCTGATACCAATAAAAACCTGTCGTGAATAGGAACTGATACACGTGGAATCTGTCAATGCCCTGAATCTTCACGTCAACGTGGTATGAAAATTAGGAGGATGGGGGGCCAGCTTAGATGTCGTCCTCATCTCTTAACTGTGGTTTAAGATTCTGAGGTCCAATGCCACCTATTTCTTCAAATCGTGACAATGACAATCAACCAATCTAGTTTAACCCTTTATCTACCGAAGGTACTTATAAGTACCACTCACTTTAAAATTACATAGAATAACCCTTTTTAAGAATACTCTGACGGTACTTAGCAGGAATATTCTTTTAAATCCACTCTTCGAAGATATATGACCGCACAGGTTCTATGATGAGTATTTTAGAGGGGTAGGTGAATAGTTTTATTGCAGAAACTGCGTTTTCAGTGGATTGCGAAGATTGTCATTCTTGTTCCGAAGAAATAGTTAATGTCAAAAGCTAAGTGTCTTATTTTTTTTGTATGTTAATGAAGACCTTAGAAAACAATTGGACTATTTATTTTAAGTGAAAAATGTGTATAATTAATTTTACAGTTGAATACCTTTAATTAATTAATTAGCTCTAACTAATTAAATTTCCCAATATTGAGTATTTTGTTTATGTATATCCCTTAATTTTCAATGTAGTGATACAAAAAAAAATATTGTGTGAAAAAAACCTACAGTAAATCATATGCGGTAGATAAAGGGTTAAAAGAGTGCTTCAATGCCTTAAAAAAATTTCGCTACCTGAATGATGTCTGTAATGGGACTCAGTTTTGAATCTAACACTGTGATATTTGAGAAAATTAATGGTAGCGTGGAGGTGGAAATTAAACAATTGGTTTATTTACGTCACAGCTATTATTTCCTTCCTCAGCGGCTCAACAGCTAAGGATGGGCCTTGGCATTCTCAAGAAGCCTTTTCCATGCCAGTCTTTTTCCTGCTAATGTTCTCCAATTCTTAGTTCTCAAAACTAGAGATCTTTTTTTAGGCTATCAGTTCATCTAAGATTTGACCTGCCCTTTCTTCGTGTGCCAATTGGTTGGGCATTGAAAACTTTTTTAGTGGTGCGGTCTTCGTCCATTCTGACAACGTGACCAGCCCATTTAATTCGTTGTATTTTGATGAAGTTAACAATGTTAGATTCTTTATATGATTGGTAGAGCTCGAAATTTTTGATCTCCTTTGCCACATTAGTCACAGCTATTAATTACAAAAAAACATTTACATTGAAGTTATTCAAAATATTGGTTATTTCATTAGAGTTCAGAATAGGATATTTATGAGGGAGGAGGCAACACGACCGTTCTCTTTGGTGTTTTGTAGTGGACTTCCCCTTTCCACTCTTGGGATGAGGCGGTTTTTTTCTGTCACCTCGAATTACCCTCGGAGTTTTTCTGACAGTTAAAGGTTGCTGGGGTGATTACAGAAGACAGGACCCCGCAATATTTAGGGGTGCACATGTGCATAAGAAGGCTGTTATCCTATCCACAAAAATGAGTCGATTTTTCAGATGTGTGACGCAAAAACGTCACAACACCAACCGAACCAGTGAGGGCAATTCACAAATGGCGAAGACAATATTTCTGTTGATGTTTCATTCTCCTAACTTCTTTGGGGTTTGAGGTCCTGTACAATTTACTATACACTCCCTTACCTTATAATTTCTCTCGGTAATTTTTAGTGGATTTGGGAAACGCATTCAAGATTTGAGAGAGTATATAACAGTCACAAAAATCACGTTCATAACAGCACCTGTCCCTCCAAAAAAACATTTCTAAGTAAAACTCTTCTGCCAACCTTTAAATGAATAACGAACAAATAAATTGATCCCCCGTCTACCATTTAGAGGAACATTCATAAAACCCTTTTTATAACTCGTCGCATAACGCACAACACCCATCAATATCAATACATTCATTCAAGAGAGATTTACTCCATACGATTCCGCGATCTTTTTTTCTTTGTCTCTTAATAGAAAACAAACCACTTAATACCATAACTCTGATTCAGTAACCGACTTCATTCATCACCGATAGCTAGACAAAAGAGGCAATCGACCAACAGCCCAGCTGCAAGGAATCTTCCAGATGGGCACCCGATCCTATTTTTTGATGAGCGTCCCGTCATCTTTGGGAAAAAAGTGAGTGACAGACCTTTCTTCTTGCAACAGCTGTCTGAATGATGGGCAGACAGTTTCACTGGGGAGTTGAGAAGTTAATTATCGGGACTGTGTGTGTGTGTGCAGCATCTAACCGTACAAATCCGCTATGGAAAAAAAAAAAAAAAACAGTTTGAAAGAAAAGGAAGAATCATTTCGTAGGACCAGACAGTGGGTTTACTCAATGTCATACGCCTGTATATGGATATGAAATATGGATGAGATAATTTAGAAGAGACAGGATTGAAAGAAAGGAGGAATGGAGTTACGGTAAAGAACATAGAAATGTATTGGAGTTGAGATGAACGTGGGTTACGTTCACATTTTGTTATATATCTCATTCGGTTTTGCTGTTGAACAGTTTTTATACAAATTATAAACAGCCATTGGTTAAATAGTTAAATTATAAATATTTAAAAATATATTGAAATTTATTTATTTATTTTGCTTGAACAAGATAAACAGAAATTAAAAAAGCTAGTCTTTGCCATTATGTAAAGTCTGATCCTTTTATGTTGTTGTTGTTGCTCATGCCACCTGTCTGACATAGTCAGATCGAGGCCCACGAAATTCATTGTGGTAATGGGCTAGTAGTACGCCTGTCATTGGCCTTAGCTACCATACAGGTGACAGTATGATTTAGCTCGGTGAAATTCCCGAAGGGACAATAGAACATTACGATAGATGGAGCCACCATCTATCTCCGCCTTCCCAATTCAGGCATGGAACTGAAGTGGAGGGAAATTTTCTCCAGTTCCCTGCACTCGTGATTCAGCCCACAGGCCTTTCAGACCCACTGATTTAACGAGCACGTACTCCGTGTGTTTGGTAGTAGGGGCATCGAACCCAGGCCTTCCAGTCCGTAGTCCGGTGCTCTAACCACTAGGCTACCCATGGCCTGATCCTTTTATTCTTATAATTATTGCAATCCCAAAGTTCGTAGCAAACTAAAGACTCACACCAGAGGTAATAATAACTGGAAATTCTTTTTTTATCAAATGATTTGATAAAATTTTTTTCATTAAAACTTAATACGAATAGCTCTTACAAATTAAATGATTTCATATGACTGCAAGAGTTTGAGGAGAGTTTTGTACACCAAAAGTAAGAATTAGCTTGATGTAAAAAGAATGAATTTAACATAGCATAAATGATCGGAATATACCGGCTAAAGCTAAATAATTAGCGTAGCTGAATAATATTTTAAGAATAACTGTAATATTATTCTCACATAATCCAAACTAAACCCTGCAATAGCAGCATAAATGATTGGTAATATTTCTCTCTATAAAATACAATTCACAACGTCAATCTGTATTTTCGACTGCGCCCAATAATACCGTTTTAAAATAAATTAGAAAATGGAAAAATTCACTTAAGCTTTTTGCATATTTTTATAAAGAATTTTAGGAAATGAACAAGAATGCTCTGGAAGAAGTAGAGGCCGTAGAGCAAAATAAAACCAGGCTTATAAAACAGTGTAACTAAAAAAATAAACTGCCATTTATGTAGTGAAATCTCAGTAGCACCTTAACGCACACTTATCTTGGAACTTCGTGCACGAGCGAATTAATTCGTTCGAGTACGTTTAAGGGATGAATATATTCTCTTACAAAAGCCACTTTCGTTCTTGACCCCCTAACTACTTAAGAGTTTCATTTTAATTTAATTTTCACCCCTAAAAATACAATTCTTCTCTATTTTTGTTCACATATTTCATGTAATTTGTATGCTCATGTCGGATATTTCTGATTTGAAATGAATTAATTTTCCTATTGATAATTATTTTTTCTTACTTCATCCCTTATTTTGAAGTGGAATTAAGTTTTCAGGAGTAAGTTTGGCTTAAATATTAATTTCAAGCATCTTTTTTCAATTTAAAAAAATTCAGCTTTGACAAGGGATGTACTTTTAAAATTTCATGGCAAGAAATTTTTTAAAAAACTCTTAACTCTCTCTTTTACTCTTAATATTGTCAATAAAATCTCTCCCAAATTTAGGAAGATTTTCGAAAGAGACCGTATTATGAGGAATTTGTAGTCGTGAATATATTTTGTCCTAGTTATCTACAGTGAAATAATTCTTTTTAAAATTGTAAGTAAAATCATATAGGGTATCGTAATAAAAAGTTACCATATTTTTTACATGATGGCATAATTACTTATATTAAAAAGCTGACTGAAATGCAAATTCATACACACAGAAAAAAGTTTAAAAAGATCACTAATTTATAAGCGCATGAAGTTTTTTTTTTTATCTCGTGGTTTGAAATAAAAAAAACTAAACTCAGGAGAGCAACAACCTATAGAGGGTCAAGGCCCACTAAGGTACCATCTCAGGGCATGGCCTTATGCGCTGAGGTGCACGAACAGATGTTTCATTCAGTGGTCAATCTGACGCGAAACTTCCAGTATTTACTTCCCAAGCAAGCATGGTACTCATTTATCGACCCACTAAAGGGATAAAAGGCCGAGTCTACCTTTCCCAGCACGAGGTTTGAACCCCGGATCTGTGTTGTGATAGGCAATTACTCAACCAATGGGCTTCGTTTGAATTTAAGCTAGACAAAATACATTAAGAATTACAACCAGTGAGGTACAGAAGGAGGATTGGGATTTCATTCACTCCCTCACACTAACCAGACTTTTAACTTTTAGCATAAAGATTACATCTAGGCACTTTGGTCTACGTGTTTTTTGAATGTGACCTCCCATTCCACAATAAGAGAGGTCTATGTACGCTGTTGATTAAAACTGATAAATAAGTACCATAAAATATTATGTTCTTGTCTTTGCACATTGTTGATCTGCCCCTTAACAAGTCGCACTTAAAAAACCGGAACTCATATTATTCTATAATTGATCCATTTGTTCATTAGAAGATTTTAAAACCATGTACATGCATTAAAACAAACAAGATAATATTCAGAAGGAAAGATAACCAACAATAGCAATTAATCATGTAGTAATATTATCGAGAGGAAATTAAAACTCACATGATATGTCGCTATATATAAAAAGAAAGAAATTCGTGTCACGATCGTCCAGATATTTCTTGGAGATTCGGTATGAAATCAGAAAACTCAACTTGATTTGAACAATAGACAAAAAGTATAAGACGGAGCGCTAGATACGACTTCCCTAACGAAAAATGAAGGAGTGATACTATCAATAATCCACTAACTCAAGCTTCGAGTTCTTTTTAAATATTTTTATTGCTGATTATTTTATGTAATGCAATTACACAATTGTCATAATAAGTTAATGTGTAAAAATTAAAAATACTTATTTAATTTATTTTTAAATGAATTTAGAACAAGTTATGATTAATAAGTTCAATTTTGATTTTTTAAAACCATTTGCATTATTTTTGCATAAAACTATTTGCACCAAATATTACATTTTTTTTTATTTAAGCTTTAAACAATAGACAAAAAGTATACGAAAAAGGATTGGACACGATTTCCCGAACAAAAATGAAGGAATGGTACTACATAAATTATCCACTAATTCATACTTTAGGTCTTTTTTTAATGTTTTTATCGCTGAGTTTATATAATGCTATTATACAGTTGTCATAATAAGTTAACTCTTAAAAATTAAAAATATTTATTTAATTTATTTTTAAATGAATTTAGAGCAATTTATGATTGATAAGTTTAATTTTAAGTTTTTGAAAAAAAACTAATTGCGTTATTTTTAATTAACATTTCTTGATGAGCAATTTTAGTCTAATGTCAATCACTCTTAAAGAAAACTCTTAATGAATAAATTCTTCTCAATAACTGGCGTTATTAAGATTAATTTTATCCAATGTCTTTTTTACAATAACTTAAGTAAATATATCGACCATTCTCTGGTATATGGGACCTTATAAAAAGGAATTCTTCAAATGCTTTTAAACCAAACTAGAAATATTATTCAGTATTAATGCTTAAAAATAATTAAAAAAAATTATAAAAACTAAAATTCTCTGTTTAAAAAAAAACCGGGAAATACTTTATAACAATCTAAACTAAATTCAAATCAACCCACGTTGTTTATTCAACTTTTTTCCCTTCCTATTCCTTACTTCAAAATACAATTATATCCATTCAACATTTGAAAGGGGTATCTTTCTTAGATAAGCCCAGGTGTATTTAATTTCCATTGAAAAGAAAAAGCTGAATGCTGAACTTTCCAGAAATTAAGTTTCACTACTGGATTAGATTTAAACTTTTAACTATCATGCCCGAGATTATATCTAGGCATTTGGATGCTCCAAAATGACATGCCCTAGGTATTATACGAGGTAATTTTTTTAAGTGAATCTTATTGTTATACCCGAACGTATATCGGGAGAAGTTTATTTCGGATTCCTGTCTTTGTCAAACCTGAATCTATATCGCGAAAATTTCATTTGGGCTCAATTGAATTGAT
Source organism: Trichonephila clavipes (assembly GCA_019973935.1). Taxonomy (NCBI): domain Eukaryota; kingdom Metazoa; phylum Arthropoda; class Arachnida; order Araneae; family Nephilidae; genus Trichonephila; species Trichonephila clavipes. Next base: position 160,971 of record BMAU01016054.1, on the reverse strand, counting down.
GGTGTTCGCTGGACAGTATTCATGATACTTCCATGATCGACCTTAAAAATAAAAAAATATGAATATTTGCCAAAGATTTTTGTTTTTGACTACAATATAACTGGGAGGGGTGTAGATTGTTTTGATTAAGAAATATCCCTTCATTCGACATTCCAAAAACGCCCCAGAAAAAACGTTATAAAAAGGTATTTTTTCATTTACTAGACAAGGTACTCTGGAACTCAGTTTTGCTCTATCAAATTGTTGGGAAACGTGTTGCACTTTTAGAATTTCGAGTCCAAGTTGTAGAAGAGCTTTATTATAAATATGATAATGTAGCTTCTGGACAAAAGAATCCTCGCAGACCACCTATAGTAGATAACTTTGCCCGTTTTACTGAACGACATTTTATATCCCATATTCCTTCTACTCTTACGAAACGGGAGCCTACAGGACAGTGCAAAGTTTGTTGTTAACAAAAGGATACAAATGAGAAAGAGATAGGGAAAGAAACACGAGATCTGGTGTAATGATTGCGGAGTTGGTTTGTACTTGGAAAATTGTTTCTATTCAGTGGCGCACACAGAAATTTTTCAGGGGGGTGGGGGTCCGGAGTCGAAAGTTCACCATTCTTGTATCATGCTCCTTTTGATTTTGTCGATATTCGGGAACAAAACACAGGAAAAAACTAATTATTGAATAAATAATTATCATTAATTAATAAAATTAATCATTAATAACAAATAATTAATTAAATTTTACGTACTATGTACTTAGAATTATAATCAATCGGAAAAAAATAAAGGGCATTGGGGGGTCCGGACCCCCAGGACCCCCCCTCCCTTGTGTGCGCCACTGTTTCCAGTTTTTCTATACAAAATTGAATCACTGAACCACTAATAAGTATTAATTTTTATTAATTTTTATTTTATTATTTTTTAAGAAAAAAAATGCTCCATTAGAAACGAATTTTACTACTGCTACGTTGTGTGGCAGCCACATCGCACAAATATGCAGTTGTACAAAAATTTTCAGGCATGTTATTAAAAATATATATTTTTAATTGCTGAGTATATTTTATTTTATACAAAACATTTGATTTTTTTGCAATAAAAAAATTTGACAATTTGTGTATCTAAATCATCAAAATAACTTGATAGTTAAAGGGTTAAGATAGACATGTATGAATTTAAGTTGTAGAAAAATTTACCTCGTTAACGTACGAGTGATTATAATTGATTAAGGGCAAACAGAATTTTATATACTATATAAAAAAATTTCATTCGTCAAAATTTCGTTATGCCATAGAACCATACATACCGGTTTCTTCTTTCAGAAGAGTACTAACATCCCGTGGATTCTGCTTTGCTCAACATACATAATTGAAATGACACTTCTGGTGTTCCACTATCCATCCATAAGGATTCAAAATAGATTGAAATACTTTAACAGAAATAATGAAATAATATGTGCAGCAGTTAAGAATTTTTAACCTTAATTTCGAAGTGTTATTTAAACTACTTTTGGTGACCATTTTCTTTACAATAAACATAAATTTCCCCAAATATATCCAATGTTTTATTTAGAAAGCAACAATATGCAACATTTTACTTTTAAATGAATCCCCATTAAGATATCCCTTTGGATTATGAATCTTTTTAAAAAAAATAATAAATGTAAACTAAGGAGGGAAACAACAGAAAACTGCAAATAGCAGAATAATATTTAAGGAGGTTAGAAAATTTCAATAAATATAGAAGTAACGCTGTAATTTTACAATTCTCTAGATCCTTAGTCCTACATACATGAATGTTTATTATATCTAAATGAAAAATCAAAATTAATATCTTTTAAATTTTGTGCATTATTTAATGTATTTACTATGCATTTATACATCGAGATGTGCTTTATTATATCAACTCAACAATTTTCTTTCTTCCTTTTTTCATGTTCTATATTCAAAATAATCACAAATTAGTTTATATTAAAAATTTACTCAAATCTCTTGTAAAACTGAACATTACAATAGCATGAATTTCATTTGTAAAGTTTGAGTGAGTGAGTGAATATTAACGGCACACTGTGTTCAGCTACACGAGGGCTTTTGGCGACGGATCACGCAATTTTGAGCCATGGTCAAGTGACGTGGACGACACCTGAGCTTGTACCCCCTTCTCCTAAGTAGGACGTTTGAGCTCTCGACAGATTTAACGTGTATCGCTCCCCTATACGGTGGGTCTTTAGTGGTACTGGGTTTGAACTCGTGACAAGGCCAAACACGCTCCGATCCCTTGATCACTTGGCTACCGTGGCCACTTATAAGGTTTGAACAATAATAAATAGAAATTTTTTAGTTCGAACGGAAGTAAAAATGATAACGAAAGCACGGAAATATACAAAGGTTTTGTATTCTTTTTTATTCCTTTCTTATTTAAAACAACAATTTTAATTTTAATTTTAATATGCTTCAGGTAGTTTTTATTTTTTTAAATAACATTTCATATTCAGAAATTCGTATGATTTTTTAAGGAAAAAAAATTAATTTTTAAATAAAAAATTAGATATTGCACTTTGGAACCGTTAAAGACAAATACTCCCTCTCCTTTCCAAAATAACGATATCTGAATAACGTTGAATGAAAATAAGTTTTGCAAGAATTTTATGTATGGCGTGAACTTTGGGAAAATATCGAAAACGGCGTTATATTAGGCGTATAATGAGACATATAATGGTATGCATAATGAGGTATACAAATCAATGGATTAATTCCTCCATTTGCTTTTGCGTTAAACAGTTTCCATACCCTCGCGTTAATCAAATTTAAATTCAAACATTTCCCCAGATATTTATATGAAGAAGAAATAGCATCAATTTTCATTTTTGATGTGTAACATCTTTCCTCTCGGTTGCTGGATATTTTTTGGGAGTGATTTCTTGAAAAGGGACGGATGTGTGCAACAGGATGGGACGTAAGCGCGCTATACTTGATTTGACCAGAGAGAGTGCGTGGCTGTGTCTTTTCGCTACCCTCGCATGGGGTCCAACTCTAGTAGCCATCAAGCACTTGAGCGCTTGACTCTAAATCCGTTAGTCATGATATTGGGGACATAAGTGCGGCAGAATTCGTATTTGAAAATGGACAGTGATTTCGGTGGTCGTATACATTTCTTCTAATCAAACGGTTAAAAAAAATTAAGGGTTTCGTGCCTTTTGTACTTTTACCATATAACGAAGGGGGCGCTGCTCTTTTAAAAAAATTATCACTCGCTTCCCCTGATTTTGAGTGGTGATTTTAACTTTAACTTCAGTTTGCCAAAAGCTGAGCCGTTCATAGCTTGTATGAATGATGAACTCAAGCTCGAAATGAACACAAATTAGAATGTTTCGACTGCTAACAGTAGTACTGTTATTGACGCTGTTTTTTTCAACGGTTTTTAAATACTTTGAAATCCCAAGTATATGTGTCATATTTTAGATATCATAAGTCTATTGTCTCCACTGTTCCCCAAATTCAACAAAAATAATTATTTTTGATAAAATATTGCATTTTTTTACTCCTTTTGTTATATAATTAAATACAATTTTCATTAAAGATATAATTATTCGATAGAAAATTGTTTCCAATCATACTCGATTCATATTTTTTTTCAGGAAAAAAGTTAATATTGCGTATTTACCACGATAACATGTCAGATGTAATACATCATATGCGACTACTGTAAGACTCATTTCTTTTTTTTTTATTAACGAAAGGGTTTTGAAGTGGAAAATGTGAGCAATGTTCCCAATTTTCAGAAAATAAAAACTGGGCTGTTCTATTTTTCCATAACATAAATTCTTTTCTCATGTACTAAAATTTTAAAAGTACAGTCACACCCGTTTATCATGTCATAAATTATTGATTCATCACGGCTATCAATATTCAAAATTCTTAACCAATGTGAATTTTAAAAGAACACAGAAGATAAAAGTAACAAAACGAACGAATGCATTATTCAATCAAATTCATCATTTACAAAACCATTCGTCATTTGCATACTAATGCCGAGAAAATAGAGATTCTATCTCTACCCTAATGCATTTTTCAGGGGTGCGTAAAGGAGTGGGACGGAGACATGCATAATATAAGCAGACGATTCATAATATCGTGAGATAGACAACATCTCTTAAACTCCACTCCTTCTACTTTTGTATTCATTGATTCGTAAGAGAAGACCCAACCTTCGAATTTGAAAAGCGAAATATACCCAAAGCGCCTATTAGCATCTGACATTTGAATATTTATGCAATGGTCTTTATTTGAGTGTATGTGTTTTATAATTACTTCTTGAAACGGTGTCAACGATTGATGCATCGCAAGAACAAAATTAAAATGTCGGAATTGGAATCGAACAATTGACCGTCAAAATATGCTTTTAATTCATAACGGTGATCGCAAGGTATAATTATGCTTCATAAATTAAGACTCGAGCCATGCCGCTTGCTTTTGATATGATTTTATAACAAATGTTTAATTTTTTTTAAGGTATCCGAACACGTTCAGAACCATGATTATAAAAAGGCATATAAATGGATAATTTTCATGATATTTAGTGTCACTTAGATTAAAATACATGTATAAAATTGTTTTAAGCACATTTTGACAAAAAAAATTTATTTAAATACAATATTTCGGCAAAAAATTAACTTAGAATAACCTTTTTTTCAAAATGTTCTCCCTTTGTGAAAAATGCTTCTATTATAATAATATTTTGCCTGTATATAGCTCAGACCTCTGTACAGAGGCTCAACAAGAATTTTTGAAATACATAGCTTAGAATTGGGTTTATCCATGTTTCACGACAACAGAGGGGAGAAATTTTAAGGAAAAAAAACCACCGATAATTATTTCAAATGGTGGTAACTCTGAAAATAATGTAAATTTTTCAAAAATCTTAGTTTAGCCTCTGTACAGAGGTCTGAGCTATATACAGGCAAAATATTATTATAATAGAAGCATTTTTCACAAAAGGAGTATATTTTGAAAATTGGTCATTCTATGTTCATTTTTTGTCAAAATATTGTTCATAAATAATTTTTTATTGCAATGCTATTCTTAAAACAATTTTATATACATTTTCTAATCTAAGTGACACTAAATACCATAAATATTATCCATTTATAAGCTTTTGAAAAATCATGGTTCCGAAAGTAGTCGGATACCTTCAAGAAGTCCTTAAGCATGGACGTCTTTAAAAAAGAACAAAGAACATTCTTTTACGTAATTTTTGTGGCCATGATGACCAAGTGGTCATGGTCTCGAACTTGTGATCGGCGTTGTAGAGTCGTGAGTTGAAAATATAATGCAATAGAATAAGGGTGAGCATTAAGTCGATCGTGATCGACTGATGGACCACCAAGACATTTTGAGGCGATAGCAGTAAGTAATTATGTACCGAAATATTCAAGATTGGCTGACAGAATGCAGACTAACTCTTTTACTGACTGTAACAACGAGGACTAACTCTAGACGAAAATGTTTTATTTTTTACTATATTTTGAATTGTTTGGTAATAAATGCATCATTTGATCTTATTATATTTGTGGCTACATTTATATTTGTATCTTGTATTTTGCTTTAACCCTTTATCTATAGACGGTACTTATAAGTACCACTCACTTTGAAATTACGTAGAACAACCATTTTTACGAATACTCTGACGATACTTAGCAGAAATATTCTTTGAAATCCACTCTTTCAATATATATGGCAGCATGGGTTCTATGATGAGTATTTTAGCAGGGAAGGCGAATAGTTTTATAGCAGAAGTTGCGTTTTCAGCTGAAGTTTTAATCGGATTGCGAAAATTGTCATTTTTGTTCCGAAAAAGTAGTTAATGTCAAAAGGTAAGGGTCTTATTTTTTTATATGTTAAGGAAGACCTTCGAAAACGATTTGACTATTTATTTTAAGTGTACAGTGCATATAATTAATTTTACAGCTGAATAACTTTGTGGTACTTATAAGTACCGACAGCACACTTGGCGTTGGAGCAAGAACTTTGTTTTTTTCGTCTGTGCAGTTTATTATTGATTTTTTTTGTTCTGTTGAAGCGTCATCACTGTACTGTAATAGTGTTATGCTTTTTTTAGCGTTTCTTTTTGCTTAACTGATTTATTTTGCTTTTTTTATATTTTTTTATTTGAGTGTTTTCAAAAAAATTGTAACTTTGAATCCGGGCTTGTATTATTTATTTATTTATTGCCACACAATTAAATGAAATATGTATTCGTATTTCAAAACTTATATAACATTATTTTAGTTCCTTTATGCGAAACAGAGATTTAACTGTAGTGGAAGATTTTCAAGGTGCTAATATTATTTTTAATATTATTTTCTTTTCTTATGAATTCTGTAAAAAAGAAGCTCAGTCTTCAAGAGGCTTTGGATTTGTTATAGAACCTATCATCTGAAATCAGGGATGTAGTAACAGAGGATTTTTCTGATGAAGAAATCCCAGCAAATTATCTGCTGGAATTTTCGTTAGATTCTTAGGATGACGATCAAGAGACTGAATTCAAATTGCAGTTGTTAATTTTAAGAAAATACAGCATTTCTTACCCCCGGATGCAATGCTTTAAAAAATATTCAATCGAAACCTTACTCGAAATGCACAACGTGTAATGAATTTCTGTGTATTAATGAAAAAAACTGTTTCTTTTTTAATATCATCAAATTAAGTTTATGTGTAAAAAAAGTAAATAAATTTCTAAAATTTAATAATCTTTAAAAATAAATATTCGTGCTGTAAATTTATGCTTATCTGTGGTTATTTAGCATTTTAAGAGTTAAACTGGGTTAAAAAAAGTCATTCGGTCTTTTTATATTGTCAGAATATTTGAGACCTTTGTGTGCTAAGTAGCAATTTAATTAATTAGGTCTAACGAATTAAATTTCCCAAATTTGAGTATTTTATTTATGTAAATCTCTTAATTATCAATGCAGTGATCCAGAAAAATATATTGCATGAAAAAATGTGCAGTAAATCATAATGCGGTAGATAAAGAGTTAAACTCGATCTTAAGAGTGTAAGAATTTTATATTCTTGTTGTATATATAAGTATATATTCCGTTTTATTATTAAGCTATAACAAATATTGTTGACCAAGGGTGTCAAACTGAAAGGCCGACTTGGGCCAAAAAACCAAGGTTTAACTTTAGGAGGGCCACAAAAAACCAATATTCATAGAAACGTAAATCTATTTCGAATAATACATTATAATAAATATAAATAAAAGAAAAATTTAATTTTTTCGTCTAGACATGTCCTTTCTTCTCTGCTACTATCTTTACTATTTCGGGAGAAATTTTGATATATTATAACATATTATTATGTGCCGATATACTGGCCGGGCCGCAAAAATGTTCGTTGTGGACCGTGAGTTTGACACCCTTGTCTTAGACCTTTTTCTTAGCTCACCACACTTACGCCATTGGGAGGACCGCAACACCTTGAAAAAATTAGAAGTAGCCCGTACCCTGGAAAAGTTTGCCCACCCCTTCCACAGGAGATCTGCCATGTTCAGGGGCTGATGCACATTAAATCTGCCGAGGCTCAAAGTCCTCGCGGTGGTGTGTTGGGGAATTTTGAAGAGGGAGGTGTTACCTCAAGTGTCATCCCTGTCACTTGACCATGGTTCAAAATTACAAGGTCCAACAGCCCTCGTATGGGTTCAAAGGACGACGTAAGTTAAATCGATCAAATTTGCGCCTTTTTAAAATTTTTGTTTTAAAAACTTTTTTTTATTGATTAAAAGTTATAGTTATTGAAATATTTATGCAAAGAAAAATGCGTAACATGCATATCAAAAACGTAAATCTTTGCAAAGGTTATAAATTGTCTTTTATTATTTTAGAAAATTTGATGTCTTCGTTTTACACTAGCTTTCGTCTTTCTTTTCCAGGAAAAAGAATTCTGGATGCTTCAGCTTGTCTTTACAAAATATTAAGAAGAATTATTGTATTAAAAAAGAATGTAGTTCTTTTCAAAAAGCTTCAGAAGGATTTCAGAATTTTCAAGATTCGCAGTATACTTCACAAAATATCCAAGAATGGATTAATAATCCGTAGAAATAATCCGTATACTTCGTTTGAAATGACAATGAGATGGATTAAGGGGATAGATCATTCCATTCTTAGTATGAATATATATTTTTTTCCGAAATTCCTTCCGTGGATATTGAAATATAGTAGATTATTTGTAGAACAAATCATTGACACTGTAAATCTGAAGCTATTTTGATCTAAATATATTCAGAGAACCTTAACAAATTCTTTCCTCCGTAAAAAGGTTCGAAATTCTATGAGAATTCTTTATACCTTTTTTATTAGATTATTTTTGAATAAAGTAGTCTAATAAAAAATACAGTAAAAAGAATTCGCCATTAATTGCAAATGTTACACAATTTTAATTGCACACGGGAGGCGTATTAATATTCTTGCAATTAATTTTTCTTAATCAAGTTCATAAAAATATTACAATTGATAAGTATTCAAGCTAAGAAAATTAAAATACTTACAATCAAAGTATGAACTAATTAAAGCGTGGAAATTGAATTGTGAAGTAATAATCATATTATTGATTATAATTATAAATTTATGCATGACTTAAATAAAAAGTTTTCCATATTTGAAAAAAAAAACTGTTGCTATTACTCTTTTCATAATTTTTTAAAACATCTCGAAATTTTAAAGCAATCTTTTAGAACTTTTTAGAAAAAAAATATCATATCTTTGAAACACCTTTTCAACAGATGAGTAACTTAACAGGTATATTTCACAACTAATTCGAAATATAATATTGAGATTGCATCACTATCTCCTTAATATTTTCTTCTTTTACGGCCATAAATACAGAATACTTCCTTTTAAAAGTCTTTTTAAAAAAGCACTTATGAATTGATCGCTTATTAACCACAATGACCACTTATTTACTATAATTCATCCTAAAAATTAGATGAAGATAAGGGTTAAGAGGAAGATAAGGGTAGACTGCAGAGGAAGATAAAGGTTTAAAATAAGATAAAATTTTAAATATATGTGTGTTGTTTTTACTCCAAAACATCGACATCTATAAAACTTCAGATACATATTCACACTTTCTAAGCCTATTCCAAAGAATGCTCTGTTGCTCAAACATGTACGTTTTAAATAATGCATTCGCAGTTTTCACAATCAACGGTGACAACTCACCAAAACCTGTCCTTATCTATAACAACAAAACTGACTCTTTCCGTCTATTCAATATCCTTCAAGGAAAAAATTTTTCCTTTCCATCAACATTCATATTTGTATATCACCGTTTTGCATAAAATGAGCATTCTCTACACTATGCTGTCCATTTCAATCCTAGCCAGCATGCGTCACAGCCACGAAAAGAGCAAAAATATAAACTTTTCAATGGACCACTAAATACAGGGGGTGAGGGGCCAACCACCTACGTCACAAAAGATAAATAAAAAGTGGCATCACGCCCCGACCTGTGCAATCCCCCATCCCCCTTCAATGTCTGATTGAAGAAAGAACATCGCAGCGGGTTCGCTAGAGACGTTCATCATCAACAAGATTGTTGTCAAGCTCCGGCGCTTGTCGATGACAAGTCCCTGGACATAAAATTTTTTGAGAGGAATACCTCACATGGAGTTGTTTTTTTCACTTTGGAATCTTCGGCAAGTTGTTCTTTTGGAATTTTCTTTAGAACATAAAAACTCAAGTTGCCGAAACCAGAGCTGAAGTATTTATTTTGAAGAACCAATGTGTAGTCATTGGGATGTGGCATGCTTTTACAAATAAAACTTCAAGAATTTTGCAAAAAAATACTTCTTAAAAAAGAAAGGTATTTTGCAGTCAGAAAGATATTTTGAACTCTATAAACTTCAAAGCAGTGGCCTACACGGACTTCAGGGGGGCGGGGACATTCTAAAAATACGCAGAGTAAAGCACCGAAGAGAAGCAAAAATTTAAAATTAACTGCTCTATGGGGATTGAACCCTTCCCACCTTTGTGTACACCCCTGCTTGAAAATATTTTGAAATCGACTATTACAATAAAGATAACTCATTTTGAACAAGAAATTTTATTTCTATTTACAATAATAATAACGCTTATAGCTGTATGTAATTATAATCGCATTTAGCTATTGATTGACTGATTTAGGACAGGCTGGTACCAGCTTAGATTTGTTCTCTTTTCTCTTGACAGTGGTTTAATAGCCTAATATCATTCTCCAATAATCCTCCAGTATCTCTGGAATAGCATTCGTTCAAATCAATCAACCAGCTTATTAATCAGATATCATTAATTCAAGTCATTATGCATCAAATATTGATTAATTTCATGGAAGTTTAGTTTTTTTATATTCTCATTTAGCTATAACATTATTCCATAAACTCTAAGGTATAAATAATTACGTATTGCCCTTTTATTATAAATTTTATTAATTATTGTAAGGAAAGCTTAAGGAATTTATTAACAAATGTCTGTGTGGCTGAATAAAGTACTTCGTGACAAATAAAATTAATAATTTACAGGAAACTTTAATTATTTTTTTTACTGAAAAATCTTAAAATTATCTTTAAAAAAAAGAAGAAATAAAAAAGAGTTTGAATATATTGGAAGATTTGATGATTTGTTATACAGGCAGTAACATTTTTCATTGATGCAAAGAAATGGTTCACAGTAATTGATTAATTGTTTTAAAATGTAAATAAATTTTATTTTATTTATTGAACTATTAAAAAAATATACATAGAAATTTTGAAAGTGTCCTAACTTCCATAGAACTCCTACCTCAGCTGTTCTCTCTTCTGCGTCTCCTTATTTTTCTTATTTTTTCTTTCTTTCTTGTAATATACTTTCTCAATATATTCTGAAGAGCAGTAATGGTAATTTAGTTTTATGAATTAAACATGTATCATTATTTCTTGCCAGAAATCAATTTAAAATGTATAAATAAAGTTAGAATTATGTAACTCTTATATCACTTCAGCAAAAACAAAATTAGATTCTTCTTAAATGTTGATTGTAATTTATGGGAAAATGAAAATTCTTTTTCCTTTATGTAAATGAAAAGCTCTACCACACTTTCAAAAACTATGGTTTACTATAAATATTTAAACATATTTTTCTTTCTTTTAAAATAAGGCATTAAATACTTAAGTCATTTCGATATTGCAATTTAAAATCATATGGTACAAGCTTATTGTGGATTTAAATCAACTTCTTATGGAGTTTCCTTATTTCTTCTGTTACTCTGTTAGAAATTTCTCAAAATTTCGTCATTTGGTTTCAATATTTCAATATATTTAAATAAAGTTCCATATTTTTTTTTAATAGGGGAATTGTGCAAATGTGTCTATTAGTATCAAAGATGCCTTTTTTTAACCGTGTGAAAAAATGTTTGCGCGTGTCTTAATTTTACAAAAAAAAAAAAAAAAAAAAAGAACATTATAAAACATTTTTAGACGACCTAATTAACCATTGTTATATTCTTTAATTATATATTTCAATACAACTCGATAATTTTTCACAAATAAAGTTGATTAGTTTTTATTTCTTGTATCATTTTTTGATGATTTTTTTTTACCAGACCAAAAGTAAAATAAAATATCCGCTCGATTAAAATAATTTAATTTTGAAATTTTTTGCTTAATATTTTTACTCTTGTCTAAATCATTTTTTCAAATTTACATGAAATCTACAGACAATCAATTTTTATCTGTATAATAAAAGTTAAACCTATCATTGTGCTTATTAATACTACATGCATTGTTAAATCGATCATTATGATTATATATCTTATCAATCCATATCTATTATACTCTGTTTATCAACCAACCTTGTACTCAATAAAAGAATTTTATGGGATCAAATCTATGCAATCTGAAAAATATATGCTAATTAGCATAAACTTTTACCTTTAATGCATAAAAAAGCAGAATTTTGCTTCCTTATACTTGTGAGTTCTGCTTACAGTCATGGAACCACTTATATAATTTCGCAATACCTTGTATTCCAAATCATTTTGCTCCTTATTAAATGGCAATTTTTTAACATGAAAATAATAATAACAATAATAAAAATATTTTAAATATGCTTTCAACATTCATGATAAATACAAATTTATTTATTTATTCCTTTATTATTATTACTTGACTAACAAAAAATCCGTAATTATGGCACTCGTCGATTTTATTCAATGAAAAGTAAAAATTTCAGCTGCTCCACTCCGAAAGGAACACGAACCTACCTCATCTCACCAATCAGTATCAAGTATTCTCTCTTCACATCAAACTCCCTCAAAAAAAAAAAGGCCTATAATAAAATTCCATTTTCATCTTCCACCACAAGTATGGTCTGTGCATCAAAAACACATCCCCCTCTTTAGAACAACTCCCGTCCACAGGTGCGGCGGCCGGTCCCCCCTCACTTCAATCGTGGAAGGAACATACTGAAACCTATCATTACGGGCCATGCCTTGCAAAGAGATGCTAATAAAGTGTGGGACGTCTGCCCGTACCGCCCATTCCAAAAGTAGGCAAGTCCCTTACATCCTGCGAAGGGGTACCGTAATTACAGATCTCCGTGCACCTATAAAGGGGGGAGGGACCGATAGATGGAAACCGTCTGAAAATACCTCTGACCTCCCCCACTATTTTTTTGCTTATCCCCCCTCTGTGGCATGTGATGTATGTCTCGTTATGGTCTCGTGTTATCGGTAAAGAAAGAGTTTGGGGCACTTCGCTTGTTTCTTTCTTTCTTTTTAGGTTTTTGTTAAGATCCGTGTATGTTTTGTTGGAGGGTTGTTGAAGGTTGGTCCTCGTGGGAAAGGGTTCTTTGTTGTTGGACAAAAAGATTGTTTTGAAAAATGAAGTGGTTCTGTGACTTTATACAGGAGGTCGGTTATAGAGGACAATGGATATTGCTTTCCTCAAAACTCATTTGTAGAAAATTAGACTGAAAAATAAAACACTTGATGTCATAATGGTGTTGTAGATAGAAACCTAGATTTTTAAACCGTTTCAAATTGAAAAAGTTGTCTTGCCCTGTTTAGTAAAAAAGAGAAATAGCTCATAAGAGATGTGCTCTTTTCGAAAATGGAGTCTGTAGAGTGAAGAAGTTTCCCAACTTTTTCAGTGATATCACATACAACCGAGAAATAATCTTAAAAATAAAACCAGATTCTAAATAAAGCAAAAGCATTCTAAATAAATTTTTGTTTTAACGTAATAAATTAATACACATACACACACACACACACACACACACACACACACATATATATATATATATATATATATATATATATATATATATATATAACTTATTTAGATTAGTTATAATAAAATACAACATTTTTAACAAATCAATTTCATTTTCCTGATAAATAAATTGTCATAGAAATCATTTGATTATTTCACATTATATAAATATTTTTAGATTATTATTCTAAGATTTTAGATGATGTAGAGCCCTTAATTCTACATATTATTCCATTTGTAACTCATCATAGCCAAGATTATTCATGTATTTCTTTATTAATGCAAGTTAAACATCAACAACAAGAAAAAGTTATAATAGTAATCTTTAGAACAACAAAGCATCGCTAAGCAACCAGTCTACGTTGCCTTAACAACAAACAGGCATCAATCCACTTCATTTCTGTTTAAATTGACTTAAGATTACAGATGGGAACAAACAACAAAACACTGATTACTTTAATTTACAAATCGTAATTTTGTGTAAAGTATAAGAAGCAATTTATAAATTTTTTTATCCTGTATTAATAATGCTCTAGTAACTACAAATTTTTTTTAAAATTATTTGCTCCATATTAATGGTACTTATATAGTTTTTAAACTATAGGATAAAAGAAAATACGAAAGAAAATTGTTAAACTCAGTATATTATTTAGAGAAATACAAAATGAATTTGTAAGAATAAAACAAAAGTTTGTTAAAAAAATATTTTATATGGATCTATGAAAGGAATTTTAAAAGTCAATAACTAAGAAATTACAAGAGAAATGGCTTGATGAGAAATGAAAAATTTACACAAGTGTATAAATTATCAAGTAAACATTCGGGCTCCTATTTAGTGAATTCAACAGAACCGAACATTTTGTTCGTTCATTCGGGGGTATTCGTTACATCTGGGTCCAAATAAAATACAATTGTTTTGCACTTACCTTTTACAAACTCTATAATAAACAACTACACAAAACATATCTATAGTTAAAAATTACAAGCTTTTTGTTCAACAGTTAAAAATATTATTAGTGAATTATTACACACCAGTTAATTGGAAACTTTAAAATACTGACCAATAGATGTTTGAAAATCTTTTTGACTCCTGACTCGAAAGAGAGAAGAAAATACTGCATTATTTACATTCTACTGTATAAGAGAGAGAGAGAGGTTTTCACAGTTTCCAAACAAAATAAAACATTAAGAAAATGTAACAGTTTTTATAGGAGTTTCATTATCAATTTTTGCTTCAGAATCGCTATTCATTGGCACCGACAAATCAACGATTTTCTCAACTTCAGTTGAGCAGATACATAGTCCATCCTCAAACGTAACATAATAGTTAAAATCTTAAAATACCCTCTGCGTTGTGGAGTGGATGACATAAGAAAGAAAATTCCTGTGCTATATATATTGAAAACTCACACGATAGATTACACTCATGATTCATCTGTACCTGTAAAGTCTAGTAAAGCCCTGCATTAATAGCGCACATAGGAATTTTTCAAGGGGGGGATCCAGGGTCAAAAGTTCGCCATTGTTGTATCATGCTCCTTTTGATTTTGTCAATTTTCGGGAACAAAAAACAGTAAAAAACTAATTATTGAATAAATAATTAGCATTAATTAATAAAATTAATCTCTCTCATTAATAACAGATATTTAATAAAATTTTACGTACTATATACTTAGAATTATAATCAATTGTAAAAAAAATCAAGGGCTTTAGGGGGGGCCGGCCCCTTAGGACACCCCCCTTTAGTGCGTCACTGGCCTGCATCCATTCCGATCGAAATTAGCTGCTGGCAGGAAAAGTCTTTCCCTGTTCCGGACAAAAAAGATGTTGTTTCGAAAAAAAAGTCAATTTTTTTCCAATACAAATTATTGGGTATAATGGAAAGTTCTGTCGTTTTTTCTTAAAATTTTTTTAAAAAATCACTTTTTATTTAAAATTTAATCTAAAATATAATGTCCTTTGCTAGTTACAACTGTCTGCCAGCGTTATGGCTGCTTATTTAACCTCCTGGAAAAGAAGTCCTCTGTTTGGGAGGAAAAAGTAGTCTTCAATTGCCATTTGGATACCTTCATTTACTCATTTCCATCAAGAAAGTTTTTCAGCGACTTGAATTGATAAAAGTCAGATGGTACAATATCAGGAATTTTTTTCTTGAGGGGGTGGGGTGGTATATAGCTTCCCAACCCATCTCTGCAATTCTTTCATCGTGTAGTCTAGCGTTGTTGTGATAAAAAATCACAATCTTTCTGTTGGCCAAAGAGGGATGTTTATGTTGAATTTCCTAATTGAAAACATCAAGTTGCGAACAGTAACAACCGTTTATTTTCTTTCAGCGACTCATAGTGCAATATACCTTTGCCCTGTATCACCAACAACACAACATAACCTTCTTCTGATGCCCGCCAACTTTGGATGGGAATGGAGGTGTCTTCCCTTTGTAACTATATGCTTTTTTAACCACGTGTTTGCATACTAACCACTTGTCATATACAGTCACCCAGTGATTCAAAAACGATTCCCGTTTGTGACGAGCAAGATTTGAAGAACATTTCGAAGTTCTATCCATTAAATTTGTTTCGCTTAATTCGTGTGGCACCCAAACAAAGAGTTTGGAGCCGTAACCAAGTCTTTTAATGTAATCCAAAGCTGTCTGACGAATTAAAAGCTTGAAGCTCACTTTTATGGAAGTTAACGTGGTATTTCTTCTGACCATACTGCATAGCACTTCGTTATTGACTGATAGCTTTCCTGATCTGGGTTCATCTTTCAAAGAAAAATCACTCAAGCAAAATTTCACAAGCAATCTTTGGCATGTTCGAGCTGTTACTGCTTACTCCTCAATCACGTCACACAAGTTTCTTTTTACCTCCATCGTGTTATTCCCTTTTTGGAACTCAAACAACATACAATGTCTTAAGTGTATTTTTTCTTCACTCATGTAGACAGTTTTACAAGTTTAAAAAAAAACATTAAATTGCGGGAAAATGTGTATAAATCATCAATAGTGTACTAATCTAACTGTTTAAACCGGTTTCAGTCGGACCCGAATTCTTCTTAAGGATCGACAACGCACAAAAGTGTACGTGTTCAAAAACGACAGAACTTTCCCTTATACCCAATAATAATAAAAAAAAACTCTGCTGTTGAAATAATTCGGGGTTTATAACTCGTTAACCTTCATTTTAATCAGGGAAAGTGAAAAATTCGTAAAATAAAGGTTTGGTAAATCGAGCCCCGATTGGTATTTGTCTATTTATGCTCCGTATGACAATCCAAGAGAACAAATGTTCTATGGAATAGCATGAAATTGAAATTGTTCTATGGAATAGCGATATTTTTATTTATAATTTAAAAATATTTGTAGATTTATTTAAAATGATTTTTTTCACCATTCTTGGGTATTATATCTCATATTTAAACTTTCTGTGTCTTACGAAGCATCTATCAGTAGATGGAAATCTAGATGAATACTTTTGAGCTTGTGTGTGTGTGAAACAGTTTTACTATTGTTTCGTAATTTTTTTTCTTGCAATTATAAGAAAGAAGCGCTTTTTCTAAACACAAATAAAGCTCCTATATATATATATAAGTATTGAAATAATAATTCCATTCATAATTATGTCCAAATACATGTATTTTTCTTCAATCGTTTATGTACACCACTAATTATCCGTATAAGATAACATATATATATATATATAAATGTAAAATTACATTATTCTTAAAATAATATATTCAGGAGCAATATGAACATCAAAAGAAATAAAATGTACCAAAAAATTCCTAAAGTATTAAACTTAAGACATTGAATTATTATTAATAGGAAACATTAAAAAGTATTAAATTATTTGATAATTTTTTGTATTAATTCAAAATTTTGAAGATAATTTATTTATATATTCAGTTTGAACAAGAATCATTCAAGCTTCTTAATAGAAATGTAAAGCAGAATCTAATAGTAAGAATCGTTAATTCTTATTTTCTTTAAATACAAAAAAAAAAATCTTACAAATTTAATATTGAATATTTATAGGGCTTTTCATGATAAACATGGAAATTTGGCAAATAGTTAAATATTAATTCATATAAAAATGCCAGTGCTTCAAAAAACAAACTTATGATAAATATCTCTTGTGAAGACGCAATAGGCCCTCTAACATGAAATACTTTCCAATCCGCTAATGATCAATAGCCAATAATCCCATCATCATTCTCCTCTCATCAACCGAAAGGGAAGACTTTCCCACATAAGTCATAATTCGCTCAATCTGAATCAACACCACAGAACCCCCGCGGCAGAATCAAAAAAAAAAGGAGGCACAAAAAAAAAAGTAAGATTGGGTCCTTGTTTTTAAAAGGAATTGCTAATCACACGTTCCGCGCTCATTTACAATTTCAGTCTAATCTCAAAAGAGAATTGGACAACAAAAGCAGTCTGCTCATCATTTGCTGGCTCTGTCGCTGTCGCCCCGGGGCACCAACCGCTTAAAACATCCCCCTCCCCCCTTTCTTATTTTCGATCCTCCCCCCCCCCTTCATATCCTTACTTCGATTCGAAATGGCATCTGCATCTGTAGTAGCTTTATGTGCCACGCCAACTCCCCTCGAACGAAAAAAAAGAACAAAACAAAACCGAACTGTAAGAAATAGAAGGTAATCACATGATAAAAAAAAGAGCAAAAAAAAAAAAAAAAAAAAAGAAAGAAAGAAAGCAAAAGACAGAAAAGGTGTGCCCAGTCGAAATGCTTGGTCTAGAAAATAGCTAATAATATCTTTGTTGGTGCTCAGCATTGATTACCCCACAACTAGAAACTCCTCGAAATGTGGTTTTTATTTCTTGCGCTATTTTTTTTATGATCGCTCTGTGGGCGGGTCTGCTAACACGCAAACGCATGCGGACATGGCTGAGGGTGATATAACAAATTGCTGTTTTGGTCAGATGCACTTTTATGTCCTGGTAAAGGACCTGGGGGATATGCTTGAGAATTCCACCAATGACGTTGGATTACGGAAGCCTAGGGATCATTAAGATATCGCGTCAATGGTTGGCCACAAACTCTTGAATATGGAACGGACCTCCTTTTAGTGCATCAGACCTTGAAAAAGATCTCGCGATACACACACACCAAGAGAAAAAGGGGGTTGCCTCCACTTAAACATTCTGGTAAAGCTTCAAATAGAATCTGGAATAAGAATTGTTTGTTCGTTCCGAGGGGCAATTTGGAGTCTATTAAGGCGGCACTCCCTAGTGTTTAGTCTCCAACCTTGGAAAGTTAAGATTCCATTTTAATTGTGGAGAGACATCTCTTGGTGTTTTTCGCTTTTTGATGGAACGCCCTTTCTGGATGTCGGATTTGGACCAATTGCGATTGACAGCTCGTCTGTTTTTTAGCTTGTAATATGCGATTCAGGTGTAGCTGGGAAGAGGTTGGTGGTTGGCTGGTTGGTTCGCCGCCCAGAATTATACCAGGTGGGCTCTGAGGAGGGAGGGAATGCGAATGGGTTTGTGACTCTTGAAATTACAGGTTTCTTACATTTGCTCCTTGAATTTTTAAGAAACCTTACAACTGTCTTCCTCGAAACAGATGGAAATGCTTGCTTTAAGCAGGGGTAGAGTGTGGAATTATGGTTCTTGATGGATCTCCTCATGCACTTTCATTAAAATGTGCTATTACGCATTATATAAATCTGACATTGAAATGTTAGGAGAATCGATTAATGCGGTATTGTGAAATAAAAATAAGAAGTGGTTCTAAATTCGCCATTTTGTTAAATACATATAGCTATTATTTAGCTTAACTAACTAATAATTTCTTTAGGGTTTAGTAAGATTTTCCATTTTGAAAAATATCTCAAATGGCTTCTTATACTCCAGTCTTTCAGAATAATATTATGTATTGTAAAATTTTGTGAAAAAAATGAAATCGTATTAAATATTCATCAAACACTCAATAAGTAGCTTTGTTTAAAAGATTGATGCATTTTTAGATGTAAATACAATGCTTACTTTTAGTCTATTTAGACAATAGAAAATTCGATCCGAATAAACCAAATTATGTTGATCAGAATTTAAAGTGTATTGTAATGAAAATAAGTAAAAATTCTACGGAATATAAAAAAAATCATGTGTAATCACTGAGTTTCTAATTTTTATATCATAAAGAAACTCGATTATAATCTGTAGATATATCTGTATCTATATCTATATTTAAACGTATATTATTTTATTTTAATTTATACCATTATTTTATTTGCTAATCTGCTTTCTCTCTCAGTACCTCTTTTAATTTTGGAATCCAACACGTTATACTTTAAAAACAGCGAAGTTATGAAATGTTTGTTTCGGAATTCTTCGATTTTGAAGGGCCGTGACGTGCATTTTGATGAAAGGACTAACTGATGATAGCATTAATGATATAAATAAAAGCATGGTAAAATTCAAATATGATGATGTCTCTTTCACTCAGAACTCCGTACTATCTCTTTTTGCCAAGAGACATGTTTAAGTTCTCTTTACATTAATATCTTTAGTAATAAATTTAAACTGACTATTTCATTTACTTATTCAATTCTGAATGAAGTTGATGCTTATTCTTCGTAACACATGATTCAGTTACTTTCCCCCAATTTCAATAATTCTATTTTTATGAGAAGTTTTCTGCAGTAAGAACAAAACATTTGTTCTTATTTTTTTATTCGTAAGTAGTTTTCTAACCGGTCAGAACTGTTCTATCGGTTTCTTATTGATGAATCCATCTATTTTTATTGATAATCGTGTAGCCAGATATAATTTTTATGTAATTTAAGAATAATCTTCTTGCACGATGTAGCTTTTTAATTATTAGAATACTTTCTAATTATGAAAATATGTAAGAATTTTTGGTCAATTCATTTTTCTTTTCTTGCATGTTTCAAATTTATTTTATTTGAGCTATACTGACATCTGAAGAACTCCTCTAAAATATCTCTCATAAAAATTTCTACTTTAGAAATTCATTATTTTTATTAAGATGACGCACAAAGCTAACTTATTCGAGCAATACAGATATTTGAAAAATTCTTCTAAAATATCTCTCATAAGAATTGCTACTCAAGAAATTTATTATTTTTATTATAATGGCATACAAAGGCAAACTTTGTATTAAGAATAGAAAAGAGATATATTTCCTATTTTCTTAAAATGAGTCTTGAAACAAACCATAAGAAATTTAAAATTATACACATACAAATTAGCATTTACAGCTGTTCATCCTGTATAGAACAATTACATACAGTTCTGGCAATGTTAATTTAAGTGAATTTTGTTTCATTCTGGCAACAATTTACGTGTGAGGGAACAAGACAGCTCCAGCTTCCCGCCATTTATTCCTTCGAACAAAGAACAAAAGCATTTAAGCAAAAGACCACTATGTATAAACTTTTCTTTATTTAATAACGACAAAATGACCAACTTAATATGAATTTATATTCCTTTAATGGCAAATTATTGCATCCAAAACAAATGACTCGGCAGTTTGCCATTAAAAAAATCTCTTTTTCATTTTCCTTTTTCTTAAAACACATTCGCCGCCATCTTGATAACAATGAAACCTCAGTTGTTGGAGGAAAAAAAGACTCCAAACACTTAAAACTGACGCTTACACTGAGAATTAAAGACCGGAGGGTCGGGAAAGAAGAATTTTTTTACCATGACATAAACCCTAAGTTACGATCCACGAAATATGCATAGGAGTAGGAACACGCAAAAGCGAAAAAATATATGGCGTCCCAGCACGATTCGAATCCTTGTTCTGTGCAAAAGAAACATTCGCAGATAGATTTTTGGATTGTAGTTTGCAGATCCGTTCATCGCGGCTCTTTTTTTTTTTTCGGTGATGAATTGATGCTCAAGTGACGATCTAGATTTACTGGATGAACAATGTCTTTCGCAAACGACGGCAATGTATCATGCTTATCGTCCTTTTTAAATTGACAATGATGGAAGCTCCATGTTTTAGAATGGAACTGATGTTCGTATAGAATTTTCCTAATTCTTTGTGACAGCTCTCTAGAAGGATCGAAAGACGTCATAATTTAACACGAAATGTTGAAAACTGCAGGTATTGTAGTTACTAAATTCATCTTATTAATAACGATTAACGTTTCTGAGTTTCGTAAAGTTTCAAAAGACTTCTTCATTAAAAAACTCAATAATTTTCTTCAAATTTTTTCCTTGGTACTCTAATTCACTTAAACGTGAAATTTGTATGGAACGAAATGTTACATATTCGATATATATCTCTTAAAAACAAGTAGTCTTATACTATCCTATTTGCAATTTTTTTTGTAAGTCTAAGAGTGCAGCACATATAGTGTATTTATATTTATTTTTATTTAAAACTAAATCCAAATTTTTTTTGATGTTCTTAGTTTTATAGTTGTCTATCATTCCAAAATAAATTTTAAATTTTTACTGTTCAAAATCTGTTATTTCTTCAAAAATATTTTTAATTAATAATTATTGAGGCATTTGTATAATAAGAGTTTAAAATAATATATATAGTTCTTAATAATCTTTAATATAGAGACTGAAATGAACTTGAATATTGTAAATAAATGAAATATGCAGATATTGGAAACTCTCTCTCTTAAAAATGTGGACGCAGCAGTATTTTATATATGTATATAATATTTAAGGAAATTTTTTATTCCTTTTTTGTAAGCGTACTAAACATTGTTATACGAAAATATAAGAAAAATATAAAAATTAGCATAGCAGTTATTCAAATCAATGTTGTGATATGTAAGCTACTTATTTAGAAAAAAGTGTAAAGCTCACAAGTACAAAAATATTTTCGTACAGACAGCTCCTGCATTAATGAATGAATGAGTTTCTATATAATGCCTTTACAAATTTATTATAAGAGTTGCCTTATTATTTCTTTTCTCGATAGAATTATTGCTTAAAATTTTGTTAAAAGTTTCTTTTCATGAGATGAAACAGAATATATGTTGCAAAGAATTCAAATGCATATTGAATAGTGAAAGTCAAACACATTAAAGCTTAAAATTTACCAAGATCACACATTAAATAAAACCAAAAAAAAAAAAAAATAACGTTTCATGTTATAACAAATTCGAAACCATATCTCATAGTTATTAAAGTTGTATAGAGGCAGAATATTTTGAGTACATGATTACTAGATTATTACCATATGTTTATGTGAAAGTACCATCGCAGCTCTAATCGTGTTGATCTCCAAAATGCAAGCAGAAAGCGGACAGCTGCTACCACCACCCACATGTTTGGCTTTGTCTTCCAACAGTCAAAACAAATCGAAACAGGATTTCTAATCTTGTTATGCTTCATTACATCTCTTGAGTAAAATTTGTCATCAGGATATAAACGAGTCAATTCTTTAGGAACGTCAAAGATTTTTTTTATCGTCATGTTTATATTTTATATGTTAATTAGAGTACAATAGATCAGTATATCCTTTCTTTTTTTTAATCTTTTGAATTTTGCCAATAACAAATGATTTTTTTAAATATTTTGATATTTTAAAGTTAAATTCTCTTTAGGTATTTACAAGATACCTGTCCTGAAAATAATTGAATAGCATTTTAGCTTAAAAGTAATAAATCATTACATTTCATTTTTGTCCTCCCCATGTGGCAACTCGTGCGGTAGTTTCAAAAATTAAGACAGATGAGATTAATTATTTTGTTTAGCACTGAGGCAACAATTTTTTTATCTCGATTTGTTTTTATTTTTATTCAATCAACTGCTCATCGTCTGATTTTATGTTAGTTATGCCATTAATTGTTCTAAATGTTATGTGGTTTGGTTGAGAATAAAAGTAAGGGGAAAAAGGGGGATTTTGAAAACACGGACCTCAGACTAAGGAAATATGCTACACAATCCGCCCCCTCCTAATTTGGAAATTTTCTTCCGTATTGCCATTACTATTGATTGGGAATTATTAAGTTTAAGAAGTTACACTCTCTGCCACTCAGAAAATAAATCATGAAAACTGTATAAGTAAGAGTTTTATGTTTCATTTTTCTTCTAAATTTGCATTAATTTTTAGAACAAATATTAATACACTGGTAGATGTTTCTTAATATGTCAGACTTTATTATGTTGTTATTGAAAAATGCTTCAAGAGATCTTTCATGCTCTGTATATTTGAGAGTATTAATAACATAATTAGCTTATTATTGTACTGCAAAAGTTGTAAATTGTTGCAACTAAAATCTTTAAAAATATTTATCAGTAAAATATTGCCCACAAATATCTTCCCCGTGAAATTGTCACTCATTAATATCAATATTCATAATCTTACTTCTTATTTTGAATGAATTAAGGTAAAAGAGTTAATTATTTCGTGCATGTTTTACGATGAATAATAGACGAATTAAGAAATATTATAACTGAATATTATAGCGGGGTTTCAAAAGAAATATTAATGATCCTGTTTTAAACTGCTGAACCGTGAGATGTAGTTCTGAATCCTAACCATCTTTTGTGAAAAGGGCACATGTGCGAATCGAAATCGGCATAATATGTTTCTACGTTTCGAAAAATATTTTACTCGCTTATTTATGCAATTCTTTTTCTTTTTTTCGGTCTTTTATAAAAGATCTAATGGTACCAGGGGTGGAGAAGAGAGGATTCTTTCGTGGAACCGGCGTTCCATTTGTAAAATGTCAAAAGTGTGAAATTTCTTCACAGAATATCAATTAGCTGGGCTTTGAATTCGGAATGCGCATCTGAGATTATAGAGAATAAGGAAGGCAGAGAACTCTCTTTTTTTTCTGTGCTGCTTTTTTCTTGGCGGCGTCGGCCCAGCAGGGAACAGGACCACGCGGGTGTTCTCAGGTGTTCGACACAAAAGCCCCAAAATCGAAATTGCTCGAATGCTAAATGCGAGGTTGGGGTTAAAGTGTTTTAATAAAGTTTTATTGTGCAATGAAATTTTTCTTTGTGCGTTTTTTCTTCGATGTGCTTTCTCTCTCTCTCTCTCTGCTTTTGATGCATGGTCTCTTCCGTCTTTTATTTCATCTTATTTATTCTTATATTTATTTTTTTCAATATTAGTTTCTTTTTCGAGAACAGAACATGCCGACTCGGACTTTGCTTCCAATTGCTTTTGGTTCGAATAAAAGCAAAATGTTTTTCAATATGAAACATAGTTACCCTTTTGCATGTAAGACTTTATTGGGCTATTTTCTTAAAAGTTATGGACCCTTAGACTTGAAGTCGAACATTATAAATGTATTTCTTAGGTATACAAGTTGGTAAATGACCATTTCAATAATTCTCAACCCTTTTTGTTGTTGTTGCGGTACCCTTTTAACAATTTCAAAACTGGCTCAAATTGGTGGCACACTAACAATAAAATAAGCTTAAATGAATTTTACGTATTTATAATACACTATGTAAAATAGATAATTATTTTCAATATTGAATAAAATAATATTTATTACAAGGACAGCAAAACGTTTATTGAGTAATCAATTATAAGAATACATTTGATACGAAATTTGAGGAATTTTTTATAATTTTGTTTATATTTGGTTATAAAAATGATAATGCCACTTTCCTTTCGTCATCTACTTTTAAAAGTCTCGATCTTTTTTTACTTTTTATGTGTGTCTGTATTTTCCTAAAAATCCTATTTAACGCAAATAAGATGTAGATAACTGTAACAATATTTTAAAACCTTTTCACATACACATCTCACTTTGCAACAAGAATGCACCCCCAGCAACCTCGTTCCATGTTATGAGTGTTCTTCAGAGTCATTTTTGGGTTTATAATTTAGTTTCATCCCACCTTACTGGATACAGTAAAATGAATGAATTATATCTTTCGATTTCAGAAACTTGTTGCAATAACAACAGAAATGAAAATTGAAATAGCAACAAAAGTTTGTCTTATTAAATAATGATAAAAATTGGTCATTTATCTGCAGTTTTGCATAAAAATAAGCTATGTTCTGATAAATAGGTTTTATCACTGCTTTTAAGGAATAGGGTGCCAGCTCGAATGTCATTCTTGTCACTTGACTGAAGCTCAAAAGTTACGAGGTTCGTCACCAATAGCCCTTGTGTTACTTAGAAGTGAAACATTAATAGAGGCAATCAATCATCTTTACACCTTTTTTATCATCCAATAGAAGCATTTTTTAATCACTCTTTATAATCTGTTCCAAACTATGGTTAATAATTAATATCTTATCAGAATAAATTAGTTGATTAACAAACAACTTGGATCTGATAATTTTAAAAAATTGCATTCACCGGGGCTTTTACACGATTTAAATTGTTACAGATTTCAAAAAACCCTCTTTATGCTCCATTATGTTTATCATC
This sequence comes from Trichonephila clavipes, assembly GCA_019973935.1. Lineage (NCBI taxonomy): Eukaryota > Metazoa > Arthropoda > Arachnida > Araneae > Nephilidae > Trichonephila > Trichonephila clavipes. The sequence continues at coordinate 135,337 of BMAU01016054.1, read as the reverse complement.
AGTCTACAGGTGGAGGATTAGTAACAATTTGTCTTTTGTTACTTGATGCAGCGGTTCTCAACATCTCTTATTACTTAAAATGCAACTGTTTACATCAGATTTTACGGTTCGTTCTTCCAGTCAGAAATATTTTTGTACTAGACAGAAGAAAAGAAAACTTTCTAAGGGGGCTTAGCTCAGCAGACCGAGAATATCTGGTCTAGCATGGTAGCTCAAGAAAGCTTAGTAATATCTGAATAAAAAATTCCGAAACCAATAAAAGTAGTAATTGCTGGGAGACAAAAGAGAGCGACAGGAATCCAATGATCGTGGTCTCTCAGCAACTCAAAGCACTCTCTTAACGTAAAAGTGACTCATGTTTCAATTATCTTCTCCACTTGAAACACTACGTCATTCAATAAGTGTTTGGAAATAGAGCTTTTTTGACCAACATAATTATATAGCTTTAATAAAAACGTTAAAGTGACAAAAATTACTTTGCTAAAACGTTATAAACGATTAAAAGTATTCTTAAGCGTGTTGAATGATTTTAATGCATGTCTCGTCAGGGTGTCTTATGGCATGGGTTAACTGGACCCGAAACCAGGGCCTCTTTTTGCTGTCGACTCAGCCTTAACAAGATCATGATTCGAATAATTTCAGCGGTCAAATGTTATTCCGGGCTGTATTCTCCGAAAAACGGGGAATTTTAGACTATATATCAACTGGCTACATGTGACGACCGTCGTCCACTTACTGGACCTAGGCCTACCACCAAACACCATCATTATCCTTTCAGTCAAAAAGAAGCAGTCGGTCAGGCCGGTTCGTACGATTGTAAATCATGCACACTTATTTGTTTCGGTTTATTGTTTATACGAGTATTTGACAACGTATCTTATGTACTCTCTAATTTTCAGAGTTATAGGTGGGACCTACATTTATGTAGGAGCCCAGGGCCTCAAAAGGTCTTAAGACGTCCCTGTGTCACGCATATTTATTTGTTTTGTATGAAACATTTGTACTAATATTTGGCAATGTATGCTATACTGTCTACTTTAAGGTATAGGTAGGACCTACATTTGTGTAAAGTCCCAGGACCTGCTTTTGCGTAGAGGCGCAGGTCCTCAAGAAGGCTCAAGACGTCTCTGTGTCTCATTGTAAAGTAACACGGGGACTCTATTGGTGGCGCACCTCGTAACTCTGCAATAAGAAAACATTGTTGGCTAATAAGATAATTACAGATTAATACGTTTCGGATAAGACTAAATTCAAATCAATGAGAAGCACATATATGCTTCCAATATTAATTAAGCTTTGTACGAAAACTCATTTGCTGTTAAAAAAAAGGTGAGAAAATATACTTTATAAATTCAACAATATACTCTCTTGAGAAATAAAGGGGAATTGGTCACATTATATCAAAAAGAACATTAGCTTATGCTATGTCTCATACCAGTGATCCGCAACTCCTGGTCCGTGGATCAAATGGTGCCGGATCGCTTAAAGAACATTAAACTATTGCCATTTTATTTAAAGTGGTGCATTTCTCTCAGATTTGCGCAACTTTCAACGGAAATCACTTTATGTTCCACGTTAAATCACTTTTATTCATTTTTGGTGTAACTATATTTTATTCTGAAAGCATATTTAAATGTAACTAAATTAAAATTGTTAAATCAAAACAATCTAAAATATAAACAATCAACGTGTCCTACCCTCAGCGGGCCGCGGTAAAATTATCAAACGTTGACCGGTCCGCAACGATAAGAAGGTTGCGGAGCACTGCTCTATACGATGTGTAAATGCTGAAAATAAAGTATTTACTCAAGTAGCGACCCGGATTCAGTATTATGAATCATTTTTGTTTATTCAGTTTGGAAAGATAAATATTAAGGCTAAAAAAATTACTAAGATAATTCGAATGTCAGTCGATAACCATTGAGAATTTCACTTAAAAGAAATTACCTTCCTTATTACTAAATCTATCTCGTAGAATTGACTCTAAATTGTTGCCAAGAAAAAAGTCCAAGATAAAATTCTAGTAAGATATTATTAAAAAGCAAAGCAAATAAAATGCACAAACTAATCTTTTCGGCTTTAAAAAAAACAATACATTCTAGAGGTTAAGAAATAGAAGGGAATAAGATGATCTTGGAAAAAGCTTACAATTTTCATCTCTCCATAGTTAAGAAGAAAGACGCCCTTCTTCATCTAACCATTACCAATCTTCGAAAAAAAATCCATAAATATGCAATATCCGTCTAAAAATGCAAAAAGTATTCAAAAAAAAAACAAGAAGAAAAGAAACATTTTGAAAAGATTACAAACTCTATACAGAGGAAAAAGATTCCTCCATTTTCTCTAATCCCCAGATTAGCCCCAGCGTTAAAAGAGAAATCACGCGTTCATGTAGGAGTCGTACGCTAACTCGGAGGGTGGCTCGCGAGACGGCTAATGTGTTCGTCCACGGGTGGCCGGCAATGGCACATCTTTGAGCTCATAAAACCCATGAGTAAAAAGAAGTGCACATGAACAAAAAGCTGACTTGCTGTCTTGAGCACGACGGGAGTTGGCGGCATCTTTGCGGGTTTTATTTTCGTTTTTGTTAACGAAGAATGAAGAAAAGGCGGTTTTGTGGATGGTCAGGCGCAAGGATCTTTTGCTTGAAACTGGCAGCAGGTACATTCATCCAGTATTTGTCACACACACACAATGATAGGATTCTAAGAAGTGGTACAAATTATTTGAGAGACTTGCTGTATTTGTGTTATTCGCCTTCTACTCCTTGAAGTATCTCAGAAATGAGCTAATTTTTTGGGGAATGAACTAAAACAAGTAATAAAAAAAAATTAAGTCAATTCCTACTTAGATCAACAAAGAAATTTTTTATTTTGGCTACTTTTTGTTAAATAGTTACAATTAATATAAATATGTATATACTTTTGCCAGAATCACAACATTAAGTGGTAATTAATTTTTTATTAATTATCATTAAAGTATCGTATTGCCATCCAAAATAATCGTGTCTATAAAATTTCAGATCAACTGAAGGCTTTAAAAGGGGAGAAAAAAAATATTTTCAAGTTTTGACACAAACCGCCAAAAGGGTCGCTAAGCCGCCAAAAATGATGCCAACGTGGTTACATTTGTAATTCTTAAAATAATTAGTTTTAATCAATTAATTTTTATTAATTATTATTATATTGTTGTATTGTCATCCAAAATAATCCTGTATATAAAATTTCAGCTCAGTTGAGCGCTTTAAAATGTATTTTATTAACGATTGAAAATTCCACCAAGAGAAATAAATAAATAAATATATAAATAAATAAATAAATAGAGATTGTGAGGTAATAGTGTAGGAATTGAAAAAAAAACAAGAAAAAATAATAATTGGGGGGAGGGGGCAGTTCAATTTGTTATAGAACACAATGAATATATGCTTATGAATTGAAAATTCTTTAAAATCCTAATTTGATAAATCAACTCACTCAATTCCTACAATTAGTTCACACTCTCTCCCTATTTATATATATATATATATATATATATATATATATATATATATATATTATAATTTTCAATCGTAAATAAAATACTTTCTATTTATCCATTCAAGTTCAAATACATTTTTTAAAACTTGTAGTGAATGACACTTGATGTTAAGACAGTTTTTTAAAAATTTCCATTCACTAATTAAATTAAAAAAGGAATAAATAGTAACAAATAAAAATAATAGTTCAACAGCATATATAGAAAGGAAAATCGTACGTCGTGTCCCTGTAGCGCAATGGATAGCCTGTTGGACTTCTAATCCAAAGGTCGTGGGTTCGAATCCCTCCTGGGATGACCTAATTTCTGAGAATGTAATTTCTTTTCTACTATACTATTTTATTAGAATAATTAAATTTAATTAATGAATAAACAGCAACAAACAAACAAAAAAATAGTCCAACATCCTACATAGAAAGGAAAATGAAAAATTGCAAGGAAAATAACTTTCTGTTTTGTCACTTAATGTTGTGGTTCTATCATATGTATATACATATTTATATACTAATTGTAACTATTTAATAAAAAATAACTAAAATAAAATTTTTCTTTGTGTTCACCTAAGTAGGAATTGACTTAATTTTTTTTATATTACTCGTTTTTATTTTTTTTATTGTATTAAATTTTTTTTTTCACTAAATGAAAAATTTGATTTTTCTACTTAAATATGAATGCCAATAAGAGTATTTTAAAAATAACGTGCATTTTTTTAAGGTGGATTTCATTTTTTTCAGATGCAAAAATTTTAAGGTAATTGACTACGTTTGGAACCGGGGTTTTGAAAAAGCACACAGATGAATAATTTTTTGATATTTAATGTCAAAATCGAATGAGAATGTACGTATAAAATTGTTTTAAGAACATTATTAAAATAAAAAAATTTAAATGTTTTGTAAGAAAAAAGAAAGAACGAATGAAGTATTTTCAAAATATTCTCCTTTTACAAAAAGTGCTTCCATAAAAATATATTGTCTGTTATATAGGTAGGACTTCTATACAGGAGTTAAACTAGGATTTTTGAAAAATTCACATTATTGTCAGAGATATGATCAATTGAAATAATAATGTGTGTGCTTTTTGTTACAATTTCTCTACTCGGATTTATTAAAATATGAGTAAATCCAGTTCTAAGTATAATACATTTCAAAATTTTTCTTACCTCCTTTTCAAAATTACTTACAATTTCCTTAGTTCTACTTGGATAAAAATTTTCACTCATGCAAAATAAATAAATGAATAAAAATAAAAAATAATAATACAACGCATCCTTAAACGAATTTTTTAAAGCAATGAAAATGAAAATTTCGGTACTATTGTTTGAAAATGTACGGTGGGTGAAAGTTTGCTCATCATTTAAATTGCTTATGGTGCATTGTATTCAAATTTTATTGTATTTTTTTATACTAAAGCTATCTTTACTTATTACTAAAGAACAGGGCACGAACAAGGAATATTTCTATAGATGAAAAAAATTTTCTGCGACCATCGTCTAAAGCAGGGGTGTCCAACCCAAATGACCTTGCGGGCAACTTCGGGAAAACATGATAATCTCGCGGGCAGCACATAAAAATATGTACCTTTATATCAGATTTGGAAAAAAACAAAAAACATTTATTGAAGTGAAAATTTAAAACAGAATGAATTATTATTATTTTTTCTTGTATATAGACATAGATAATATAATAATGTTTATATTATATAATACTGCAATGATCACAAATAATGTTTAAAATATTACAGTTGCCATTTTCTTGAAAATTACGGTGTTCCTATTGAATTAATCTTTCGCTACTCATTGTTGAAATTTGATAGTGCTGCCATTCTCAAACAATTTAGTATACATTTCCTGCTATCCTAACCGTCCTGAATATATTTTTTTAAACTTTAAAAAACATATCTGAATAGCTCATGCATTTTGGGCACTCTAAACAGAAAAGGAGGAGGAGAAATGAAAGTCACACACAGAGAATCATGTACCATCCATAGTACAGGATATGCATAATGTAATTCGAAATTTATTAAAAAGTAATTAACTATAGTAAAATCAAATGTAACTGTTTGATAAAATATAAATCTATTTTAATCTAAAGGACATTTCTATTATCAAAAAGGATTCATTTTAAAACAAGAACAGGTAACAGGCAAATACATTGTATATATATATAAATTTCCCCTCAAATAAATTTCAAAATGAAAAAGCTTTACATATATGATACTTAAAATTTTTTTTTAACGAGTTGGCGGGCCGCAACTTACGTACTGGCGGGCCACATGTGGCCCGCGGGCTGCGTGTTGGACACCCCTGGTCTAAAGAGTAGCATATATTATTATACTATTAATTTCTATTTGAATCAATAAATATTTTATATAAAATATATTTCCCATTTCATCTCCTTTACTTTCAGAGCCGGTTTACCCATTGGGTGCTTGGGGTGGGCGCCCAGGGGCAGAAGGGCTGAAAGGACCCGGATAACCTGGACTAAACTAGATTTGTTAATTATAAGTTTCAATCCACCAGTGTCAAGGGGCCCAAAATGAGTTTAAATCGCCCCTGTTCTTTTTATTACTAAAATGATTTTAAAGTCGCTCAGTTAAAATCGTTCAACACAAAATTGGGGGAACTGAAATATTTTTTAGTGTTAAAAGAATCTCGTGTTAAAGGATGTTGCAAAAAATAAATAAATAATTCAACAAAGTTAATTTCATTAGAGTACATTTTATTTACATAAATGTGTATATATGCATGTATTTAATAAAAATCAATAAAACAAAACATTCACAAAAAATTAAATTTAATGTAAAATTTTCAAGTTTTTTTCAAAAACAAAAAAAATTAATGAACTTTTGGAAAATAATCTGATATTTTTCTTTGCATTGTGTTTTTAGCATCAAATTGTTAATAAATTGTTTGATGTTGCCCATTCTTTTTTATTCATTTCACTTTGTGATTGTGCGTCTAAATAATTGTTCCTAAATAAGAATGTTCCTGATTTCGGATGATGTGGGAAAAAAGCTGACTTATTAATTTAATTTTCGTAGTCAGAATGTGTACCAGTGATATTTTTTTTAGCTTTGAACAAACTCCAAAATATCTTTGTCTGCCATAATTGGGGCTGTACACTCATTATCATCATATACTGCAAGAGTGTTAACCTGGCGGCCCACAACGAACACTTTTGGAGGCCGGCCTATATGTCCCAACACAATAATACACAATAAAATTTTTAAAAAATTCTCCTGAAATTGGAAAGTAAGCAGCAGAAAAGAGATATCAAGCGTCAGGGTATACACATTAATCTTTTTTGTTCTTTTATATATGCTTATTATATTGTACTATTCGAAATAAACCTATGTTTCTATAAATATAGATTTTTTTTACTGCCCGCCTAAAGTTAAACCTTGTTTTTTAGGCCCGAGTTAGCTTTTGAGTTTGACACCTCTAATCTACTGCAACGAATACTTTCAATGATACAGGACAGTCGAATAGTACAGAAACTTTCTCAAACATTTCATTGTCTGGTGTTTTCCGTATTTTGTTCATCCCCAGAAGAGAAATAGTTTCGTGTTAAGTGATTTTCGTTTCGTGTTAAGAGAAAAAAAGTGTGAAAATACTTATTAGTTTGTTGGGACTATTGTATTAATTCGTGTTAACGAATATTTCTTATAAACGTATTTCATTGTATACTACAGTACGAAAGTGCAAACTAATCGAATGTTTCTAAAGTTCAAAGACACAACAAGATAAGCAAGCAAATGTGTGTAAATCCAAACACCAGCTAAGATGTTATTCTCCGAGAAAATATGTTTTGATTTTCTGTCTGATTTTTTGATACTTGACGAAACAACTTTAGGGATAAATAAAAATAATCTTTGGTAAAAATTCGAATCCAAACTAAGAACACATTTTTTTCAGATATCAATTACCCAATTTAGCTTGCGTTTTATTACATACAATTAACAATCCATTTAGCGCCTGAGATATACATAGAAAATCAATAAGTTTTACGATTCTTGGACAGAAAAAAGTATTTTTACACAAAACAAGAGAAATATTTCAAGAACTATTTCTGTCAAAAAAAAGTAATCAGTATTCAGCCAAACATGATTTTAATTTGTAACACTTTTAAAAAATAATTGAAATATTAAAAATAATGGATTGATGTGTATATATGAAATGGGTGGCAAGCAGGAGCACACAGGAATTTTTCAAGGGGGAGGTCCGAGGTCGAAAGTTGACCATGCTGATATCATGCTCCTTTTGATTTTGTCGATTTTCGGGAACAAAACACAGTAAAAAACTAATTTTTGAATAAGTAATTAGCATTAATTAATAAAATTAATCATTAATAGCAAGTAATTAATTAAATTTTACGTACTATATACTTAGAATTATAATCAATCGGAAAAAATATCAAGGGCTTTTGGGGGTGTCTGGACCCCTCCCTCTCCCCCTTGTGTGCGCCATTGGTGGCAAGTAAACTGTTTCTTAAGAAAAAATGTCTCTTTTAATGTAATTTGGATTATTCATCATTTAACCGTATGACATCATAAAATGCATTTGAAAAATTAAGGAATTTAAAAGTAAATATAATTTTTAACATGCTGCAATTTTCTAATATTTTTAGTTGTTAACACAAAAGGATTATTAAGCTATAAATAAAACTTTATATTTGTATTTAAAAACTTTATCAGCCATTTTATGTGAATATCTGCTTAATATTTAATAATTAAAAACTAACTTTAAAACACACAAAACTTATTTTCCTTTTGTAGGTATATTTATATATATTACCTTTTTAGAAATGTAATTCTTATACGTGGTTTTTTGAAAGAAAAAAAAGTGCGAAAGATAGTAACGTTTTCATTGCTTGTCTACCAAGAATTCGAGTATCCTATTTTTTTCCCCTTACTTCAATGAAAATATATATTCCTCAAATCTTAATATCCTGCATTCCTTAAACTTGTTTAGCTATGAAATGTTTATAAACGTAAATATAACAACATAATTTTTTGACTAAAAAAATTGTAATTCGTATGAAAGCTTGAAGAACTAACAAAATGTGTATTTAAAAAGACCGTGTTTTGTGGTTGAACTGATAAAATATCATTTTTAAATACCGATTACATTTCAACTATATTGGATTTATATCTTTGAAAAAATGAGGAAAAAAATGAAAAATACTGTTTTGATACATTGTTTATATAATAATATATTTTGTTAAATATACTACAGTTTTTATTCTTTTTGTTAAACTTACATTTCCAATTACATAGATCAAAATATAGTTGTCTGGGTTAGAAAAGGTTTCATTAAAAATCCTTTCTCTTCAATTTTTCAAAAGAAAAAAGGTTTAAAAAATAGCATTAAATGCATAATTCAACATTGCACGACAAGGCCTTCATTAACCCCCCTCCAACAGATATTTGCATTAAATGCATTACTTGTCTTTTTTAATTACAACTTTATCTATCCCATGTATACATTGTAACAACTTTGAGACGTGAGTGTTTATCATAATAAATACTTTTTCTGGATACAAATGTTTTATTATATGTTTTATATTTAGCAACCCGTCTGCCCAATTTGCATTAGATTGTACAATGATAAAACTTCAGTCAGTGTAAAACAAGTTTAATTTAAATATATGTATAAAATATAATGTCCAATCACAAAAAAAAACTTCATTCAAATTCGTAACAAATAGATATGTCTATTTTGAAATCAATGTAAAACACACACACAGTACATATCTGAAGTATTCTGAATACACATCTTTCTACTAACATATTTATTTAATATTAAAGGTTTGGTACTTTACCCCACTATTTTTTATCTCTGTAATTATATATATATATATTAATCTTGACAAGGGAAAAATAACTATCTATGTAGGAAAAAAAATTATACCTCGAAAAAAGTCAGAAACTGACGTATCCAAATTCTCTCAACAGTTCATTTTCTTTTTTGTATTGGATTTCTATCTAATCTCTAAAAGTAATAATTCATCAAGTTGGCGATAAATAAAGGTGTGTGGATCAAAATAAGATTCAACCTATACGTGCCTTCTATTTTCAATCAACATATTTTACTCTAAATTATTCAAGGTAAAGTAAAGAATCATCAAATGAAACATGAGAAGTTTTTAATAAATAATGTGAAACTGAATATATAAAAATCTTAAATGCTTTTCACTTGTTTAAATAAATGTATCAAATACATCATTTTTCTTTTTGAAGTATTATAAAATTATAAAAGTTTTTAAACTTTAAGAAAAACTAAGATTTTGGATATTGACTGTTATTAATACATAAAATACTATTGCGAAAAAACTATTTAAAAAAGATTACATTTTTACTATATATGCTTTTAAACTGAACAAATTATAATCTCTCTTTTCACATCGCCATTTTTTATTTCACTAGGTAATATGTATATTTAATTAATTCAATAATTTTTTAAACAATGTATCCAAACCCTAAAATATGACCGCAGTGAATTTTCAGCCATCAAATAAAAGATTTTTTTTTATTCGTTTGCTTTAATTTTTTAAATGTTCTATATTTACTAAAATCATGTCCAATGATCAAAGATTCACATATTCATAAAAAAAAATTCATCTAAAAGGCTGTGTTTTTTTGCGCAGTTTTTAAAATTTATTTAGGTGAAAGAGAAAAAACAGGTATTGTATAAAGTTTTGAAACGCAAACAAAATTCGTTCTAAATTACAAAACTGCATAAAAACAGGAAAAAATTTTAATTAATAGGGGAATGTAATTCTTCTTAAGCTATTCACATTTACAATATACAATCGAGATTGTTTTATTTTTAACTTCTTTAATTTCTAGTCTTGAAATAATTTTCCATATATGAAAATCATTTAGGTTAAAATCAAAAATTCGAATGTGAATACAATATAAATATCAGTAATGAATCTGGAAGAAGAGAATAAAAGAATTATAACTAAAAAAATCATTCTTTCATTGAATTCCAAATATAAAAGGTTTTCAGTTGAAAGAAGGGGGGGGGGGAGTTTTTTATACGATATGTATGGTAAGTTACATTTTTACTTGATTCGAACTTGATTGACAGAATAACAAATCTAACCTGATATTTATAGGCCTAACTGAATTCTTAGTTAACCGAATCAAAAGGTCTACGTTAGGGCTATGCAAAGAAACTTTATTAGTTCGACGCAATGGTATTATGAAGTTTTCCGTATTTACATAAGAGCTAACCACGAAATTTAAATATTCAGCCATTCAATGCTTCGAAAATTTCTGTTTTAGTTTTCAGTTTGGTTACCTGTAATATATATAATATATAGTACAATGCACTGAAATTGTAACAATAACTTTAAAAACCATATTTCAGCAAACTTTTAACTTTCTTTCGTATGCTAACAAGTTTTTTCCTCCCTATAGTAACAGAAGATGAGTATGTGTTAAAAAAAACTCTACCCGATCTCAAAAGAGCACGCGTGCTGAGAGGGATACAATTCCAGTGTCGGCTCTTTCATCCGACTTACCTTTAACTGAAGAAAAGAAGAAAAAGAAAAAAAAGGGGGGGAGGAGGGGCTGAAAAAGAAAGGGAAAAAAATTGGAAGTGAAAAGAGAGTTCAAAAAGGCCGTCTTCCCTGTCGAAAATTGGATCTCCACGGGGGGGCGTAGTTTCCTTCATTAGTGAAAACTCCAAAACTTCTCTTTTATTTTTATTTTTAGCTCGACCCTTGTCCGCTTCCCTCCTCTTCTTTTCGGAATCCCCAGGTAGGTCAGGCGTTAAGAAAGCAAGGTCAAACCACAATTTTTGACCTTCGACGAACAGCTTTTGCGTGATCATTGCCATAACGCAATGGAAAAAATGGCGAGGTTTTTGATATTTGCTTTTTTTTTCTCCTTCTCTTTTTAAAGACAGAAATGGCATCAGTCGAATGTATCGCAGAAGTATGTAATATGAAATAAGCGAACTCTATTAGAAAATGACTTGGGGTAAAAAAAAAAGTTTTAATTTGAAGTTGGAATCGATATTATGATCCCGTGTAAAAGTATTTTAGAAGTTAGTGATATGATACAGAAAGGTTATATTATATTAATTCAATCGCTAGTCACACAGAACACGGGAAAGTTACATTTTAGAAGATTCGATGATGTTACATTGTATCAAATCATATTTTCAGATTCATTTCTTTTATACATTTTGAACTATTTTTCTAACATAAAATCTTTTACCCATATATTTCGACAAATTCCTACTTAATTAGGCTTACGATATTCTGGAGACTCCAGCCCAGGACAATTAATTGAAATTACTTAAAAGTTTTAAAATTATTAACTTGAAGTTATTGAAACATTAAACTTTATTCATTCAATTGTATTTTCCATTAGAGACGACCAGTGACGCACACAAGGGGGGGGGGGTCCTAGGGGTCCGGACACCCCCCATATCCCTTGATTTTATTTTCGATTCGTTATAATCCTACATATAAATTACGTAAAATTTAAATATGTATTTGTTATTAATAATTAATTTTATTAATTAATGCTAATTATTTATTTAATAATTAATTTTGTATTGTTTTTGTTCCTGAAAATCGAGAAACTCAAAAGAATATGTTGGGTGGCGTATTGGAGCATGATACCAAAATGGTGGATTTTCGATCCTGGACCCCTCCCTTGAAACATTTTTGTGTGCGCAAGTGGACGCGACTGATCATGGAAATTAAATTTGCCACAGCCGTATAGAACTTTTGCACTTTGCAATGGATACTGGCCTACATAGACATCTTCGGCGATGAGAAGGCTGATAACCTTGCCAAGGAGACCCGAAATTCCCCTCAACTTTCCAACAGCCATACCTTTACTGATGCTGATGCAATACCCAGATGTAAACTGACCTCCCCTCCAGTTAAGAAACCTTTCATTACAGATATTAATTGTAACTGCATAATTTCAACCACCATATCCAGACTACGTACAAGATACTTTGAAGGGATGAAAATATCCCCTGATGGCCAAATACTTGTCCTAACTGTCCTGACATTCAACTTTTTCCTAACCATATTTTAATTGTACTTCTATATATATTGGCTAAACTCCACAACATAAATCTAAAAAACCCCATGGACCATCAATTGCTTAAGGTCGTGAACATAGCAAGGGGCGTTTTAAATGCCTTCGATGCCATTTGATTTCATTGTATGGGCAAGACAACACTATTAGACACGACTTTCTCAGGAAAGGTTCTCGTAAAATTCAAAATAAGAATTAATAACATTTAGCAGAGATGTTTAACAGTAGATAGTGAAAGTCTATTCTTATCTGCAAATATTCCTCATAATTGAAAAACTTCTCTTAACTGGAGCAGATGTCCCAGAAAAAGACATTGCAAACTCGTCCTTTTCAGACATATTGCAACAGGAAGTATCAGTCTTTTAAAACACCTTAATTGCTTTCTACGTCTATTCAATAACATTTGGTACTTTCTCAAAACGTGAGCCATTCAACATAACCTTTGGTTTTAAATTATCTAGTTCAGCAAAGTACATTCATCGAATAGATCATCAATATTTATCGTTATTTTTTTTTAAAATTCGTTGACTGCCTTCTAAATTAAACCAGGCAATTTCAGTTCGTAAATTTATGCTCTAAAACTTACTAGCTTTATCTAAATTAGTTCTCGACATCTCTTTTGGATACTAGAACTATAAAAGTCTAGGCTTGAGAAGAATTTTTGTTAATGAATATCATTATTTTCTTTTAAAATACGTAGCAATTCTTTGGCAGAAACCGGTGTAAATTTGTAAAATTTTTGTTCTCATCAAGTTGACAAATTAATTTAGAATAGGTCTAAAGGACTTATATTGCTGTGTTAGAATTAGCCTCCAGTTTCAGAACTAGACTATTAAACATGAAGAGCCGTAAGAGAGAATGTTTAAAAATAAAATGCAGAACATAAAAAATTTAAAAGTTAAAATAAAAAATCCTTGTCAGTAATAAGATGTTCAAAAACAAACCTGGACCGTGTAACCGACGATTTTTTTACCTTATTGCAAGAAAACATTTTTTTGTAAAGTAAAAGAAGTGCTCCTATAAGCAGATTTAATATGCATAAATAAACAAAATACATGTTTATTTTATCGATGAATTTACAGGAAGATTCTGATTCTAACATAATAATATCAATCAACCTGTAATTTTTCATATAGTATTTGTATAAATAAACGCGATCAGTTTCCATTCTCTCGAAGTTCATTAGTTTTGTTTTTTGCTTTCTTCTAAATCAAATAACAATTAAAATGTATAATTTTAACAATTCAAAAAATAGGCTCTCAAATTCTAATTCATTTAAGTCCATACTTTATTTCAATAACATTTTCTTTGTTGTATTTTGTATCGTAATCAAACGATAGTTTTAAAAATGATTAGTCATAGCAATTCCCATTTCAAACTCGATGGGTGCCCATCGATTAATCGAGGTAACACATCGATCTAATCCATTGACAGAGGATTTCTGACGCAAAACATTCCCGGAATGGTAGCAAAAGATCTGTGTGTTATTAAGAAACCCCTTGATTGAGTTAGGCCTCCCCCCCACCCCACCCTCCCTCTTTGTGGTCCGATGATCAGTTCTCACGAAGTTACGCTTTTTAAATTAAGAAAGAAAACGCAGAGAGAGAAAAAAATATCCTTTTAATTTGAAAGTCCATCAATTTATAACCATTCTTTGTATCTGCCAATACGGCGACTTAATAATCATTCATCGTCTTGTCGTTGGAGCAGGCTTTTTGGGACGACTTAATTTATACTTTTCCTTAATGAGGTTACAGAAAACAGCTTTCAGTGTATATTCCACAACAGGAAAGCAACATGGAAAAAAATTAAAAAGTACCGCAAAAGAAGGGGAAAAAATAAAGAAAAAAAAAGGGAAAAAAAATCGGGAAAAACTTAATTTAGCTGAGTTTACTTAACCTTCATCGCAACATCATTGTAACATCTGTCATACATGTACCGCCTTCCCCGTATTCCTTGTATGCAAGAATAGCCACGTTTTGACCCCCTTTAGGTTAGCTGATTACTTTTCAAGCCCGAAAAAAAAATAGATCGATAAATAAATAAATAAAAAGAGATGTTCTAGAATTTATCTAGTCTTGCTGTCAGGCGAGGACCCCTTGTGAAAAAAAGAAGTTAAAAAATAAATACAATTCCAGAAGCCTGAGAAAGTGTCAGATGCTGAAATGTTAATAAAGCTCAGTCAGTCGCGCGCATGCGCTTTTATTAAATTTTCTTTTTTAGCACCGTGAGTTCCAAAATTCTGGTATTAGTTCTACTATAGGCCACCTGGAGCGCTGACAAGGAAGGTAGAATAGATTTTGGGGGGTTTTTTTTTAGCGAAAATAGGAAATGAAGAATTTTTTTCTTTTTCTTGTTTCCTTAAGTTTTAACTAGTTTTTAGTCTCTTTAATAGAGATAGAACAGAGAGTGAGGAAGAATCCCTTTTTTTGGTCGGCATGGCCAACATTGATTAAACCACGTGATTATCTTACGAACTGGAAAAAAAAAATTCTTTTTCGAAATAAGAGAAAGAAATAATTCTTTTTAGGATTAAATTGGCTGCATAATTTAGTTCTGGAATTAAAAACAAAGAAAATAAAATTATTTCGAAGAATTATTAAAAAGATGTTTCTGTAAATAATCATTTTTTTCTTTCTTTTTGCTTTCAATTTCAGATGAGGCTTTAATGTTCTGAAAAATTAAAAATACAGAAGAAATGTATAAATTATTCAAGTACTCTTTTTTCCGCTTCCTTATTAATTTGGAAAGCCATATACAGAAATTTTAATAAATAAATGTATTTAATAAATAAATGTATTTTTTTCCACTACGTAATTAAAAATCAGAGACAAAAATACAAAATTATTTTTGAAGCAATTACTAAGCAATAAAAAAAAAGCATCTGAAAACCAAATGAAGGTCCCAAAATAAATATGAAAAGTATATTTTTACACAAAGTACAGTAAAGCAACAAACTTCATGGTTTTCCAATAAAAATAAAAATTCACGTGATTAACATTAAATACAGCTTCGAAAGTGAGATTTTGTTTTTCTGTACGTAGATTATAAGCTGATACACATTATATATATACTCGATTTTTATAGTCAAGCGATTAATCAGTAAAAAGAATAAATAAATCTATATCACTATAAATCTGCACCCTAAATCAACTGGTACGTGTTATCAGATCTATTTAAACATCTAAAAGTAAACAAAGCATATTATAAATAGTTTTAAATATAATTTATAAAATTATTTCCAGAAAGAATATTTTCATAATATTTCTCAATACTTGTATTTAATTATTGTTTTCAAATACAGTGTTTTTATGTCATATATCTCATAATGTTACATTCAAACAAATAAATAAAAAATATGTATGCTAAAAATTAAAAAATACAAACTGAATTATTTATGTATAACTTAATGAAGAATTTATTAATTTTCTGACCTATTTTACAAAAAAAAATGCAAGAAAGCTTATATAAACCAAATAACTCTTAATGATTCATACAAATATCATTTTTTTGTATACATATATGCAACCAAATTTTATATATAAAATAACACATTATCAATGATTACACAATTTACCTTTTTCTCGAAGATAAAAGAAAAATTGTCCTTTTTGAACAAACAAAACTAAAAGAGCAAATGAAAAACCGGAATTTTGGAATATTAATAATTTGAATGATGTTTTATGCTACCAATAAACTATTAGTCTTTGAAAATGATTTTAAAAAGTTTTCAATTTATTTTTACACAGAGAAGAGTAAAAGATTTTTTACCTATAAAACATTCTTCCACGAGTAAACAATTTGACCGAAAGGCTTCCTACATTTGTGAGATAATCGTTCACCGATTATTCATGACTTTAACTGGCCGAAAGTTGGAAAAGTCTATTAATCAAAGGGAATAAAGACACCGCCATTATAAATCTGATAGGCAAAGAAGTCACGGAGAAGTCGAACTTAAAGTTATTTGACAAAAACAAAACAAACAAGAAAAAAATGGAGAAATAACTTGTGCAGAGTTTGGGAGCAGGTGATTGCATGTATTTTAGAATCGTTTACGAATATATTAAAAATCCATCTGCTTATTTTCTTTTCACAAATGAAATATTTAAATAAACAGCTTTATAATAGTTATAAAAAGATACATCTCAAACATTCGAAATTGAACAGAAAAAAAAAGAGAAAGAAGATTGCAAGGTTTTGAAGATGAAAAATCGTTTGGTATATTTCTTTCGATCTCTAATCGATACAAGAAATGATTTAAATCTCTATCGTTTCGCTCTGAATGATTATCAGCAATTGCGATTTCCAATTATTTTTACATCTGCCTGTCATATTTATATAAATCTCTGACAGCATTTTTTTGTTTCAATTATTGAATGAAAAAAAGAAAAATGAATTTAATTGCCAAGGGGTTCGTAATAGACCCTTCTAGTCAGAAATCGAATGATTAAATTGTTTTAATCTTGATACTAGCATTTTTCTTTCACATTAATATCAATTAGTTTCACGCAAAACTCATCTGATAGATCAATTTCGACAGTCCAATTATATTTATCCATTTATCTCCGTACTAAAGACTCCATACTCCGTGTGGTGCGGGGAAAAAAACTCTTTTCAAAGGCTATTTCTCAATTCAGACATTTAAATGTAAATTCAGTTGCTATACAACAAGATTTCTATCCGTTTTAGACAGATTTTGAGTATTAATTTTGAAAAATGTTTTGCAGCTCTATGCCAATATTTAATAAATCGTGTAAATTCGTTTTATATAGTTATTAAGATATTATTTTTAATAGATTCTGATACCCCATAATACTTCTATTAAAATAAGTTCCATTTCTTAAAAAAGCAAATAACTGTTTAAATATATATATATCATTTATATCATTTATTTATCATTTATTCATTGAAAAATCCAAGTATAATTCTTTATCTATGTGTAAAAAATAAACTTTCTCTTATATATATTTGACCTATTAATAGTACTGAAACGCAATTAACATAAAAAAAATATAATTTATTACTGTGTGTGTGTCTTTGCAATGTATTGAATATTAATATGTAAATAATAATTATAAACCCTAAAGAGTAATATATTGCATATATACATTCATATATAAGAAATTTCTAGGTAATTTTAAAGTCATATTAGAAGTGGCATCTTGATTCATGATACAATTTAGTGCTACTGTAATTTTCATTAAAATTTATAAAAAATGGGGAAAAAAACACAAGCTTATAAGATATTATTGAAAATAATTAAAAACAAAAATTTTAGTGCAAACGTCATCTAAAAATTTCTATCCGTTTAAAGTCTTTTTAAGAATCTTCAAAGAGTTCAGAAATCACCGACAAAGTGCCGCTTTTTCTGCAGCAGTGTCTTTTAACATAAAATTTAATCTATTAGAATTTCTAGCAGATATTTAGGAGATAGTTAAAATTTGACTTTTTTTTAATGTATCTTCTGGCTGTAAAGGAAAGGATTAAAATTCTGAATATTTTTCTAACAGAAAGATATCCTAGTATATAAATAAATCCATGTTAGTAGGATATATGTATTTATTTATTATACAAAGGCTCTGAATTTTTGTACCATTTGATAAGTACTCAGTTTCTCCCTTTAATGTCAAAGACGATATGTGAAATCTTTTTTAAAAAGGTACAAAAAATTGACTCAAGTAATAACAGCCAAAAACTAATTATCGAATAAATAATTAGCATTAATTAATAAAATTAATCATTAATAACAAATACTTAATTAAATTTTACATACTATATACTTGGAATTATAATCAATCGGGGAAAAAATCAAGAGCTTTGGGGGAGTCCGGATCTCCATGATCCCCCCCTTGTGTGCGCCACTGGCAAGAGCTAATCTTAATATAGATAACTTTGAAAAAGAAAAAAAGTAGTTATTCAAAAGCCACATTATATAAGTAAGTAACGTTTAAAAATTACTTTGAATTGAATGATTCAAGTTGCTCATTTTTATTTTATAGCAAACCTAATTGAATGCACTTGTAAAAATTTTATTAAAAATAAAACCTAAGTCTTTTTGCACACTTTCGTCTTATTTATTATATTATTTTTAAATTTTGACTACATGAACTTGCATTAAAAAGTGCGCTATTTGCGTAAAAATCCCATGATAAAATTATAAGTAACATTTTTTCTCTTTTACATAATTGTTTGTTGGAAAAGTTGCAAGTGGCATGCATAATTATTTTTTTTTATCAAATAGTGGCACTCTTCCCAAAAAGGTTGGCCACCTCTGTTATAAATCATCTTATTTTATCAGAAAAATCATTCCAAATTTGAGTCAGCTCCATTCTTCAAAAACAAACGAAGACGTTAATCCTTTGCACTTAATATAGGTTACATCTTACCACTGTATAGGAATCAGAAGCAATAATATCCAGAGAAAAACTATGTTTTAAAATAAATTGGAATTTTGATACTAGGCATGGTATGTGAGTAAAGAATAAATCATAAGTAAGGCTTATTCGACATTCCCCTTTTTCAATAAATATTAAGTAAACTCATTTGCATTCGATTGCAATTTCCGATTTCAAATTCTTTTCCTTAGAGGCATCATTAGCTGGTACAGAAAATCTCAACCCCGTAAGTCCCTGACCTCCAAAGGTCTCAGAAAACAGAATAGTAAGGGAAAAAAAAAAGGTACGATACACATATAAAAAAAAAAGTGAAACGAAATCACGTCGCACAGACTCCATAAATCAAAGAATGCGACATCACGGACATGTTGGAATAGATAGAAAAAAACGCACAAAAGAATCTTACTCGAGAAAGAAAGAAAAAAATTCACCAAAAGAAATAACAGTAAAAAAAAAAAAAAAGGTGTCTCTCTGAAGACATTCTGTGCACGCTAAGACCGGGGCTAATACAGCGAAGTGTCATGCCAGTGATCTTAGGCCCTTGGATGTCATCAAGATTTATTGAACATGCTCGTTTGCCATTTCTAATTCGAATGGTTGTGGTTTCGACCTGAAATCATGCGCAAACGATCAGTCCTGAATGGAGAAATCCAATCTGTATTCTGAAGAGGAAGGCAAAAAGGGCTTTGTCATTTTACTCTACCTTTTTAAAAATAAATCGAGAGCATCTTTATAACGTGCTGCATTATCTACTTGAATTATAGTGTATTAGTGGAAATGTTGTTTATGGTACGTGATAAGTCGTAAAGTTGTTGAAGAAGTGAAGTGAAATTTATTGGATATGCGGACGCGGATATAGTACATGTCGTCTGTGACGTCACCAGGACTACCCACTATTCTCATATTTTCAGAATCCATTCAGAATTTTCAATTTGTTTTCCTTTTTTCTTTGTTTACGTTTGAAACGTACACAACAAAACAATTTAGCTACTTTGTGTGTGTGTTTTTAGAGTTTTGTAAAAATGAAGCAAACAAAACAGGGGGAATATTACCATATTTACCTTCCAATTAAACAGTTACTTAACTTTGTGCATATACTCCGAAAAGTAAATAACATTTCTATTATGGGCCTGTTAAGAGAGAGTTTTAAAAGTGCTGTGTGGGAGAGTTTTCGAAGGAAATGGTATTTTTCTATCGTTCACTATTATAGATTATTTTCATTAGTTCCAGTGGCACAAACAAAGGGGGGGGGAGAATCCGGAACCTCCAACACGCTTGTTTGTTTTTTTACCGATGGATTATAATCTTATGTATATAGTATGTAAAACTTAATTAAGTATTTGTTATTAATAATTTATTTTATTAATTATTGTTAATTAAGATAAAAGAATGGTGGACTTTTTACTCTGGTTCTCCCCTCCCCGCCTTTCTTGAAAGTTCCTATGCGCGCCACTGATTGCAGAGACGTTTTAAGACCCTGAGAACTTTTCAAATGTTGGGCTCATCTATGATTCTTAAAGCTGCACGGTACATTGCATAAGTTATCAAATACTCGTACAAACAATAACCCGATACAAATAAATATGCATGACTTACAATCGCATAAACAGGCTCGACCGACTGTCGCTTTTTGACCGAATGAGTAATGATGGTAGGCCTTGAGCCATTATCATGGTCGACTATCATCTGATGTAGTCAGGTGACATATCGTCTGAAATTCCTTGTTTTTCAGAGAATACAATCGGGAAAAACATTTGATCATTGAAATTATTCGAATCCTGACTTTATTCAACGAGTCGAGGTCCCCATTGTGGCCAAGGCTCTGGGCTCGGGCTCAATTGGCACATGCCTTAAGAGGTCCCTGATTGATTTGGTTCCCTTGTAAATATTTCCCAAAGTAAATTTTTCGCCTCGTATTGTACTGCTGAATTTTAGGATTAAATTTATCTCTGATGTGCTTTTATTTATTTAATACCATTGATTTCTTAAAAACCTTCGAAAAAAGTGAGAGCATAACAATACAATAACTCGTATGATTTCTTTTTTTTATCCACCATCACATATTAAATTCTTAATTTCTTCCTTTTTTTTTTACTAATTGTTTAATTCAGTCGGTCAAAATATGATTATTCATCAACTAAATACATTCTTACTCATTTTATTGTTTTAGCAGTACACAATCACTGTTTTGTCAAAATATGCGTTATTATTTCTCCTCAATTACCATAAATTAGAGAGTGTTTTTTTTTTTACGTGATGTGACTTACCGGCAATTTACTCATCCTAGCAAGAATCCTATCTCATTGTGGTCAGTTAAGAGTGATTGCTACCAGTAGCGCACACAAAATTTTTTCAAGAGTGGGATCCAGGGTCGAAAGTTCACCATTTTGGTATCTTGCTCCAATACGCCACCCAACATATTCTTTTGATTTTATCGATTTTCGGGAACAAAAACAATACAAAATTAATTATTGAATAAATAATTAGCAATAATTAATAAAAAGTAATTATTAATAATAAATACATAATTAAATTTTGAGTAATATTATAACCAATCGAAAAAATTAAGGGCTATGGGGGTGTCCAGACCCCTAGGTCACCCCCTTGTGTGCACCCCTGATTTCTACAAATAAAACTACCCAAAAGAGATTTAAATGCTTTTGAACAAGGTATGTTAAGTAACCCCTTTTATCACCACTCTTCCACAGAAAAAAAATAAGGACTACAAATATCTAATAATAGAACACGAAATGTATATTCACAATGATAACAAATAATAAATTGAATTTACAAAAATGCCTTCCTATAACAAGCGAAACTGAAAACACCTTCATCAATACTTGGTTGAACAAAAATTTCAACTTGAACAGCAAAACAAATTCCGAAACGTCATCAAAAACTATTTGGACAGAAGTTTTATACCGACCTTCGCCATTATTACTCTAATGAGTATTTTCTTAGAAAAGCAGACGTGGGAAGTGGATGTTGACAGACACCCATCTTCCTGTTTGTTCTTCCCTTCCTCAAGACGAGCAAATAAGGCTAGCAGCAGTTTAAGAAAAAAATGCCATCTGAATCACTTCCCTTGATGATAAGGCTCACGTTCAATTGATCAGCCTAATGAACACTCGTTCAGAGAGAACATACCGATTTTTTTTGTTGAAATTCGTGTGCAGTATCGTCGTCAGCAACCTCCAGGACGTGATTCATTCTTGTTGTCCATTGTTTTCAGCAACCGTGTAGGTTCCCCTAATTGGATGCGTCATCGTCATCATTGAATTTTACTGACGATGCTAAATGAATAAGAGGTGGTAGAATTGTTGCTGGAATGAAAGGAATGTCGCGTTTAAGAATGTTTAACTGTTAGGATGCTCTTCACAGAGGTAACACCAATACTTTTACAATTTTCTTTGTTCAGGATTAGGTATCTCACTTATGAGGTTCTTAAAATTATATGTAAGTTTTCATTAAGAAATTAGAGTTTTTGACTGTAGAAGTTGGACAGATAAATGTGGAAATGTTTTTACTATTTATCTCATTCTTGCTGTGCATCAGTGTTGATACCTACAATTGCTTCAAATGCTATTAATAAAATCCCCAAATAATATGAGGAAAACTTAAAAATTTATCAAGACGCTACAAACAAAGTTATTTTAAAAATCTCATTTGGAATTTCACAATACAGTAAAACCTGTTTTTGTGCGGTAAATAGGGACTGCATGTAAGAAACTGCACAAAAAATATTCAGAAATTTTCATAAATACTTACATATAACAAACAACTTTATATGTAAGGATTATATGCAAGGTTTATATGTATGTAACAAACAACTTTATATGTATTATAACATACCACAGATTTCTTTTATGTGGCTGAGAAGGACCGCATAAAAAAAGTCGCACATGAAAAATACGTCAATTATTTACGAAATACACGAGAAAGCTCTTACAAATAAAATAAAAGATTAAATTACCCATAGAAACATTTTTAAACATTTAATTTCGCATTGTATACGTGGAGAAATTTACAAAATGAGTACATAACTCATTGTTACTCGTCGTAATCCAAAACGCGCATCTTCTAGTAATGAACTGTGGTTCATAATTCCTTTTATCCCTTGAAGATACAATTGCAATAAGTTTTTTTTTTTTTTTTTTTTTTTTTTTTTTTTTTTGCACAGTAAAATCAAAGATTAGTTTCTGTGAGGACGGTTGATTGATCAGTTGCTGGTAAAAGTTATGATAGCCAGATATGCAGTATCAAAGTTCTTTTTGGAATTTCAAACTCCTTCGAGAATTGGTATCTATTTTAAAGAAAAAAATTCTCTGAATTCCAAATTCTCTGAAAACTGGATCCTTACATATATTTTATCTACCTTCATAGAATCCGGTTAATCTGTTCATGGATAAAACTTGGAATACGCTTCTAGCGTCTTGGAGTGTATATATGTACACTGATAGAAAACATTACAGTGGTGTCAGCACCATTGAAATTCATGTACCGCATAAAAGAAAGTCAAACAACGATAAAATTGCACGAAAAAAAATCGCATAAAAACGACCACACAAAAACAGGTTTTACAGTGCATTCAAAATTATTCTTTTATAAAACAATTATATGGCACAGTAAAAAGATGATATATTAAATTCAATAATTAATACAGAAAAAAATGGAGAGGTTATGTATATGGAGACATGTTTAATCACTTTTACATCATAATAAATTAAATTGAAAATAATTCATTTTAATCTTTTTAAACAGCGATTGAGAGCTATTCTTTTTATTTCAAACTCTTTCTCAACAATTTCTTAAGGCACGGCATATAATATATATCAGAATTATTTGAACATAAAAACTTTTTCATTCTTCTGGAGTATCAAAATATTTTCTTTGATAGAAGAATATATCACAGTGCACATATTTTCAAACTTCATTCTATGTATTCTGACAAAACTTCAGGTTAACTTAAGTGTGATAATTTTGTTATTCCGATCATTTAAAATATATTCTATTCTAAGACCTCGCAAAATTCTTGTGACCAGAAATAAATTTGCAGAATTTTTTATAAACTTAAATTTAAGGTAGAACCTATCTAAAAAAAAGTATCTAATTGATGTGTCTTTCATTATTTTTATTTATATTTACTCTTTTGACTAGTACTAATTCTAGTTTGTAGTTACTTTATTTCAAAAAATCTAGAGAGAGAGAGAGAGAAATAAAGCATAAATATTGGTGAAATAAAGCAAAAGACACCTCTAAATCCAGTTAAATGTGTTCTAATATTACTCGAAAAATTCGAGGCAACACACTCGCTTAGGGTTAAAATTCAATTACAGCTATTAAATTGTTTTGTTTGAATAAGGTATCCTAGGTTGAAAGAGTGATTATTAGGTTTTGATGTTAGGGCCATTAAAGAGAAAAAAGAAATATAAATATTGGGAAAAAAGGAATAATATATTAAACTAGAGAGCTTTTAAAGTTGTTTTTATAGCTTTATTTTATCTAACTTATATGAATATTTTTAATGCATTTTTTTAAGAATGAAATCTGTACGATAATTTGTGCACGAAAAACGGGATATCTCCAAAACAATGAAATTTATAGCGTATATGTTATAAGCCCTTTAGAGTGCCCCAAAATTTTGACGAAAAATCATTAAAAAATTTTTTAATGCTTATAAAATTACCCTGCTTAATTTAATGCTTATAAAGTATTTTTTACCTTGAAGTTTCTGACACTTCAGAGGGATCAAGAAGTATATCAAAGAAGATAAAATTGCATTATGTCCAATGCATTTTTATTTATCACGTTTTTCTTAACTTTGTAAATTTTGCAAAATTTAATTATATATATATATGTATATATATATATATATATATATTTAAAACTAAAAGGTGATATATATATATGCTATTTATTTAATAATTCTTACTCTTTAAACCAATTTATCTCTTCTTTAAAACAAGAAAATTCTTCTGAAAATCAACTTTTGAAAAATTGGTCACCCAACCTAGTCGAATGCCTTCTAAAAATTTCATTTAAGATTGTTTTCGCCATATGCACAAGAGTCAGAACTTAACACGGAGCTTATTTTTGGACAGAAAAAATGCCTCAATTTTTTAAAAATTTGGGACATTGTAACTCTTACATTTGTTTATAATATAGTGTTTTTAAAATTTCAAAATAGTTTATAAATAATTAGTTTTTCCTTTTAACATGTAAAGGGATAGCTTATTTAGTGTTATGTTACAGGAGAAAAAATGTGTCAACTGGAATAAAAATGAGTAGTATAATAAAATAAATGAATCTCTACAGGATAGCGAAGCCAGAATATAATATTAATGTTTGAGTACTTTTATATCTGAAAAAATATTCCGAATTAGGGTCCTTTCTTAAACATTAGCCGAAAACAGGCATGCTTTTCTATACATAAAACAATATGCACAAATAGGTATTCACAACAAAAAGAATGATTCAATTAATTGGTTATAAAAATTCTTCACGCAAGGGATTAAAACAGACAGTAAACTTTCTATAAGACAAAATTAACACCGCCAAAATGGTGAAATGAATTCCAAATCTTCCATCCCAGCGTTTTGAATGCTAATAATCTTCAAGCCATACCACTACCTCTCATATAATGAAAAAGGCCACACTCTCTCTTATAAACTCTCATACCTTATTAGCCACTCGATGACCCTCGGGGCAGCCACAAACTCTATTGAAACAGCTAGGAAACTAAAAGCAACAACAAAAAGAAAGAAATCCAGTAAAAAAATAGTGGGATGAAGAAGGTTGGAAGGAAATTAAGTGACGGTATATTCCTCACAAAGACACTCTTGTAATGGGTATTTTAATTTCGTTATTACCTTTCCCGTTTCGCCAATGACTTCAATGCGCCTCATCAGTCAAGCGGACTGTCACCGGTTCTAAAAAGGAAAACCTTCTTGGGGGTGGGGTAGGTGCATACTTTAAAAAAAAATCGAGTAGGAGGGGCTGGAACGAAATATAAAATAAAAAAGAGGGGTAGTTAAAAAGGGGGGTTGTGGTATTCTAGGAGAATGCCCCTCGAGCGATAGGGTCGGGTGGAGGGTGGTTTTTAGATTGAAAGGAATGTGTGTTTTTTCCTGAGAGATATAGAGAAAGCAGATGAAATAGAGTTCATTAGTATCTAGATTTACTGCAGTCATTAATTGTGTAAATATTTTATCAGAAATAATTTTTTTTTCTATTGAGAATTTATTTGGATAAGATGGAAAATGATTGATACGGAATGTCTGTATCTGTCTATTCATTTCAGTTTTAACACGCAAACAGAATCCAAGCGATCAAGAATACATATTAAAACTAAATAATTTATTATAATTTGTAACAAAAATATAGCAATAAAAGCTATTTAAAAAGACATTTAGATCTATTTTCTCCTATAGTTATAATGATTTAACATTTAATGAGATATATGTTCTTGATGTACTTTAAGAATATCATCTATGCATGACTGAATTTTAGAAAATTAAATTATATATATATATATATATATATATATATATATATATATATATATATATAAATATATATATATATATATATATATATATATATATATATATATATATGTATATGTGTGTGTGTATATATATATAAAGTTCTTTTCTTAACGTATTTTTTACCATTCTTTGTGAATCGCAGTATACTTAACTGTAATCACTGGCGTAGCTAGATCTGAGTGGGCCCTGTATCAAAATACCGTCGGGGCCCCTTTTCAGAAATGAGAACCCTGTTAGTAAGACTGTAGTTATACATATTGGGGCCCCAGTTGCTTGGGGGCCCGTATCATTGATATGGTGGTAGCTACGTCCCTGACTGTAATCAACACTGAAGTTTATTTCTCAGTTCTAAAGATTTTTTAAAAAATGATTTTGTATCTAAGATATTCGGGATACGTATCTTTATATATTCGCCAATACTTTTGCTTATCGAAATTTTTCCACCCCAACTGTTTCTTTTAATTATCTTTTCCTATATAAAGTATATGCGGATATTATATACAACCACTGTTTACCACTGTTACGGTGTGACTGACATTATTTTTGCATTTAAAAGTAAAAAATGCTGCATTCGAAACTAAACATTAAAGAAAATACATTCATACTCATTACTTTTCCTTTTACTCATGAGTCAACTATATTATGAGGTTTAAAGCATGTTTTTTCAAGAATAATGAAATATTTTACTTTATTCAAAATCAGAAAAAAACGAAAAAAAAATGTCAACAATTGTTCTTATTTAGAATAAAAAGGCTAACAATAATGAGATGCGAACATGACGATAAAATAAGAATTCGAATAATTATAATTATTTGTTCTTTCATTGGGAAGTCTACATTTTTATTGCATTCAATATTATAAAAGTCACATTAGAAATGAACCTATATTTTTATATAAAATAGTTATTATACTATATCCAATAAGCTCAATTCATGTGACGTCATAGTCACACGATAAAAGCAATCATATGTCTTCATGCGCTTCTTTGTTGCGAACATTTGATCTTTTCAGAAACTTTCCCTTAAAAAATACAAATTTTTCAACAACAATAACGCATATAAATAGACAGAATGTATTATCATCATAATTAGAAGTATGTGCACAAAATCAGATGTTTTTTTTTTTAATTTTAAAATCTTCTGAAGAAATTTTTTTACAACATTTGAACATCTTTAATTATGAAATTTTAAATTTTGTCTAAGTTTTACAGATAGAACAACAAGTACAATTAGTTTAACGTCTTTTTTTAATTCAATGGCAAAAACACATGTTTGTTTCTATCATGTGACCGTCATGAATTGAGCCCATTAATGGAATTTTGATTTTTTTTACGAGGACTGGTTTTGAAAATAATTTTATTTATGAGGAGTTCTAATAATTTTCAATGCACAGTTAGGATCTTCTTATGATACATCGATTAATAATAACTGCTCTTTCTGACACTTCGTAACCTATGGTTACTTCAAATTAGGAAATTAGGATTCATTATTTCAATTTATTGAATTACTTAACATTTATATAAGATATACTGCCAATAATTTTAAAATATTTTAGTCTTGGAGCTCAACAAACTTGAAGATTTTATCATTTAGAGCAGGGGTACTCAACCTTTTTTCCCGCCGGGCCGCATACACATCATAGGTATTGTATGTGGGCCACATAGACATGACAGGTATTTCCCGCGGGCCGCATGATGACAGTTATTTTTTGTGAGCGGCAACATGCCCATAGTGGAAAAAAGACACTATAAGACCAAAGCAACATTGACAAACAAAATTGATCAAAATATGAGAGCTCATTTTTTGGCTTTTATTTTAATATTATATTAACACTTTTCTATTAAGAACACACAAAACAATATTTATTTTTATGAATTTTTACTAAGTTATAGGATATAGTTTCTAATTTTTTTTCATCTATGACCAAGTCTCTCGCTTGCATTCTTCTATTAAAGTAACAAATTGATAGCAAAATTGATACATTTGATTGCTTAATTAATAGAATTTCTTGACAAATTTTTTGTACATTGTTCTTCAATAATTGAATTTCTTAGTGAAATGGGCCATGACCGGGCCATATTCGACCCACGGGCCACAGGTTGAGTATCGCTGATTTAGAGGTATGGAGATCAATTTAACATCAAATAGAATCATAATATTTTTAAGCTTCTTTCTGTTAATAGTCTATAATAAGATCTAAATGAATATTTTTCTTATAAAGATGTTCTAGTGTAAAAATATTATGTTATTTCACTAACGTATAGAAAAGTGGTGTATTTTATCGTGAAATATTTAATCTACTTTTCTATACTTTAGTGGAAAATCTATTTTGCTTTTAAGTGAAAAGTTTAATACCTATTGAATGTTTCAAAATTTTGAGTGTATAATATAATATATATATATATATGTGGCAGCCAAAGCCAAGCTGTCTTCGCGCGCAGGCGCAGCTAATGAGAACCGAAACTGTAAAAACTTTAAGACTCTTGAGAAAAAGCAAAAGCGAGAGAGAACGCGAGAGGTGCGCGAGCAGGCGTTACCTTCTGCATATCCTTGTCAAACTTATCTACCTTTTTAATTAATTTTTGTTAGTTTTAAAATAAAGTTAAAGAAAAGATAAATGTCTTGGACCCCTTGTTGTCTCCCACAAATTATGGGGGCTCGGCCGGGATCGATAAAATTTCGATTTTGAACCAAAGTCTGGACAATGAACAAAAGCGTCCGTGAAGGAGACGCTCCGCCATTTTTTGGAAACTTCGTTCAACCTGTGTAGAGGTTTGAACTCAGCATGAATACTCCGCCTGTGTAGAGGCCGGGATTTGGAAACTTCGTTCAACCTGTGTAGAGGTTTGAACTCAGCATAAATATTCCGCCTGTGTAGAGGTTGGAACTGTTGAATAAAATAACCTGTGTAGAGGTGTATTTTTCAACGAACCCTCAAAATTCCGCCTGTGTAGAGGTTGGAACTAACTCAGTGTGAATAATCCGCCTGTGTAGAGGCCGGAACTACAATTTCATAAACACCTGCGAAGAGGTGTCAATTCGAACAATTTCATCTATATTACCTGCGAAGAGGTGAAATCAGTGGAATCACACAACGTTTTTCTTCAATTATTGGATACATCGTACGTGCGAGCAACAAGGGAGCTAGAAAAAAAAAAAAAAAGTAGGATCTTTCCATATTTTTCTAAAATGTATAAAAACGCTCTTAAAGAGGATCTCATAAGAGTTGTTGAGGATCTAGACGGTACTGTGGAGAGTACGGACACCATAGTTAAACTAAAGACTAAAATTGAGAACAGTAGTACATTTGAAAGTGATCCAGATTTCGTTAAAACTTTAATTCAAAACTGTATAGATGAGAGGGTATCGCGAAACGAAAGAGTGGTAACTTTAGAAAAACAGAAAATTGAACTCGCGAAACTTCAGTTAGCAAAATTAGAAAAAGAAATCGAACTTCAAAGGGCTAAAAATAAAGCATTAAGTTTAAATCCTGCAGCTAAAGTCGAAGATAAACAGTTCGAAACTAACATAGAAAATATGATAAAAAGTATTAGAACTTTATCTCTTCCTGTTCCCACCAGATCTGAAAATTTTAATCTGTTCTTCCAATCATTAGAACGCGCATTTTTAACCAAGAAAATAAATGACGAATATAAATCTGAAATTTTATTAAATCTTCTGGGCGAAAGAGCTCATAATGTCTTATTGTATATTAAAGAAGAGGAATTAAATGACTATGAAAAACTAAAATCTATAGTACTCAGAGAATTCCAATTAACCCCTCGCGAGTGTTTAAACTCATTTAAAAATGCTGTAAAATCATCAGGCGAGACATACATCCAATTTGCTGCAAGATTGACGGCAAACTTCCAATATTATTGTTCGTTCAGAAAAATTATGATATGTTAAATCTCTATGTATTTGTCGTATAGTCCTTGTCTGTTCCGTCTTTTTTGTATGTTTCAGATTCTCCTCTGGTCTCGATGAAAAAGGAAAAAAGGGACGTACCGCTGCGGACAGCGTACAGTCAGGCTGGCCGATTGTGGCAGCCAAAGCCAAGCAGTCTTCGCGCGCAGGCGCAGATAATGAGAACCGAAACTGTAAAAACTTTAAGACTCTTGAGAAAAAGCAAAAGCGAGAGAGAACGCGAGAGGTGTGCGAGCAGGCGTTACCTTCTGCATATCATTGTCAAACTTATCTACCTTTTTAATTAATTTTTGTTAGTTTTAAAATAAAGTTAAAGAAAAGATAAATGTCTTGGACCCCTTGTTGTCTCCCACATATATAGATAGTGCCTGTCTTCTAATCATATTGACTTAGATATGCAATAGGACATCAGTCGGTTTTAAATACTCTTCATGGCTTCTTTCCTAAAATGCATTACGGTAACACACATCATATCGTAAATACGAAAAGTTGAATATTGCTGCTACTTTAGCATTTGTATAAAATCAATATCATTGAATAAAAATCTTGAATAATACATGCCAAGAATCTTGTGAAATTAAAATCGAATCTTGTGAACAAATAAAAATAATACTTTAAAATATAAATTTATTCAAACACACATAATGCAGAAATGGAAATGAAACTCAAAACTGAAACAAATGCTAATTGTTTTCTGTACACTCAAAGTTAACGATTGAGTAATTCTATCATACAGTGTTTTATAACAAAAGAAGTTAGGAAGAATTTTTGATGAAACCTTAATCCGACCTCAAACTCATAATTTGCATATTTGAATTCATTTTTATTTATTTGTCCCTTTAAATTCCTAGAATGTAAAATAGCTAGCATCGTTATTCTTTTCTATATAATCTGGTATTAGTCAGCACACAACTATACAATTCTATAGAGTGTCAAGTAAAGATGTTTCGAAAAAACGCTCGGACAGATCAACTGACCCTTCGCGCCTGGAGTCATTCCTCCCTATCTTGGTACAAATATGTTCAACAAGTGCCTTTCCTAACCGTAATCACTCACGGCCCATACTTTTGATGGAGTCTAACCTCAATAAACGATGACTGCACCGATAAAAACCACAGTCAAAAGTCAGTTAACCAAAGAAACGACCCCGTACTCTATTCTGCCGTCATGACAAATCAAGAAGGATGAACGTTTAGTGCACTATTTTTTTAGTTCCTTTTTTCATCCTGTCGGTTCTTCGGCTGTCCGTTTTGCTCTGGTATTGTTCGGATCCTTCAAGAGGAACCTTTTAAGGGGATGGTTCAGGGGGTGGACGAGATGTCTGGGAGATAAACAACTCTACTCTACTCCGCCAGGTTTGTTTATTTTTGTAGTTGTCGCGAACAATGCGCATGTCAAACGACGAGGATGTGGCGTTTTTGAAAAATGCTCCCTTCATGGTCTGTTGCTTAGAATAAAATCAAGCGGGGACTTTTGTAGGAAACGGACGTGATGGTTTCGAGTACGGAATGCTTTTTAGTGCTTCTGAAACAAACAAAAACTGATTTTTTTTGTGGGGAGGGGGAATGTCTGACCTTAAGTGTGACGTGATGTTTTGGGTACGGCTGTAACGCGTTTTTGTATGCGGATTGTTTAACGTGTGTTTTTGAGATTTGATCTGTGTGTTTGATTTCAAAATTGACCATTTTGTATTTTGTTTGGATAGAAAGGATAACAAAGTCATTTCGAATAATATTTTTTTTCATTGTTACTTTATATATCAAGAAGAGAGAAAGAAATGGAATAATCAGAATTTATTTTGAATCTTTTGATTCTAAATAAAATGTATCTGATTAATATATACGGTGTTTTAATTCAGGGGCAGGTGTTGTTCCTAAACACATACAGTCCATAATATAATAAATCTAAAGCTTAATCCATTAAGCTTTAGAGTAATTGGATTTATGAATTGTGCATCACACACTTACAGTTGAAAGTTAATCGATGCACAGTGAAACTAAGAATGCAAAATATAAACCATTAATTTTTAGAACCATTGAATATAAAAAAAAATTCTTTATTATATATTTGGACAATATATTTCAAACCAATTATACTACAATGAAGTTGAGAAGAAAGCGATTAATTAAAAAAAGGAAGGAATTAATCAAACACATTAATATGGTATTTTTTTAAACAATTTTTGTAAATCAGTATTTTATTTCATTTAATCATTAAAATAAAAATTGATCACGTACGTTTTCTTTTGAATTCTTTGTTAGTATATTAATCGAACGAAGCACATAAAAAGCAGAGTTATTTTCGGATGCAGGTAATCAGTGGCGTACAGAAGGGGGCTTGGATCCGGACCTCCCCCCAAAGCCCTTGATTTTTTTTCGATTGATTATAATCCTATGTATATAGTACGTAAAATATAATTAAATATTCGTTATTAATAATTAATTTTATTAATTAATGCTAATTATTTATTCAAAAATTAATTTTTAAATAAGAAATGAAATCAAAAGAATATTTTGGGTGGTGTATTGGAGCATGATACGAGAATGATGGACTTCCTACCCTAGACCTCCCTCTCCCCCTTGAAAAATTCCTGTGTGCGTCACTGCTGGTAATAATAGTTTAGTTTTAAATTATGTATTTTTAGGGAGGGGGTGTATTGAAGTAAATACTATTATCATCAAAAAAAAATCTTCATGTGATAGAAATGGGGGAGGGAGAGTCAAAATGTTATTGATTTTCAGTCTATTACATAATTCCTTGTAACTTAATGTGAATAAGTCCACGTTTTGAGCAAACATCAATTAATCCGAGATTCAAGAAAAAGAATGTTAACCTGTTAATAAATAAATTTTTAATGCTTTTTATTTCTAAGACAGTGTAAAATAAAAAACGAGAATTTACAGAACAAAACATTTTTTCAGCATTTATAACCTTATTTATCAATATAGAGTAAGAATTTTAGAAAAAGTTAAAATCTAACAGTTTATTCTTGATTCTTCTTCCTTTTTTTATTTGATGAATTCAGATTCGATTGTATACAGGCTAATAATAAATTATCGTAAATAATGGCAGATGAATTAACAAAAAGTTGGCAGGCAAATTTTTTCTGTTTTTATTATTTTTTCCCAATAAGTGGACATTTCATACGTAAGGCATGGATGAAAGTCAAAATGAATTTATTAAAAGCATCTGGTCAGAGATAAAACAAAATATAACATTACAAAAATATGTTGGTTTTATAATAAGATCTTCTTTCTTTTCTTTTTCTATCCCTTCTTCCTTTTCGTAACCGAAGAAAAGCATACATATTTTAACTTCGACCATTTCAATAATCTATATTTATTAAATATATATTCAGGATTTTAAAAAGAAGAATATTTCTGAGAAAATAAATATTTGTTTTGTAACAGTTCTAAGGAATTAGATTTCCCAATTAAGATAATTTCTTACAAATGAGTCAGCATGCAATTTTAAATGTATTTTCTTATACTGAATCATTAAATCTGAAACTGAAACCGGAAAGGAAAGAAAAAGTATCGGCAAAAAACATTCTGATTAATTTTCGTGCTAACATATCAAATGAACAAATCTAGTTTTAGTAAATAATAATTATTAAAGTGTGGGTAATTTAATAAATTTTCCTGGTTTCGATAGTTTTGAGTACTTAGACATTTTTGAAATTTCGCAACTATTTTCTAATTAATTAATTCACGTTTTAATACATTAATATTTTTCGTAAAAATTTTTTTTTAATAAAAACATAACGGTTTTCAAAAATAAGTTATGTAGAAATTACTTTTTGTCTTTACATTTAAAATACATTTCAATATAAAGCAATTTTGTCCTTTTTGATATGTAAGAAATATTTTTATCATATTAAAGAAATTATAAATCATTTGAATTTGCAAATATCTTCTTGCATTAAAAATAAAAATACTTTTCATTCCAATTCCTCTATGGCAGCGTTACGATTTGGTGATGAATAATATCGATACCTGATTAATATTATCAATAACTGACGTTAATTTATCTTTGTACTTAAATATTTAAAACTTACTTGTTTATACACATTATGCTTTTCATCTTCTTTTCTACTTTCTTGTCATCAAAAATACATAATAAACTTTTAGAATAAGAAAAACAAGAAATGAATAATAATGCCGTAATCATTTATACATATGCATATAATATTGTGTAGAAGAAAATTATAACCGAAAAAGTTGAAATGTTTTTAGTTGAGTAACAGGGAATATTTAAGGAAATGCGTAGAGAAAAATAAAGTGTGACTATATTTTAACGAAATGTAGTCTAAAACTGTAAATTCAATCTTGTGATATTTTACTTACCGAAAAAAAAAGCTCTTGAATAGTTCGAATAAAATAATAGCATATACAAAAATAATCGTGAAAACTATTTTTCTATAAATTTATTTTCGAGATTTAAGTTGATTCTTTAAAAAAAATAATAATGTGTCAAACCCTGTGCAAAATTTTTAAACCTAAATTGTATTGCATTTATTATAGATGCTGAAAAAAAGGCTTTCAGATTCTCAACAATAAGGCTAAAGCTACAGAAAAATGAATCGATCGATAATTTATACAATAAATAAATTAATTCAGAAAGGCTTAATTTTGGAATCATCTATATATTTTAAGAGAGATTTTTTTTAAAGGCAAAAAAAAAAAAAAAATTACAGAGAGTATTATTTATTACTTGTTTTACTATACACAAATCCATAAAACTCGAATTACTTTTGACTTTCAGTAAAACTGTAAATAATTATTATAACATTTTACTTTCTTGTCTTAGAAATAATCGTAATTAAGAGAAAAAATTCACAAGTCTTTTTTATCAATACAATATAATACAATTATTTTATTCTTTCAACTGTATTTTTTGACGATTATAATGATTATTTAATTTCAATCAAACGATTTTTAACACGAAAGTTTTTGTAACAAAAATAACTTAATATCTCGAGTAAAGAAAAAGCGCCAAACGATTAATATTGATATAATAATTTATAATACTCCATTTAACTCTAGCTTCATTGAATGGCAACACTGTACTTAATTTGAAGTCAGATATAAATTGACCGTTCTATGCATTGTTCAATTATTATTTTGTGAATAAACTGGAAGAGAGAGCTTGCGTTAAAAAGAGTTGTAAGAATATTTGCGTAAAATTTTACAGAAAGAGTTTCTAAAAGTTTGAAAGCAAATACAGAGATCTAACCTTCAGTCAAGTGAGAATTCTGATAAAAATGAAAACTTGATAAGAATTCTAGCTATCTACGTGATAAACATAATGTTAATAAATAAAGGTAAGTTTCATTGCTTAATTTCTTTCCTTGTAAATTAGTTTTATGCATTTTTCCTTAAGAAAATGTCCGAAAGAATCTTTCTCTTAAGAGATGCATTAAATTTTTAGCAATACTTATGAAACATCTGTGAATTTTACTGTTAAATTTTCACATTTTGAAGTTATTTTTATAAAGTGCGTGCAATATTTTTTTTAACAAATTTTTATGTAGATTTATAATGTTCCGATAAACAAACAAAAATTTAATTTTGCATCTACTTATTTACGATAAATTTTCCTCCTAGTATCTAGTCATTTAAAACTTCAGAAGAATGGGGTTTTTTTTAAAAAAAAGTTTTAATTATGTAACAATTTGTATTTTTGATTATTTCATTCTAAAATGTACATATTAATTTTAAAAAACAGTACTATAAGTTGTAACGAATACCTCTTAGTAACACAGTTCCATCTTTATTCCCGTTTGATACAAATTCTTTCTTTTCAAAGAATGCCATTTTTTTTTTTAATATGTAACAAATAGAATGTTTATATCGTTTGTGTAAGAATCACAAGGAAAGTATATATATATATATATTTGAAAATTATTCTTTGAATTTACTAGAATATTTATTAAATTTCATTTAATTTTCTTATTAATATAAAAATATTACGTATATAATTGTCAGTGTCATTTTTTTATCATGTTCGCTAATAATATTCGAATCGAAAATACCTTCAAAAAGAATACTATTGATTTTTATGAAAAAAAAAAATACCATCTATAGAGATATACTATTTAAATTTAAAAATCGTTTGCTCGCAAATCCTTACTTTCAAAGCTTTTTTTAAAAAAGAAATACTTATTATTCTTATTGATTAGTTTGTCTATATGTATATAATTGAAAAAATTAATGATATAATTATTTGAGACTAAAACTATAATCTGGCTCATAAATGGGTCGAAAGAAATTGAATCGATATTATCGAAATTAAAGTACATGTGTATGTATACAGTATATGTGTGTGTATATAACGGAGCGGAGAAGAATAAAAATTCTTCATTATATATCTAGAATCTTGTTAAACAATACTTGTTTCAACTAAATCTCATAATGAAATATATTTTCAGTTTCTGATAATATGAAATAATTTTAAATTAATGTAATTATGTAATGCGATTATCTAATCTCAAATAAAAATAAAAAATAATATTCGGCTTACAAGTTAGTTTAGTTCTTTCAAGAACTAACTAAAGAAAATCCTTTTTTCTTAGCTTATACGATTTCATAACATAAGCAAAACATGCTTAACACAAGATATAAAACACAAGAATACCTGTCCAGATGCAAAATTAAAGAATTTAAATATACTTATGCATGTAGAAGGAATATAATCAAGAGAATAATCAAAAGATATATTGAGTAATATTATACTAGAAAGATATGAAATCTAAAAAACAAAATTCTCGGTTATAATGCTGCGTATATAAGACATTTATCAAACAAATAATTGTATAATCTATATTCTCTGAAGTTCTTTTGAGTAAAACATTTAAAAATATTAGATTCTTCGAATCTTGTTTAAAATGGCTCTTGTTTTCGTTTAAATAATTTGTAATCCAACAAAATTTATTTGTTCATTATGTTTTTACTGCGTTAAAAATGTTATTTTATTCAGCTTTACCATTGAGGTTTTATTTTCAATGCAGATAATTTCATTCATTTTTTGGTGAGAGGGAACAATTATGTGAGTGGTATTTGTGTATCACATTCACAAAATAATCGTAATATAGATTTTCATAAAGTTATGATATTTGTCTGTTTAACATCAGAATTTTTTGTAAATTAGTAGTGATTAGTGATTACTCTTCCTTTGCTAAAAATAATTCTTTCATGATTCGGACTTTTAAATTTCTTTAATAAAATACAACAAATAATACACACACATATACATATACATGTATGCTAAATTTTAACTTTTAGATGTTCAAAGTTTTTCTGCGAAAAACTTCGCAAAACTAAATTTTGATTTCCTTTAACTGTTATAAAAACTTCAGTTTTTCATCAGTCTACATAATTTTTCGTTTTCAAAATATATATTCTATTAACAATTGCAGCAAAATTCTTTCTCTAAAAAACAATCGCAAATGACTTTGACACAAATAAAGCTTATTCCAATTGGCATTGTGATATAATTTGAAGTCGCATGCTATGAGCAATTACAGTCCTTAAAAGAACACGAAATTATGAAAATCATCGACTATTATCATTTAAGTAATGTTTTTCACCGACTTATTTAAAAAATAATCGCCTACGTCTATTTATTTCGAGGAAAGAAAAATAATTTTTCAATGTTAAGCGAGAAACATGCACAGAGGAAACAGCCGTCAGTTCTACGACCACACACAAAATGTTTGGAAAAAAAAGGAAAAGATTTGCAGCAATATACTCTGTCAACCTGCTTAACACTACATTTACTTTATACTTTCAATAAAAGTCACAGTTGGTTGTCAATAGCCCTTCTCATTCTTAACGTTCGGGTTAATAAATACATCCACTGTCGACGGATAAAATCATCAACCTCTCTAAATAAATAAAGAGCCCACAAAAAATGACATATTTAGTGAACCTAGCTAACAGCAAGCTGTCTATACTGATTCTTCTTATTGTTTTTCATTCTTGTGGCTTTATAACGGTTTTTGTGGCTGAAAGTTTCGATCATCGTGGGCGGATCTCAATGAGTGACAAGCCCCGCCTCTCAGTGCCCGCCCCCTAGCAACGAGTGCGACATCAGGAGTTGCTATGGGACAGGCTTAAACTGTGTGCGGAACCGATTAACATTACTCATACATCTCTTACGGAGACATGATTTGAAGGGGAGCGGCAGCAAGGTTGGCACAAAAAAAAATCAAAGAAAAGTCTGTTTTATGTAGATTTTGCTACCGACTCGATGAACAATTCGAAAATAAATTATGATAAGAAAGTTTTTTATTTATCACAGCCAGGTTTCATTCTTTTCACGTACATTTTCGCATAAAGTACTAGTTGGTAAAAAAGGAGGAGAGGAGGTGGGGCGGATAAAAACAAGATGAAATATTAATATTCGTAGATTTTGTCTGTATTTCAAGAAATAGGTAAAATAATTTTAGCAATAGGGTTGCTTTTTTATTATTTTTTAAATGATATAAGAAAAACTTTTTACCATAAAAATAATGATTTTTTTTTCTGGTAACGGATATATTATAAATTCTGCCAGATTAAATAAAAGATTTCAACTCAAAAGATCCCCTCTTTCAACTTAAAACAGTTTCCCCCAAAGGAAATGTAAATGTTTATTAAAAGCTTAATATCGTGTTCTATAATGCAAAATAAAAATGTTAATCAGTTTTAGTTGTAATAAATTAATAATAATATAAAAAATTAAACGGCGATATACAGATGTTGACGTATATATGTTTTTGAAATAATAAAATTAAATTCATGAATAGGTCCTGCATACAAGCCGTCATAGCGAAGACGACTTCGAACGGCGGTGGAAATTGCAATTAGTTGAAGTATAGAAATGTTTTACTACGCTTCTTAAAAAACGAAAACCAAGAGTTGTTCCAATATGGACGATCTGAAATAGATATTCTTGAAACTGAATTTTCCCTTTTGAGTTGATTCCAACTGAAAACACTGCAGTAGACGTTAAGGGATCGAGTGCTATCATTTGGTGTGGAGGCCCATTCCTACCCATCCGATTGCTCTCCATCTTTAAAGAATCAGATAAACATATTCTACATGATATACCAACAATATTTTGATGCCAAGGGTTAAAGATTGATAAAACAATCCTTGAAAATTTTTGAAATATCAAAAAGAAATAGGGAAATTTATATGTTTATTTTATAAAGTCCAGTTTTTTCTTAATATTGAGTGGTAGATATAAAACCTTCAGCTTTTAATCGTAAAATGGAAAACTCATTTTATAAAACTTATCAAGGAATTTATAGCAGCACGATCTAGAATATAGTTGCATCTTAACTTTCGGAGGTCTACGTATTTCACTTTCAAAACTTCTCCACTACACCGTAATGATATTGTAGACCAATCTTGATTTAAGAGCCACAGATCCCTTTATTCCGCACTACAGTTTCTGGTTAAATCAGAACTTGAATAAATTCCTCTCATTTAAGTCTGACCCTCAAATTCAGTACCGTAGTCACAAGTGGCCTTTATATGTTTGAAAAATCTTAGAAAAAAGGCTATTATCATAAGTATCAAAGATTCTCTCTCTCTCAAAAAAGAGTTAAGCAAGTTTTTACTCAATAATAATGCACTTTTAGAATCAAATCTTTTCTTATATTGTGATATTCAAAATATTCAGGAATATTGCTTGAGATAGGGATTTTCATCCACTTTTAAAAATCATAAATATGTTATGCCCTGATTTATTTAATTTCTTTTGTTCAGTTGTTTATTGGTTTAATATTGTATAGATCAATCAAAAAATTAACTCCCTTTCTCTATACATATATATTATACAATTGGGCAATCAAGGATTCAAATATGTTACTTTTTTTTCTTCAAATTAAGTTTTTTTAAATCGCTTTTCATATTTAGTATGCTTTCTTAATAAATGTGATAGTTAAAATATGGAAACAAACTTGAAATTTTTAGTGTCTAATTATTTATGGAATTGAAGTTAGAATAATTATATGTACCATTTTTAATAGCAGAAGCGCATTTTTCACTCCCCAGCTTATGTCTTCTCTTTAAATAAAAAGCAATTTTTATTTTTAGAAAGAAATTTCTTATTGTGGCTTTGGATTAAAAAATAATAATGTAATTTAAATTCATAGACGGCTATAACTGAATATCAATTTCTAGTTTATAATTAACTATTTGTAAATAATGTTTTTTTTATTAGATATTTTATTCAATCTCAGGGACGTCTTAAGACACGGGGCAACTAGACCCGGGCCCGGGGCCTGTCTCTCAGTGGGGGCATCATTTAGTTCTCGACTACGTCTTAATAAGATTATGATTCGGATAATTTTAAGAGTCAAATATTATTCCAGTACATATTCTCCGAAAAACTAGGAATTTCAAACTGCATGTTAACTGGCCAAAGTGGTAAGATTGTATTATTATATGATGACCGTTGTCCATGTCTAAGCCTAGCCTTTGTACCATAAACAATCCATCAACTCATTTAGTCGAAATGTGGTCATTGGTCGAGCCGGTTTGTGCCTAGGTTTTTGTGATTGTGAGTCATGTACATTCATTTGTTTCAAATTACCGTTTGAATCAGTGACAATGCATGTTATATATTGTCTATTTTTAAAGATATCAGGTAGGGCTTACTTTTGCATAGGGGACGACAACCTCAAAGAGTCTTAAGGCATTCCTGTTTAACTTAGATCTTCTCACTCTTCTCGGAAAAAACAATTAGGCTTTTCAAAAAAATTTAACAGGAGTTATTTTTTGAAATTATGTATTTATATACCTTTGAATGAATTATAAATTAAATTTTAGAGATGAAAAAATTAACTCGTTCTATTTTTTTTTCCCGAAAAGAAAATTGAAATCTAGGAAATAAAATAATAGAAAATTTTAAAAATCTAGCAAAAGTAAATTAAAATTGACACAATAGAGGTTTTTAAAAATATTTATTTTAATCCATTTTTAGCGTCAATTGCACCAACTGAATTTTACTAATGAACCATTATTGATAATAATAATTCAATAAATATCTTCACCCTTTTTTAGTAGAATAAATAAAACCGAAAAATATTATATTTTTATATAACCAAATAATTCTTCAGTTGTTAAATCAAAAACTAAAAAAAAAAAAATGCCTAATGAAACAAATCTTTATTTGCTTACCAAAATCTATCAATCCAGATTTTGTAAGTATGGTTTTTATCTGCTTACACTCTATAAAACATAAAAAAACTACAAAAAAAAAGACCCAATTTCCCTTCTGACACTTTCACTCCATACCAATACTGATAACAAAACTAAAATCGACACAAACCGCTTAGGGAACAGTCACCAATCTTGTAATCATCCCCTGTTTCCATGATAATGAGGCTCATCAAATGTTAAAGCGGCGAAGAAACGCTCTCGCCAAATTAATCTTATCTCGCTGCGAATTGACGCCACATTTTATCTGCTGTCATGGAGCGTTCGAAAGTGTTTTCCAGTGCTCCAAACCGAATTTCATTTTTCCTTGAAGGTACAAGAAACCGTTCGGCGCTTTGGACAGATAACGGCGACTGTCACGTACAAGAATCATAAGTAATACCGGTAGTCGTCTATGAAGAGGTCACGTGGTACTTTCGATTTAAAAAAAAGGGAGATTCGTTCTTTTTATTGTTCTTGGATGGATAAACTCATCCCTGTTTGGCCAATTGTAAGGAGAGGCTTTCAACACCCTGTTGTAATTACAGCAGAACCCTATCTGACGTTACTAACAATACCCCTGGCGATAGTAATTTACACCTTGCAAACAAGTCAATCAATGCTTCCTGGCGATTGTGACCACAGATCATAATTCATAAAAGGAACGCTTGGTAAGAATTTTTTTTTTTTTTTTGGCTCTGGCAGCAGACAATGAATCTAAATCATACAAGGGAAAGGATGATTTACCGACTTCGCTTTGTGGATTCCGAAACAATATCTTTGTTTCTCGTTTTTCTAGCAGGACACGCTAAGGTACATTGATGAAAAGAGCTGACTTACTCGTCCGAAAAACATATCCTCTATATTTTCTTTGAGTGGGATAAAAGAAAATGGTGTATTCGAATGACTTTTTTTTTATCTTTGTGAATGCTTCAGACCACTTTGCGGTTATTCTCCACTTGCAAAGGACGAAGACTGTTTAATTAAAAAGATCAACGGCCCTTTTTCTTTTATTGGCTATTCTATGTCTGCCATGTTAAGCACGATTTCAAATGAAAGCTAGTGAACAGTTCTATTCACTTATAAAAGAAGACTGCATCTATAGGTAGTGAATTAAGGAAACTGTTTAATGAATTTGCATCCGAGTAGATATTCATTTGGTACATCGAACTTGTATAATAGTCTTTTAAAAATGTATATAATTATATGCTTTTCACATACAACGATATTAAATATTCATTTGTGAAATTTAATTTTTAAATCAGCTAAGCCATTTGAATCCGAAGAGAAATTAAAAATGTAAATGAGTAGAAAGAAATCAAAGAAGGCCATTTACTGTCAAATTATTGTTTTCTTAAATGGAATTGTCCAAACTGGTTTCCTGTCTAAAAATCGAATTGATGAGACATAATTTATATGCAAAACAAGCTAAAAATCTATTCTAGTGCAAAAATGTAAGCGTTACATTTTAACTCGTATATTAAAATGTATTAATATGCTTTTTAAACAGTTAACAGCTGATCATTTTGATAAAACTAGTATTTATACAGTAATTATTTATATAGCATACCGTACCCATACTAGTATACTAATTATATATTATTTCAGTGACGGACAAACAATTTTAGGAGTGGGACAAAACTTTTTTTATGTAGATCAATGACACAATAGACTTAAAAAGAAAAGTATATGTTGAAAATCCTTTAAAACCATAAAATGTTTTTTTAAAAAATCACGATAAGGGGAAATGGTAAATATACATATTTATTTATTTATTTAATTGTTCTCTTCCTCTCTGTTTCTTTTTTCTTTAAAAACTTAAATCTAACAATAAGAGCAAATAAGCTTTTAAAAATTTTGTGCATACTTATTATAAAGATATACATTTAGGGAAAATGTGAAAGATTTTAAATTCATTTACCTTTATAAATTCTCACAATGCTATTTTGAAAATACGGAAAATATTCAGATTTTTTCAAAATTTTTGCACATGCAGAAAAAGAAAGACAT
Source organism: Trichonephila clavipes (assembly GCA_019973935.1). Taxonomy (NCBI): domain Eukaryota; kingdom Metazoa; phylum Arthropoda; class Arachnida; order Araneae; family Nephilidae; genus Trichonephila; species Trichonephila clavipes. The sequence continues at coordinate 91,670 of BMAU01016054.1, read as the reverse complement.
TGAAACAAAAAAATTCTGTGCTATTGTTGAAATCTATGGAGGTCAAAACAGAGCCACTGGATGAGCCATATATAGTTTGTAGTTTGTATTGATTTACATGATGAAGGAATACAATTGAAAAATCCAATCACTGAAATAATGAAATTTAATTTATTTAAAAAGGGTCTAGTTAAACTTTTTAAAACTCTTCAGATAAAATTTGAAATATAATAATATAAGACATATTGTGCATAATAACAATATTCACTATAAAATCTCATTAAAACAAAGAAATAGTATCATCTTAATTATAAAAACTATTAGATGCTTAGACTTCGTAGTTACAGTGGTCTTTTTTTTTTTTTTTTTTTTAGATTACTATATCACAGTGGCGCACACAGGAATTTTTCAAAGGGGGAGCCCGGGGTTGAAAGTTCACCATTCTTGTATCATGCTCCGTTTGATTTTGTCGATTTTCGGGAACAAAACACAGTAAAAAACTAGTTTTTGAATAAATAATTAGCATTAATTAATAAAATTAATCATTAATAGGAAGTAATTAATTAATTTTACGTACTATATACTTAGAATTATAATCAATCGGAAAAAAATCAAGGGCTTTGGGGGGGGGTCCGGACCCCAGGACTCCCCCCTTGTGTGCGCCACTGCTATATCATACTATACATGCTCATTATAAAACTAAAGATATCTCCCCCTTGTACAATGTAACTATTCTCAAATTTAGTATTCATTATTAGAACAACAAACAGTGATACGATTAAACCTCTTTTCACAAAATTGCTGATGATTTTCGAATTCTATTTATAAGTCAAATCTAATGCTTTTCTGTGCCAAGGTAGGCAATCTATTGTAATTACATTCGCTTACTTGGGTGAGATTAAGATCGTCTTCGTTGTATACGCTACGATATCAGATAGAGAAATCGAAATCGAAAACTCAGAATCCGAGACGGAAACAAAAACGGACAGATCAAAAGACTATGCCGACAACTTGGTCGGGAAACTTGAAACCTTTTCGGCAGAGGATGAAGACGGAAAAGTTTACCACAATGCAGCAGTGAGTAGAACTGGTACGAAATATTGTGACAGGAACGTCAGTATGATATCGGGCGTTCCATAAAATAGCGCGCTTAGAGTTCTGTTTGAGAATGGACAAACTCAACCTCCAGGTTTTAATTTGGAAGACAACTTCCCGACCTTGGAGACAGATAATATCTGTCGGGGATTAAAAACCACGACTGGTTTATGGAAGGACTAAAGGAAGAAAGTCCTTGGAGAAGTGAAATAAAAGTTTAAGGTCTTTATTTGAAACATAGCACTGCATGCGCAGTCATCTTTCGGAAAATGTTTTGTTAATTTACTCACTCTGATTCTAAAGCCGCGGAACCTGCACTATGGCAGCGAATAGACTCAATTTTTGGAATTAATAGCTTACTTCGTGTTTGGAATGAATAAAAAGTTGTCAGAAAATGATACCTGAAGTTTCGTGATTACATAATCTTATTTATTAAGATAGTGTATAACGATTTTAAACTTAATGTTGTAATTTGCTGGCATAAACTTTTAGTTTTGTCTCTCTTTATTATTTAATTATTGTTATCACTGGAATCAACTTTCTAAAGGTAAAAATTGAAGGAGTCGAAAACTTTATCTGATATTTGCTTGTAAGTATTCTATCGCATTTTTTATTTATAGAGAAATTCCAACAGTTAAATGGATTATTCATGATATGCTATTTGTCGAAAAGTAAATAAAGCTAAAATATTTTCTACTGTAACATTTTGAACAACAGTTCAAAAATGAATACAGGATATAAAGTGTTTAAAATGAATTGCATAAATTTGCTTGATAAATTTGCTTTCAGCAAGTTTTAAAATATTCTGATGATTTCAGCCTTCCTCTCGAAAAACAAAAGAGTTTTTTTAAAAAATTTTCCTAAAAATAATCTAAATTAAAAGTGTTTGCAATATTTTAATTTTCAAAACATAAGTGATGAAGATCCCCCACCACCTTACGAGTGAACAAGTTAATGAATCATTTGAAAAACTTTCTGTATTGAGAGAGTCACGCAGTCTGATTTTGATGTGTTGTTGCTTTAAAAAGAATGTATATATAATCACGTCTTTCTTATAATCCTACAAAACATATTTTTTTCGTACGTAAGAAAAAATAGTCATAAATTCCTTAATTTTTGTACTAAAAAATAATCTTCACAGACACATTTAAAAAAAATGACAATACGAAAAATAAAAGAAAATGTATAAGCATCATCTTTTTTTTTAATATACTAAAATAAAAAATGGATTTAATTAAAAATCACTCTTCAATATCTGAAGACATGAAATATAATTGAATGACGCTTAAGAAACACACTGTGCCACAAAATGAAAATATTTGCTAAAAAAAAAGGATTAGTGAGAATAAAAGCAGGGAACACTAGGCTTAAGCTTTTTCGGGTTCAGGGTTAATATGAACTAACAAATACACAATATATTTTAAGGAAATGTGCTATTTTACTAAATGAAACATTCATACGCACATTATTTACTCGATTAACTGAAATTCCCATAGAAGTTACCTGCTCTTGTCAAAGTGTTATAGCAACCCAATCAAAAATAAACAACAATTTACTTTTCTAAGTAAACAGTCTACCTTTCTCCTGGAGGCATCCAAACTTCGCCCCTAACCCTCAGGTTACGCGAGCCAATAACAGGCGACAAAGGCATTTAACCTTTTCCTTGACCCCTAGCTTTACCGCAGCAGAAATCACTTCCGCTGAGCCTCAGCTTCAGCCTATAATTTTCAGTAAAAGTGAACCATCTTAAGTACATTTTTCCTTAACTGCACCAGCTTCTTCAGAAGTCCATGGTTAGTTACCCCTACAGTGTTCAATCCCCCTCCCAACCATCTTAAGAAGCAGATAATTTGGCAGTTGAGACAAGTAGGGGGGAAGCCGTTTAACATGGTATCATTCTGCGAGAAGATTGTCGTCTGAAAACTCATTACATCGAAGTGTTTTTTCCGTCTGTAATGGGTCTGCAGTTAAAATGTAGATTTGTAAAGAATGCACTTAACATCTCATCATCGCGTAAGTAAAGAAAAAGTAAAAAAAAAAAAAAAAAAAATGAGAGAGAAACATCTGTAAGTGAGTATGAGGGAAAAAAATACTTGGAACTGTTAGCTGTAAATAAGTTCATTATTTTATTGCTGCGAGCGAAGGACAGTGTTTGAGGTTCAGGGGATGAGCTAGCCACTGGAACGATCATTATTTATGTCCCCCAGAGAATAGCATAAAAATAATTAACGAGCTACACAGAATGAAATAACCTTTGCGATATTAATTTATGGAGTGAGCCATTCTTTTCTCTTTTCATTTGCTCGCTTGAACTATGGCACTTCGTCGCGTTTATTTGCTTCAGAGAACTCTTGATTTGGAGCGGGAAAAATGACTACCGAATTAAGCCTTGTAAGACCTGATGGTATTTGTAGCACTCCTTCAAGGTGAATAAGTGGCGAGTCATAATACGTTGATTTATTGGTTTTGGATTTAGTTGATGAAGTAATTTCATTCCTTGATGATTTTCTATGGTTTCGTTATTTTTTTTATGAATAAAAATTAATCATCTGCTGTTATCACTCTTGAAAGATTCTTATCACAACTGATAACTATATGAATCATTCTTCGTTTTCTTTAATTATATCTAAAACGCAAAAAAGAAAGTAATTTAGCTCTTTACCTTTATTAATTGTTTTACGTTCAATTTCTGATAGGGACACTCCACAGGTCTGTTTTAATACTTTATATATTAATGGTTTATTCCAGTGCCGATTTAAGCTCATTTTGCGCCCTAGGTGCAGAAGATCTACAGGCCTTGGCACAAACGGATCGAAATTTATAACCAGAAAATCTGGTTAAGTCCAGCTTATCCAGGCCGTTACGAGCCCCGGGCCCCTGGGCGCCTCACTCGAAGTGCCCAATTTATAAACCGGTGCTAGTTTATTCCATAGGAATCTGATACAGGGAGGATGTAGAAGTGCTCACATTTTAGCAATATATAAATGTAGCAACATCAAATAAATTATTCTGAATTGACATCAAACAAAATTAAGAATGCTTTTTTATTGTATTTAAAATGTTAATATAAAGTGACATATACTTTTATATACTGTAAAATAATTGATGGGAAAAATCTATTGAAGTTACCAACCGTTCCACAGATTCTATTCTTTTTTTTTATACGATTAAAAGGCTTCTCCTATGAAATTAACTTTTCAAAGATGTTATTTAAATTTGTCATTTAGTGTTATAAGGAATCCCATAAAATATTTATGTGCTAAAGCTTCTTTGACAATTATTTTTATTTCCTAATTTTTAATTTCAATATTCTGTAATCATTTGTAAAAAAAATTTTAAAAAATTAAAAACTTTACCAATTTTTGTTCAATTTTTTTATTTATTTATGTGCTGTTAAAAGTGATACAGTTTAAGTAAAGATCTTAGCTATTACTTATCTTCTTAAATTAATTACAAAAATAGACGTAGTAAAAAAATAAACTGTAAAAATAACTGAAAGTAAACAAACAAAATAATTTCTGATATAATAAAATATAAAATACATATTTACACTGATATAATACACTTATAAATGTATCAGTACTATACAATGTATTTTTATTATTAATTTAACAATACTAAGTTAAGAACAAATTTGATAATTATCAGTGACCCCATGAGTTTGTATTAACACTTATCTTGATAATTTGTACGGTTTATAATTAATTCCTTAACTGCCGATTAAAAGTTACGCGATTCGCTCTCCAATGCCACCGTTTTCCATGTAAACGAGCATATTTTGATGGAGGGGGGGCTGAGGAGAGGAGAAAAGGAATAAATAAGCAAATCCTCTGAAATAAGTAAATCCTTCGCAAACACTGTCAAGGTCCTTTTATTGCATTCCAAAGCCTTCGGAATAATTTTATGGATAGCACTGTACAGAAAAGATCGTATTTCGGAAAGACGTATATACGTCCACACACAGAAAATTAATACTTTGACTGAGCCAGGCGTTTATATACGTCGGTGGCACATAAGAGGTTAAATTCGTATTGTAGCTTTACTGTCAAAGTATAGTATTATTGAATTCTATACATTGCTATTGTATGGAGGGGACGCGATGAAAATGATGATTGAGTAGTGGGTCGTGTATATTGAAAGTTTGAGAAGCACTGGTATAAAATGTATTTCGCATTTTTTATCCTATATCGTAATAATAAATCAGCTGTCTCTTTATGTTTTAAAATGAAAAAATAATTGTTTATGAACAAACAAACAACTAATTCTAAACAGATGCATGAATTACAAAGTTGAAATTCTTCATGGAAATGTGGGATCATTTTTCTGTTTGAAAATGTACTTCCCGTTTAGTTCAGGATCTTGTACACTTAGTAAAGACAGCATTCAGATTAGGAAGAAATTATTACACATTAAAACTCCCCCCCCCCTTCATTTAGCCTCAAGGATAATATTGGTATAAATTTAGTTCATAAAATTTACTGTTATAAATTATATTTTTAAAAAATTTGTATACCAAGAGGGGTTTCTATTTATACGACATACACACAAACAATATTGATCATTAAATAAAATCAATTTATTTTCTATCTTTAAAAGAAACAAATGACATGAAGAATCATAGACAGATAAGTATATTCTATGAAGATTTATTACTGAACTGTTGGGTGACTTCAAACACCACCACCAACAGAAACTAGCATAAAATTATCTCACCAATAATTTTAGGCAGCAGATTTACTTTAGTAAGCCTATTTACCTCTCAGGTAAACAAACAGCTCTATCATTCAAAACTGCAAGACCCAAACCTTCCGCTTGTGTCTTATCTGCATTGCAAATTAGATGTAGAACCATGTTCTTTGATGATTCCCTAGGAAAATCTTGCTTTTCCACAAACAATAGACTTAATCCGATGACATAATCAAGCTGGCATAAATAACCAAGAATCGAGATCGAAACAAAGATATCTCTTTGGTCCAAAATGAACTGATGAGGATTCAATCCACGTTTTCCAGTAAACGAATGACCCGCTGAGAAATAATGAATTCAAGCATTGCGTTCTCTGTTGTCCTTACCAATAAATCGAAAAGTACACCAGTGGTCGAAGAAGACCTCAATCCATTATATTTCTTCTCTCTCTAGAAAGAAAAAAAAGAAAAGAAAACTGATTTTTTTTCTTTTCTTCTAGACGTTGGCGGGAGACGTTAGAGTAATAGAAAAAGATGTACGCACCGCTCGGTAGTGGCTGACCCTTGAAATATGACCGATAAACCGGCAAAATTGTGTGTCTTTTGGCTCCAATAAGGGATGGCAGACACGGATAGAGAAAGGGAGATGTGGAGGAATGCAGTGTTTAGCAGTGGCATTGTCTCTCGTGGGGTATGTTCTTTATAATTGATGGAAATGGATGTGGTCAGTATTGTAATTCAGTTTGAAGGCACGGAGGTGAAGAGAGGAGGTCTTTAAAATGTCTGTTTAATTTAATGTTTGCAGTATGATATCTAATTAAATGTAAGGATATCAGATATACCGTTCTTGCATTATGATACTTACGTGAGATGCAAAAATTAAAAATTCATTTACCTTCAAATAAAAAGTTTATGCAATAAATTTGATTTCACAATGGCCGTTTACAAGCACGCCATTCCAGGATGATTTTGTAATGTCTTTTACCCTTTAAATGTAGCGCGTTGGGGTAGTGGAAAGAATCTAAATCGAGTACGTGTATGACCAAAAATATTATATTTTATTTAAATCGAAATATGTTTTCCATTTAATCATCAAATAAGTAGATAAAATTCCTTGAGTTAAGTTATATAAATGATAAAGATTCCTAATGATAAAGATTCATAACTCCTGAACAAATTGTTATGATATATAACATAATTTAAAGCTTTATTCATAAAATAAAAGGTATTTATACTCTATTGTTTATATAGCTAGCCGATTTTTATCAATTATAAACTTATAAAAAGTGAAGTATAATGTAGAAATTCGCATATTTTGGAGTTAAACCACAAAATATAAGAAGGCAATTATGTTGATGGATATAATAAAATAACTCTTATATGTGATTTTTTTTCACATCCCATAAACATAAAATTACAATCTTAAAATATCTCTTTCAAATTAATATTTCTTTTCAATTTCCCCAAAAGCATTCAAATAAATTTTGCATCAAATTAGAATTGTTGACCTGAAAATTTTTCTTAACTTTTTTTTCTATCTTACTAAATGCAATTATAAATTTATGTTTTAAAAACACTGTCTCGAATTAGTGTTAGACATTGATTAGGAACTGATTATAATAATTATTATTATATTTCTATTGTTATTATTCTTCAATAATTAGCACCAGTAATTTAACCAATTTAATATGCCTATTACATTGCCAAAATTATTTAGTTGTTCTATAAAAATCAATCGAGATAAGGGTGGAGATGAAGACTGTAAGATTTCGTCACTATGCCTTTACAGGTTGACTAAACAATCACCCCTTTCTTCTTAACAGATGCAATGATTTAAAGAAAATTCCTGCTGAAATTAAAGCATTTTTTGGAGAAAGGAGCTATTTAGAGACCAGATTGAAAAAATAAACCAGTAAATAAAAATTCAGTCAAAGGAATTGTCAGGCGTTTGTTTTTTACTACAATATGATACATAATGCGTTATTTTTCAATTCATAAATCAAAAGCAAACACAGACTTCAAGATCATCAAGTTTTAAAAAAATGTTACATTACCATTGAAAAATTAGACTAAATAACGTACTCACGTACTAATGTTAACATAAAGTACCTCAATGACCATATTCTACATCTCTCAATAGTAATATCTCTTTCAAATTAAAAATTATTCTTGCTCGATTTTTATTGATGATGTCTAATAAAAGGCAAAGAAGGGAATATAATCCTTAGTTAGTAAAACAAAAGAGAGAGAGAATAAAAGAAGTTGTCGAAGCTCATCCCCGAAAAAGGATGAAGACACCCATCAAACGTCACGTGAGGTTGAGTATCGCACAGCATGGTCATGTGCACCATACCGAGGGGACAACACGAAACGTATTCGGGTCACAAGGTCTTAGGAGAGGAATTTCGACCTTGCTCCATGAGAAAATAGGATTTGAGCAATTGAGTCAATACACTCGATGAGAGGTAATGAAAATTTAAAGTTTGAAAATAAGAGAATCTTCTTTTATTCGTTTCAGTCTTGGAACGGAATTATGTTATCCAATTGTAAAAGGATCAGTGGCGCACACAAAGGGGCACGGGTCCAGACCCCCTTTTATAGTTCTTGATTTTTTCTTCGACTGATTATAATCCTATGTATGTAGCACGCGAAATTTAATTGAGTATTTGTTATTAATAATTAATTTTATTAATTAATGCTAATTATTTATTCAATAATTAATTTTTTACTGTTTTTTGTTCCCGAAAATCGATGAAATCACAATAATATGTTGGGCGGCATATTGGAGTATGATAGGAGAATGGTGGATTTACGACCCTGTGTGCGCCACTGAAGTGGATGATAGATTTCAGGTGCCTTAATTTTTGCTCTCTTCCCATTAATATACCGAATAACAAAGATTGAAATCGTACCGATAGAGCTCTATTTTTTGGGTTAATATACTCTGTGGTGCTTTATGTCTTCTTTACTTATTCTAAATATATAAAACTGTTCAAACAGCTTTAACGAGCAGCTTTACTTATGTAAATCAATAAATTGTCTTTTTTTTACTTTTCCGAAATGCTTTGGATTTCCGTGTTAAATAGTTTCCTATTCTGAAAGGGCCTTTCTTTCCAAATGATATATATTTGAATTGTTTTTCAAATATATATGCATGTACTGTATAATGTAGAGCAGTGCTCCGCAACCTTTTTATCGGTGCGGACCGGTTAACGTTTGATAATTTTACCGCGGCCCGCCGAGAGTGGGACACGTTGCTTGTTTTGGTTTAACAATTTTAATTTAGTTACATTTAAATATGCCTTCAGAATAAAATATAGTTACACCAAAATGAATAAAAGTGATTTAACGTGGAAAGTTGCGCAAATCTGAGAGAAATTCACCACTTTAAATAAAATGGCAAAAGTTAATGTTCTTTAAGCGGCCCGGCACCATTTGATCCACGGACCAGTACCGGTCCGTGGACCGGGGGTTGCGGATTACTGATGTAAAGTAATGATGTCAAAGAATACTGGATAACTTATACGTTTCCTAAATTTAAATAATTTACAAAATCTTGTTAGATAATTTATGGAATCCTTTGAGATAGCTTACAAAATTTTACTAATAATGATTTTAGGAGACAATCAGGGGAACCGTTTTTTAAGCAATATTGATAATTTTTAAAAAGAAATGATGGTCTTTCTTGATATATAGCAACAATGCATAAATAAAATTTTAAATTAATTATTTTTATTTGTTAATATTTTTTTTATTTCTTATCTATTTCGTTTAATTTTTGATTATATCTACTCGCTTTATCGCATTTTGACTTTACGATATTGCCTGTATATTTTTGAATTTTTGAAAGCAATTTTAAGATTTTATTAAAAATATACATTTTAAAATACCACTAGTTTTGATTTTAGAAACAGTCCCATTTTGTTTTACTTATGTATTTAGTTTCTTTTAAATATTTATGTAATGTAAAATCAACAATATTTTGAGTCTTTCGAGAAATTTGTTACAAATTTCTTTTGGAACAATCAAGGTTTTTCTGGACTATTATTTCATCGCATTTGCATATTTACCCCCTGATGATTCCGAAAATAATCATTTTTAATGTACTTTTTAGACTTTTTTTAAATAAACCAAAACAAGATTGTCGATATTTCACAGAGGTTTGAAAAATGAACACTTGAATAACATTCGGTTTAAAATTCATGTTCGATTTTTGCCTCATTAAATTTGCATTGAAAACAATTAAGTGCATTCTAGATCAAGTTCTGCAAAGTATCATGGGCAGTTTTAATATAGAGCTCTCTGTATGTGAACCAAAATGAATTTGTTTATTTTTGTAAAATTTATCTTCTGAGTTGTGTGATTTTCTAAGGTTAAATCTCATTTTATAATTAATATTGTGAGTTGTGTTGGCAGTGGTCTACGCTTAAGTTCCAATGAATCATCCATTGTGAGTTCTACTCCTGTTCTTATACACCACTAGCAAACTAGTTTATTGTCTGTAGAATTCATCTATTGTAATAAAAAGAATTTCAAAGGTAGTCAACAGAGAGAACCATGATCGTGTGTTCCCAAGCTATTCAAGAGTTAAATACGATGAATGTACACCAGGCATTAATTCGCAAAATCGTGCTTCACTTTCTGCACTGCATACCACTTTTAAAATCAGGATGTGAGAGTCTGGTTCATAAATTGCCCCGATAACAACCTCTCAAAATTCCTCCTCTTGTGGTCAGGCGTCCTCATTACCACCAACAACTCTATGGGTGATCCCAAGTTGACCTTCAAGGGATGGACATAGATCTTTTGGCGTCCATTCTCCTCCCCCCATTAAAAAAGAAACCCGTCTCCATCTCACGCTGTAGTCGTTATAACATGGCAATACCACATGCAAACAGCACGAAAGCTCCCACCAGTGCAAGGAAAAATAAAGAACAACCCAAAGGTCATGTCGTTATTTCTGCATCAGTATCCGCCTATTGCTGGACGCTTAGTAAACGGACTCATTACCTGAAAGCGAAGAAGAAGAATACTAGAAAGTATGACATCCGTTGTGAAGAGTTCCCTATTATTAGGAGCGGTTCCGACTCTCAACTCCTCCCCCTATTACATGAAAACCTACCTTCTTTACACGATTCCACGAGATGGCTGCGGACCATTTGTTATCATTCTTCCAGGAGTACGCCATGTCTTGGCTTTTGAAGATGAACAACATAATAGTCAACAATTACACGCATTATGAGACCTTGGCAATCCTCGTGTGCATTTATTTATAAACGTTCTTCTTTTGCCAGTTGTGCATGGGTATCGCACCCACAATCATTCCTCTAGGATGTTGAAATCATTTTTCTTTCCCAAAGGCTGTTGGTCTTGATGGGTAAATGGCAGGGATAACTTTGAAATGATGATAAAGCATTGCCTGCACTTTTGCGATCTTGATATTAAATTCCCGAGTGCCCAACATCCTTCTCCGGAACGTGTGCAAAATTCGGAGAACTTCGAACTTTAATGAATAGTTTTGTTAAATGGGGGAGGGGAATATGCACGGATTGTTTGAAGGTCTCTAAAATGGCGATTTCAAGTATTGCTGAAAATGTACTGAAGAAGTGCGAAGTCGAAGAGTTTGCAACCTGATAAAAGCGTCAATGACTTCAATCAAATATCATTTATTACCTTTCATCTGAGTTTTTGCGATCACCAGAGCTGAATTTACGCGATTTACGAGAGTCAGCTCAGAAAATCAATGATCTTTGCATTCATGTTTAACTGATCATAGAGAAGCGGACCAAATCGCTTAATAATACCTTATCGCCCTTTCATTGGAAAAACCATAGTATTAATTTTAAGCACTTGTAATGGAATTTATTTGAAATTTCAAAAGTGATAGATGTCAGTACACTACAAAAAGACTGATTTATGCATGCATATCCAATAATTGAAACGATAGTTTTTTTTTTAAAAAAAATCCTTTGCGAATAATCGATATCAGATGTCTAAAACAAAGCCGTAAAATATGAATATGTCAACTCTTAAAAAATGAATGTTATTGTTTCAGTAATTGATAGATTGTTTGACTACATTGTAAATAATAGTATTATGAATTTGAAATATGCATATTGATATATTTATATGTATATTGATGATTTTCAGGCTTTCAGAAATGTAGTTAAAATTTATTTTCTATGTGAATAAGATGCAAAATACTCAAAAGAATAATATATAATACAAATATGAGGCAAGAAAAGAATGATTTTAAGTCTCCATTTACCATCCAGCAACGTAAAGAATTAATTGCATTTAATCTATATATTTTACTAAGTAACATCAATGTTATAGTTAATTATAATTATATATAAAAATATTAGACTCAAGTTATTAAGGTTAAGGACATTACATCTTTTCAAAAACTTTAAGTCTAAATATTGGTGCATTCTAATGATGTTGATAAACATGTAAAAGATTCAATTTAAAATCAAATGGTCATGCCAATAAAATTTTATTGCCTTTTTTAATCGTTTAATTGGAATGAATGTCATCAAACACGGTGAACAAAGAACAATTTAATTAAAGTTTATAATTAAATGATTCTGTCACTAAGTCAGATAGTAAAGATGGAATGACAAAATATTTGATTGAAAGATTAATTTTTTATTTTTTTATGGAACTAAAGTTTATTTTGATTTTCTTTTTTTTTTAAAGTGGACAAAAATACTTGGGATTTTAAAACATTCTACTCAGTTACAGCCCTATGCTTACAGTTCACAAAATACTTTATTTCTCAATGGGAAAATAATCGGATGAAACGGGGTTGAGACATTTATTTCTTACGCAATTTATACAAAACCGCATTTGTCTTATTTGAAAAATATTTTATGAATTTTCGTATTCCAGAAAAGTAAAAATCCGAAAACCTTTTCTATATTAATCAAAAACATCTAAAACAGAATTTAAAAAAAAAAAGCCACCACTGAATTTGTGGTAAAGATATTTAGGAAGAAAATGAACAAAAATAGGGGGGGTGAGAAAATGTCCTTAAATTAATATTTTAATCTGTTAATATTAAAGCGGCCTTAAAGTAAGAAATAAAAAGATAAAGTTATAGTTGAAAGTTACTTTGAAACTAAAAGAATTTTAAATTGTAATTCTGCATTGTTTTAAAAATCAAAATCTGGGGGAACTCGCAAATCAATTTTTGAAAGAGAAGAATTTTTGGAAGGTTTTTAGAAAAATCAGCATAGATCAACAAATGCAAGATTTTTATTATAAATTTTAAAACCAATATAGATTTGTGGATAAAATTCTGATGCTATCTTTTTAATTTGGCATTATTAGATTTCTGAATCTTTTTAAGAAGCGCTTCAATTCCGATATGAAGTCGCTATTTTCATTATAACAATTTGCCTAAACTGATTTTTTAAAAAATATTTCAAAATATTAGTGCTATTTAATGCGACTTACAACGATGCATTTCCTGAATATTAATTTCTGTATATATAATTCACATACTCTCAACAAAAAAAAAATTTACATAACGAAATACTAGAAGGCATGCATATTTTAAGTTCACGTTATCGTTAAAAGCGCATCTGTACTTTTCTATATATCGCGACGATCAACGAGTTTTTTTTCATCCTGTGTATAAAATCAACCAATAAATTCAAAACTTTCTTAACAAAAATTTAAAAATAAAATGAGTTGTTAAAAATATTTGGAACCAAACTATTAATTCAAGTACAAGATAGTTAAAATCTAAACCTAAATATGGAAGCAAGTATTGAAATTTATGAAAGCGTTGTATGCATATGAATTACATTATAACGAAGGATTTATCTAATTAAAATGCACCATATTCATTTAAAAGTTAGTCATAGAGATATGATTTGTATTCTTTTAAAAAATACTCACGAAAAACAAAAGAGTGAAAAAAGAATATGCAAAATTTCGTGGTAACTACATCTTTAGTTGCAAATTAGCGATTCTAAACGAACAAAATTGAACTATGATCATACATTTAAAAATTAAATGTGAAAACTCTTTTAACATAATTCTCAATTTGTTCTTTATTTTATTTTGTTCACAAACTTACCGAAATAAATTATTTACAGCTACAAAGTGCGTATAGTTACTTATGTCAAAAGAGAACTGTTAAAATTTCTTTTTATCTTGACAAGCAAAATTTAAATCGTAACAGAGGTGTAATAATAATCAAGTTTAATTTTAAGAAAAATTGACTTTACGAAATATTTTTAGAGATTACTTTAAATAATATTATTATTTTTTCATCTTAAATAAACTGTATTTATTATTTTCCACATCATATATAATATCATCATAGGGATTATTATTTATTGTGGATTTCGTGTAACAATTCTCCCACTTTTGCACTTGTAGAAATTCTCAAATTCAAAATTCTCTCTCTTGATGATCAAATTTTAAGTTTATTAATGATGTACTATTACTTTATTAAAACAAATTGAAAATTTATAATATGGTAAAAATAATATTTATTTATATAATTAAGGAGCAAGAAACATATATAAACTCGTTTAGTTTCTTTTAACGATGCTTTTCTTGATTAAAAAATTTTTTTCTCAGTCTTTTTAATTATTGTAATTGTTGAAAAGATAGTGTAATTTCTAATATTTCCTAAATTCATGTGAACGTACAAACCATAACAAAAACATATTAGCATAACAGATACATTTTCCAAAATTTTCAAAGCAGATATTTTTCCAAGTTCTTTTGAGTCGAGCCAATACTTACGAAAATTTTTACACCTGCAAATGTATTTTATAGAATTACGTATTTTTTTTATTTATAAAATAATTTTTGATCTTATTTTCATTTCGCATTTATAAAATATAGAACAAAAGCTCTTTCGTATTTTAAAAATCCTTAAGTTGGAAGATTCACAACAAATTGTTCGATGCTACACAATCATAAAAAAATTCAGTGAATTATTATTATCATTTTTAAAAAAAATATACAAACGAAAATTAACGCACTTTTAAAGATTTAATGTTTATAATATCTACAAATTAATGTCTTTTATATTTTAGTAAATAATAAAATACTATGAAAATGATATAAGTATTGTTTATATTGTTTAAAAAGATTATATTCTTCAAAAATTTATTAAAACCAGTACAACAACAGAAACAGGAACAGTTTAACTTCTCGAGACCATTTAAATTTTAAAAAATAGCAGATTGAAAAAGAATTAAAAAATCAATGAAAGAGATGCTGCATAAAAGCCCAGATCGTTTCGTTTTTGTTTAATTTCAATTACAACTTTTTTTTTCAAATAAATTAGTAAAACCTTAATGATTCTCATTCGTCATATTTCAAAAAAGGAAAACAAAATATTGTTCCTTCACGGTACACAATCCGGACGAATTTACTCGCTTGCAATCTAAAATTAATTCAAATTAACCGTTAAGGACATCATTCATTCTACATTATTCTTTAAGCAACCTTTTTTTCAAAAAATTTCGTAACCTTTTAAATGGATATAAACTCACCATAAAAGTTATAACTTTTTCAAGCAAACAATGGCATGTCCTTGTATTGTTTAAGAAAACGTCCTTGTTATAAATCACGAGTTCTCCCCCCCTCCTCTGATTTAATTCTTCTTTCAGGAAGTGTGAGTAGGAAAATTTTTCTTATGATACACACATAGAGCGTAAAAATTATTAATAATGAAAAATACTGAAATGTGTCTACTTTTATTAACGGTAATTTAATTTCGAAAGCATTACTTTGGCTTACAATGTATGACCGTTCTTCAATAGAACGTGTCATAGGTAACAGCTTCCTTTACTTTCGAAAGGCAATTAAACATGTTTAACATAGACGCTAGTATATTATTAAGTCTGTAAAAAACATTAACAAATGCCTATTAACTGCCAATTACTCGTTTTATTGTCGTTATCTTAAAACATCGCTGTATCCTACAAGAACAGTACATCAACGTCAACTTAAATTACAGGCACGCAGCGCCATCTGTGGAGGAAAATGTAAGCTACTCTTTTTTAAATGAAATTCAACCAAGTTAAGATTTATTGTTTGCTATCCTCATTCTGTCGTTGCTAAGGGATATTTAAAGGCTTAATAATGAGTTATGGTAATGTAATTTATTAACACATGAGAAATATAACGGTGTTATACACTTTATTGACTTAACATTTATCATGTAAGTTCAAATTACAACTATTAGCTCGGTGAAGATTGACATAATGTATATAT
This sequence comes from Trichonephila clavipes, assembly GCA_019973935.1. NCBI lineage: Eukaryota > Metazoa > Arthropoda > Arachnida > Araneae > Nephilidae > Trichonephila > Trichonephila clavipes. The sequence continues at coordinate 75,666 of BMAU01016054.1, read as the reverse complement.
ACTAATTATAAAGGTTTTATGATGGAATGATGCAAAAATGTATTTGTGAATTTCAAATTAATTCTTAATATTATAACTAAATAATTTTTAAAATGTGGTCAAAAAATAATATTAAAATATTCAGCTCTTATAAAAAAAATGATTGTTCCCTACATTTTGTTATGTCACTGACTTCATGCTTAGCTAAATAATTAATAACAAGTTTTTTTTTAAGATAAAGCTGTGTAAATTTGAAAAGCTTATTTGTGAATGTTTGAGGAATTTCTTTTGACGTACATCCAATTACTGGTTAAGTCTTTAACCATTAAAGTTAGAATTGAAGATTTTATTTCTCGAAATTTTTATTTTTCGCGTGAAATTAATTATTTCAAAATATGAATTACAAAGTAATCATATGTTTCAATGGGCGTAACTATTTATTATTAATATGCATTGTTTTCTTGTTCATTTTGCTTTGTAGAATTCCAATACACAAAAGCTTAAAATTTCGGATTTCTTAATACTGACTTGCATCAACCGCTTTAATTTTATTTACACAGTCGGACATTTTACACAAATTTCTATTTCGCGATTTTCTCTATTTAGCAAACTTTTCATTCTTCTTGAAACCAAGAACTTTTTGTTATTTCCTTCATAAAATAACTTCTAAATAGTGAAGGGAATTCTCTATTTAACTAACTTTTTCTTTTGTGATTCGATTTTTTTCTCCCTATTTTTAAAATATTTCTGGATATTTTTCAAATTATTTTCTCTTTTAGCCATTTTATGGTGGCATCCTTGACCTTGATCTGGTTTCACCAACTGCCTAGCTCATCGAGAACAATAAAAGTGGCATAATTTTTTCAAGCAAAAAAAAAAAAAAAAAACCTACAACGAAATTAACAGATTTTATCAGTAATTAAATTTAAGGATGCGTATGCTTAAAATTAATGGTTGCAAAATAATATATGTTGAAAAGTACTTGAAGACATATATAAAATTAGAAAATGCCATTAAAATTCATCAATTTTGATGCTTGATTGATTGAATGAATATTAACGTCGCACTGTTCAGCTACACGAGGGCTTTTGGCGACGGACCACGTAATTTTGAACCATGGTCAAGTGACGTGGACGACACCTGAGCTGGCACCCCCTCTCCTAACTACCACACCACACCAACGGGAGGACGTTTCAGCTCTCGACAGATTTAACGTGCATCGCTGCCCTACACGGCGGGTCTTTAGTGGTACTGGGCTCGATCCTGTGACAAAGCAAGCCACAGTCCGATACCTATACCACTCGGCTACCGCGGCCTCAATTTTGATGCAAAATTATATGAGTTGAAAATACAGTACATTCCTGCACAATTTTTTTTTCTTGTTTCCCGTAAAGATTTCTTTTTGATGGGTAAGATATTTTTAAAGAAATATTAATTTAACAATAAAAGGTGTGAATAATTATTTTGTATTAATAGATCATGCTTATGAATTTAAAATTTGTTTTATATGGTTTAAGTGTATTAAATGATGAAATTATATTTAACGAATTTTCTACATAACTAAAAATTCATCAGAGAAAAGATGAATATTTTTTATTAAATTTACTTCCGAATGTTTTACTAATCCCTCTTCAAAAGAAAACTTTCATCCTTTTGGAGGCCCTTTTGTACTTGAACATTTTCACTTTAATGAAATGCAACTCCAGCGATTTTTTTCTTCAAAAGTTAGTACCTTTCTTAAGACTATTCCTATTTAATCAATTTTTTTTTCTAACTCATGGCACCATTTTTGTTTTACGTTTAAATTTTGCTTGTATTTTTAAAAATAAATTTCAATATTTCAAAAATTTAGTTCGAAATTTTTTTCTTTAATACGCTTTGCCGATAATTAAGAATAAGAATATACATATAATACTCACACGCATCCCGATTGAAATACAGTCGGACTTCCATTTTACGAACTTCTATTTTGCTAATCTCTATTTTACGAGCTTTTTCCTGGAACCAAGCACTCATAGTATATTGAAAATGAATCTCTATTTAACGAATTTCCACATAACGAACTTTTTTTCTGGATTTAGCGACTTCGTTAAATAGAGGTCCGACTGAATATACATTTATGAAAATGTTAGTGACATCACCGCTATAGCTTTGATACAACTGCATGTATTTGCGATATGTTCAATTGTAAAATATATTCATCTTTCGAAATGTGATAATATTGTGCATATTAAGATGCGCTCATTTTTACCCTTTAAGACCTATTTAAATTTGATTACTGCTTTTTTTGAAAGAAATATAATAGTTAAAGAACTATTAAAAATAAATTTGTCGCTGCAAAATTTTTCAGTGCAAATCCCAATTAGAAATTTTGCTATTTAAATTTGTTGTGTTAATTTGAAACAAGTTATTTAAATTTAAACAAGTAATTATGATAGTATTCCTGCATTTGTACAGTATAGCAATATTAGTTGAAATATGATACATAATGAAGAAATCAACTCTGTAAAATAGCTTGTTATTCAAGAGAAATTTAGAAATAGTCAATTTACATTTAAAAAAAAAGTTGATCCCAAATGTTTTTTGGGAAAATTTTAATTCGCATCGACATTTAACCTCGCAAAATGAGTTCAGACTGCGCCTAGATCAATGACTCATGGTGAATGTCCCTTGTTAAGTAATTAGCTATTAAAAATATTACAAGGTCATATATCCATGTTACTTAAAGACAAAAAGTCTAAAGTAATTCAAGTTCGAACTTTGTCTTTCAAGTTGAAGAATGTTAAGTTTCTCTTTGGCGGCTTGTCACTAGAAACAATTGACACGCATTCGGCTAGATATGTCCGATTAATCGATATAAGAGAATGGAAGTGTGATATTAATTGCTATTTAATGGATCGATCAGTGATGGCTTCCTTGTATTTAGATGCTATCGTATTTATATCCTTGTATCGATGAGAGTTTCGGCGCCTACAGGTGTTATAATGAGAGTTGTATCCTTCAACAAAAAGTTATTAAGCGATATTATAAATCTATTGTCTTTTTGTAAGTATTTAAAAGCTAGTAAGGAATGACAATATTTCTAAATAATTGTCATGCTGTTAAAGTCTTTGCTAATTCTAAAATATAACATTTGATGTACAATAAATCAAATGACCAATATCCGCTGAAGTCATCGGAAGTTGTATCGCTGTCGAATTTAAATCAAGTTCCGCATAATTAGAAATGGGTATCTATCTTGAATATTAATATTTGAATCAGTTTCGGTTCGTTGAATGATCGCCTCGGTGTAATTTTAGTACAGATATTTTTTGAAAAGAAAGATAGTTTAAGTTATATCTTGGGGTTTGTTTTTATAAACATTACTACTTGTGTTGATTGAACCATTCATAATGAAAAACGCTTGTAAGAATTAATGTTTAAACACCTCCAGTTTGGAAAGCTGCAAGTATTTGGTTTCTTGTCCAATATTTCGCAATAATCGTAATATTTTATGAAAAGCTAATTAAAAAAGGTTGTTTTTAAAGATAAGATGGCATGATATTTTGGATAATAAGTTATTTTAGAAACTTATTTTATATTAGCGAAATAAATTCCGAAAAAAAAGGCATTGCTATTTTTGTTGAGTCAAGGATTCGAGCCCTAATGCAATTGAAGACTCGCCTTGTAGTACATTAAATCTGTAAATGCTCTAATTCCTCTTGTTGGAATGTTGAAATTTGGGGGGGGGGGAGTACCAGCCCAGGTATCATCCTCATCACTTGGACCGCGATTCAAAACTACAAGATATATCGCTAATAGTCGTCGCGTTTCTTCGTAGTGCTGGTCGAGAGCTCAAACGTCCTCCCATTGGTGTGATGCGGTAGTTAGGAGAGGGGGTGACAGCTCAGGTGCCATCCTCGTCATTTGACCATGGTTCAAAATTACGAGGTCCGTCGCCAAAAGTCCTCGTGTAGCTGAACAGTGCGTCGTTAATATCCATTCACTCACTCTTCGTAGTGCGGTATTATAAAACAATCAATGAATCAACTTAAAAAATTATTTTTTATAATAAATAATTTGGTTGCAACAAATAATGTTACTCCTATTATTTTCAGTAATTTTTGTTTTATCTAGTATTCTTTTTTATTATTGAATGGTTGATTGGTTTTATAGCAATAACCCAATTTATTTGGGTAGGGAGAAGAGAAATACAACGATGAAATTCTCAAAAAAATGTAAATAGAATTGAAAATGTATGTATCTCAAAAGAAAATTTAGTTGTAGTTTAATCGGTTGTAATTGTAGTAAATCGGTTTTTGTTGAAGATCTAAAAAAATTTTTTGGGTGCTAAAGTCATTCATAAGTATTTCCTACCGTATGAAGTCCGGATATATCATCTAACTTTAGCTTTTGTTGGAAATACCAATTATTTCCTTCCACAACTCTTTAGTATTCAATATTTACTAAGTTCTCATTCATTTCAGTAGATTTCAATGAGTATTTATGATATGACGTTAAGTTAAATCAAATAAAAAATTTTAATCTAAATAACTTAAATTTAGTTCTAAAACCACAGCGAGGGGCTTACGAGTTTAATAAGAATTACTATGCTCTTTTTCAAGTACTTGTTTAAAAAGTCATGGAGTATAATCCTATATTTGTTTAAGAGTTCAAGGTATTTATTTGAGAAGCTTTGGTGTGCTATTAATACAGTCATTAAAATTAGTTTTTGTTACATTCATTTGTGTTGCAGTGATCACATTGAAAAAGAAAACAGGCATACTTGACACGAAAAGTCGTTACAGCCATTAAAATTCACCAAATACTGTAAATAAATAATATGAACTTTTTCTTTCGGAGACTACACCTACCAATTAGATAAATACATGCTTATTACATTCTCTGTCATTTTAAAATAATGTATTGTTGAAGCTAAAACCCTCATGGTTCTTTATAAATGGGTACGAAGGAAAAAGAACAGGAATGTAGTTCTCTAAATCAGATCGCCATCGATAGTCTGATTAGATGTCTGATTCGAAATGTCACCCAAAGCAAGGCCATGGTCACATCAGGCCTCAGGCGCCACAAAACATTCTGTAAAACAACTTTCGAGAATAAATATATTAAATTAAGGCTTTGTATTTGTTTTCGGAAAGTGAGAAGTAAATTTTTTTCTTGCCGTTATTTTCTGCGTCTGGTGTTTGGCTGATGGTATGAGTAATGCGAAAGATGCAAATATAGATAAGAGACACAAGGGGACTGCAAAGTAGCATCGATCCCAAGTGTTTTACCAGGTCTGCGCCAACGTTATTTTGCAATTGGAAGAGAAGAACAAGACAATTAGTGGGACATTATGCAGATTGTGTTTGTTTTTATACCTTCATCTTGTAAACCACGTGACTGGAAATCTTAATTCAGATCTATTACTGAGAAATAACAGACTGATTAATACAGTTTTTATTTTTCAATTTAGTAGATATCCAACGATCTGGTAGATGAAAGGTTATAATCATGATCTAGTAACCAACATTGCTTCTGTCGAGTATGAGGCTCGAGTCTTGATTCCACTACAGACCCGTCATGTAGCAAGACGAGAATTGAAAGTTAGGAAAGTGTAGTGGCAACTCAGGTGTCCTCTTCAGCACGTGACTGTTATTAAAAATTATGACGTCTGTCACTCAGAGTCTCAAGCTTTTGTGTAAATGAAAAATCAATCAACTCATTAATAGACAGTATGATAAGCAAAATTTTTTGAGCCTGTTTTCTTTTGCTTGAAAAAGCATTAATAAATTAGGAGGTTTATAAAAAGAAGTTATATATAAATATACTTTTCTTACAAACGTTTTGCATTTATTCAGTTTTGAAATCTTTATAATTCAATTCGTAAGTTCAATAATAAAATGATCATATAATGACGGAATTTATACATATGGATCCTGCGAGTTTTGAGTTTAAAAAATGTTTTCTTTTTCAATAGAAGAAAATTATCAAGACCTCATTCACAAATTGTAGAGATGAACATACAATAGTACAAGATCAATATACTATAAGCTTGAATTCAGTGTATCCGTAATGTTTCAAAAAGCATTCTCTATTTCAAGATACATGAACTTAAGCTCTCAATAAAATATACTCATTTATAATTGATACCTATTTCAAAAATCATTCCATGATTAACAGCCTGGTATTTGCTCTTGGAAGACATTTCACTTCTCTTTCTGAACAATCAAAAGTATACAGTAGCTTATAAAAACTCGTGGTGAAAATTCTATGAATTTTTTTAATTTCTAGTCTTTACAAAGAAAAGTTTTTTAATCGCTATCGTTTATTTTTTGCGTTAATTTAAAATAAGTTATCTTATACTTGTTTAAAAAAATCAACTCAACAAAATTTAGTCTTTTACTAGCTTATCCTCTGAACGTCGCGCCCTTTAAATATTTAGGAGAGGTTTAAAGCTAAAAAAAAGTTTAAAAAAAAGAGAGAATTATGAAAATATTTATTCTATATGGATGAAGTAAAGTACGTTTTGTCTCAAATACGATTATAAACAATGAAATTTTTTAAATAAACAGCTATTCTTCTAAAGTTAAATAAACTATTAAAAGTATTAAGTTTCTTTCAAAGTTTATATATTAGAACAATGTAAATTGTATAATTTTTTAAGGTATCCGTCTACGTTCGGAACCGTGATTTTAAAAAGGCGCATAAATGGATAATTTTCATGATATTTAGTGTCACTTAGATTAAAATATATGCATAAAATTGTTTTAAGGACATTTTGACAAAAAAAATTATTCAAATACAATATTTTGGTAAAAAATTAGCTTAAAATAACCTTTTTTCAAAATGTTCTCCTTTTGTGAAAAATGCTTCTATTATAATAATATTTTGCCTGTATATAGCTCAGACTACTGTACAATGGCTCAATTATGATTTTTGAAAAAAAACACACATTAATTTCAGAGTTACAACCATTTGAAATAATTATCGGCGTTTTTTTTCTTAAAATTTCTCCCTTCTGTTGTCATAAAACATGGATAAACCCACTTCTAAGTTATATATTTCAAAAATTTTAGTTGAGCCTCTGTACTGAGGTCTGAGCTATATACAGGCAAAATATTATTATAATAGTAGTCTTTTTCACAAAAGGAGAATATTTTGAAAATGGGTCATTCTATGTTCATTTTTTGTCAAAATATTGTACTTAAATAATTTTTTATTGCAATACTATTCTTAAAACAATTTTATATATATTTTATAATCTAAGTGACACTAAATATCATAAATATTATCCATTTATATGCTTTTGCAAAATCACGGTTCCGAACGTAGTCGGATACCTTGACCTCAGTGCGATTTTTTTTAAAAATCACGTGAAAGAAATATGGAATAATTTATTCAAATTTGATACAAAAGGATAAATAGAAAGAAGAGAAATAAATTCTTATATTCCTAGGCGTATAAAAAAGAACAAATCTTAAAATTCCTTTATTTTGGTGCCTAATATAATAATTTTTTTTAAATCTATGAGTTCGGGAGTATTCATTTGTCTTTTTATTTTCAAATATAATCAAGAAATGCATATGTTTTAAGAAAAAAAGTCCGAAAGGTATCGTTTAATTTGAGAATCTATGCTTCGAAAATGTAATTCATTTAATGCAAAGAAAACTTATGTTTTACTTTTAAATTTATTTCCTGATTTTTGAGTTACACATTTAAGATTCAGTTTTTTAAAATGAAGTCATTTTGTAACAAAAAACAAAATGACAATTATTGTTGTGGACAGAAATGTAGCAATTGGAATTGTTATTAAATGGGTCATCTTTTGAAATAATTTTTTTTAAGTGCCAAAGTCAGGTGACTTTATTTTCTCAAACTATAGTAATTCTAATTAAACCAGCAACGGGGTTTGTTCCATTCGCGACAGTGATCAATAGCACGGCTATGAAAGATTACGTTAGTGAACAAATCACCTTAAAATTGTGGAATTTACGATCACAGTACCTAATGATGCAATCGAAGGTATCAACAGAATTGTTTCTAAAATAAAGATGTTCTGCGAGTAAAAAAATTCTGTGCGATTGTTATGCATAGGAAAGAGCAATTGTTGTATCATTTTAGAATCTTAGCTAAATGGGCCAACTTTTGAGAGACTTGCCTAGGGTTGCGGGCTATAGTTTTCTTTTTATGTAGTCAAAGTTATGAGGAATATTTTTCTCAAACCCTGATTCCCACACAAACAAGGTTAATTTTAACTAAATCAGCAAGCTCTTTTGTACGATTTGTGACTACGACTGGCTATGTAACATGACGTTAGTGAACACATCATCGTATAATTGTTAAATTTGTGGTCACAGTAGCTAATGATGTAGCGAAGGGGTGTCAATTTTTCGCATTTTTAAAAATGTACTCAGCCTCACTTAACCAAGTGCAAGGGGATTTTTAAAAATTTTTTCCCAGATCAGATAGAACCTCACCTTTCACCTCGAGCCCGCATATCTTTAAGTATGGAGACAACCTGTACGGTAGAAAAGCATATATATAAGAAAACGTTACAACCAAATATAATAATAACAATAGATTTTATTGCTACACAATCAACCAACATAATATTAATGTAAATATAAATGAGAAATTATCAAAAAAAAAAAAAAAAACCCCCAAAAAATTAAGAACTGTCAACAGCTGTTATGTTTAAAATATGGATCCTAGTAGTAAAGATGCGTTTGCATTTGTTTAAATTGAACTTATATAGTGATTATCTTTATTTTACTGCATACTTTGATTGATGTTTTGATTAACATCGTACTAAAACTTAGCATTCAAAGTTTTGTGAGATTATCATTAATATCTCGAAGAAATTTTTCATCTTATAAACAGTCACAGCGGCAAGAGTTGAAGTATCTCATTTTGTTTTTGGATTTGCAAGAAAATATAAATATCTCAAGTTAATCCAATATAAGGAACTAGCTACAAAATTTAAGCATAATATTCAACTTTCTATGTTCAGTATCACGTCAACAGGTTTCTATAATGGACTCAATGTCAAGTACATATCATTACACCCTCACATCGCAGTAACATTGTAGAAATTACCTTTTTTGTTAGCATTTTCGACCTTTCAATTCCCTTTTTTTTATCTAAAGAAACCACTCACAGAATACAAATCGCTTTAAAGTTTCGAATTTCAAAGGAAAACAGCTCGAAATGCAGAGAGTATTTTCGCCCACTTCGAACTTTTTTTGCGCGAAAACTTTATACCCTATCCACCTACTAAGTAAAGATCTTGAAAAAATATATATACTGTGGGGGAAAAAAATCGGGCGGGAAGTATCAGGATGTTAGAAAATCGTGATTGGGTGTGAAAAGGTGTACAAAAGAAGTATAAAATGACTGAAAAGTAATGTTTAAATATCGCAGTTTGTAATGAATGTTTAATTTTGAAGTAAATTGTGTTTTATATATCGTGTTAAGGTGTGGTAAGCGGTGCAGTTTAAGTTTATTCCTCGATTTTTACCTCTTTTTGGATTATATCCTGGTAAAAACGAGTGAGGCTTGCAGCTGAATTGTTAACTATGCACTAAGGTTAAATGTTATCCTTCAATTAAAAATAAATTATACTTTATTAAGCTTTGTTTTTATCTCACACATGTGTGTTAGACATGTAAGTTCACTCAAGCTTTTCTTTTCAAATAAATTAAAAAAGTTAGTAAAGTAAATATTTGTGGACTGAACAATTAATATTATCTACGAAACAATTAAGGAAAACATATTTTATATAAGCAAAATTTTAAAATATAATTCGTAATGCATTGTGGCAATATTTCTTTTAGGTTGTATTTGCGAAATCAACAATGTCAAAAATTAAAATTCCTAAGGACAGGTGATCAGTGACGCACACAAGGGGTGAATCCTAGGGGTCCGGACCCCACCCCCACCCAAAAGCCCTTGAATTTTTTTCCGTTTGAATATAATTCTAAGTATATAGTACGTAAAATTTAATTATTTGTTATTCATGATTAATTTTATTAATTGAAGCTAATTATTTATTCAATAATTAGTTTTTTACTGTTTTTGTCCCCGAAAATCGACAAAATCAAAAGGAGCATGATACAAAAATGATGGACTTTCGACCCTGGACCCCACCCCCCATGAAAAAGTCCTGTATGCGCTACTGCAGGTAATTAAACACACTTTTGATTTAACCATTGCGTCACTGAATTATCATTATATTTATGCAAATTATGTAATAGTTCAAATAAGAAACGAGATAATATTTAAATGTTTGAGGACAAACTAAGGAGAAATTGAAAGCGATTGCCTCTTCTCTTGCCCTTTGATCTGAATATTCTGCCATAGTTTCTTTCTGCACGTAGCTCTTTTAAAGAAAATTTGTAAATTTTATAGTCTCTAGTTGCAATACAGTCTTCAAGGCACCAATCAGTAAAGCAAGCATTAGAATTAATAAGAAATAAGAGTTGCTGTGTTTGATAAGCATTGTGAATTAAATCTTCTAAATGCAGTTTCCTTATAATTGAAATGAATTTGATAAAGATATTTAAAAAACCAGGCACACACTTTCTAGATGCCGGAAGAAAAAAATTATAAATTAAACTTTGTCGTAATTATTGAATTTCAAATTATTTTGTTTAATTTTGTAATTTAAAAGAAAGTATAAAATGTTCATTTAATTTATTAATAATTTTTGTTAAAACTTAATTATTTGCCTTTTAAAATAAGTAGTCAAATAGCACGATATTCAATTAATTATATATAGTATTAAACTTTTTCCCTTATTTGTGAATATTTTTTCAAAAAACTAATTACATTAGTATGTTGTATTTTTTTAATCCAAACATTTCGAAGAAATATCCAATATTGTATTAATCATTTTAATAATAATATGAGGATTACATGAAATCGGGTATAATAAAAGGGAAATATTCCAAATTGAAAGACGGGTAGCAATTTGTAAGAGAAATTCAATGTACATACACCTTACTTTTAGTACTTTGCTTAATGCTAGAAATTTCTGGGTAAATGAGTCATTGGAGTAAATGATATTAAACTGAATTAAATCATGGAATTAAATTATAGATTTTGCCCACAATCAAGAAGTACTTAAATATAAGTTATTTCCCATCGATGTAAATTAAGTTATAAGTCCAACTTTAAAATAAAAATGGTAACATCAAAAGCCTGTATAAATAGGCAACATGACATTTTTAGATTGTGAAATACATACTTAAGGTTTCCGACTGCGTTCGTAACCATGATTTTAAAAAAAGCGTAAAAATGAATAATTTTCATGATATTTAGTGTCACTTAGATTAGAATACATGTATAAAATTGTTTTAAGGACATTTTGACAAAAAAATTTTATTTAAATACAATATTTTGGCCACACACAAAAATTAACTTAGAATAACCTTTTTTCAAATTGTTCTCCTTTCATAAAAAAATGCTTTTAAAATAGTAATATTTTGTTTATGTAAAGTAAAGACTTCTCCAGAGAGTCTGAATCATTTTTTTTTAAATTCACATTATTTTCAGAGTTACAACCAATTGAAATAATTACCGGCGGGTTTTTTTTCTTAAAAATTTTCCCCTCTGTTGTCATAAAACATAGATAAACCCACTTCAAAGATATATTTTTCAAAAATTCTAGTTGAGCCTCTGTACAGAGATCTGATCTATATACAGGCAAAATATTATTATAATAGAAACATTTTTCACAAAAAGAGAATATTTTGAAAATTGGTTATTTATGCTCATTTTTTGTCACAATATTGCACTTAAATAATTTGTTATTGTAATAATATTCTTAAGACAATTTTATATAGATTTTCTAATCTAAGTGACACAAAATACCATAAGTATAATCCATTTATACACTTTTCCAAAATCACGGATCCGAACGTAGTCGGATACCTTAAAAATAATTTAAACGAAAATGTTTTATCACGTCGTTTTGGCTTGTGGTAAAATATATATAATACCATTCTGTTCTAAATCAGGCAGTGGCGCACACAAGGGGGGAGGGGTTCTAGAGGTCCGGACAGCCCCATAGCCCTTGATTTTTTTTCGATTGGTTATAATCCTATGTATATATTATGTAAAATTTAACTATGTATTTGTTATTAATAATTAATTTTATTATTAATGCTAATTATTTATTCAATAGTTAATTTTGTATTGTTTTTGTTCCCGAAAATCGACAAAATCAAAAGAATATAATGGGCGGCGTATTGGAGCATGATACCAAAATGGTGGACTTTCGACCCTGGAGCCCCCCCCCCCTGAAAAATTTTTGTGTGCGCTACTGAAATCAGGATATTACTAAATTAGAATCACGACTTTGAAAACAGAAAATAGCACAATGATTCAGTGTGTTCATTTTATTTTAAAGTCCCAAATTTATACGTTTATGCTGCTGATGTAAAAGAGAAAGTTATTATTCCTAAACTAATTTTATATAAATTTGTTTAAAATTTTTTAAAAAATCTATTCACTTTTAAAATTTAAGTTAATGATTCAATTACGATTATCTTTAAATCTTTCTCTAAAGACTGATTTTTTTCGTTTTATTGAGTTGCGTTATTAAAAAAAACTAATTAATTTTCTGCACTCCAGTTTTTACCTCCACTCAAAGAAATTTAAAATTCATTTTAATTCGAAATTATCTAAATAAAGCTCAATAATTATTAATAAAGCAAAATGTTTTCTCCATTTCATTATTTGATCTTGTTTCTCAGCTCACTTCTACATAAAAGCAATTTACCAAATTCAAAAACACCAAACGTATATACTAAAAAAAGAATACTTCCACTCAGCTTGCAACTAGCTTCCAAGATCATTAACTTATAACGAAATCACTCAGACTACGCCCAACGCCCATTCTAATTTGTTCCTCTAATGACGAAAAAAAAAAATTAACAAAAAAGCAGAAAAAAAAAACTTTCGCGTTGTAAACCATCCCAAACCACGTACGTGCTGAAAAACCCATTTCTTTTATCTAAAAAAAGAAGAAAAAGGCCAAGCAAAAATGCTTTACGTCTCACATAAAACCAGGGCTTCATTCTTAATGGACATATCAAATTAGTGTTATATATTTAAAGAGAAGCGATAACTGAGCATGGCATATAGCACAAGTTTAAGTAAATCGCTCACGTCTGCCCAAAGGCATTGGCCGTGGAATTGGAAGAGGATAAAAATTACTTTTGCAATCAGTGGCAGCACTCAGAAACGTTGGATTGTCTACACCTTTTAAAAGGACCATTTTGCTCCCAGACGCGTTCAGTTAAGTGAATCTGACTACAGCAATTTTGAAAGAGATGTTTAAAACGAAGGAATTATTCTAAAATTGCCTTTAAGTGGGAGGCGGGGTTAAAGCAATTGGCCCCTTTTAGACCTTTTTGATTGACATGAAACTGGAGCAAACCTCTTCGCTGAGTGGTATATTAAATCTGACATATAAACTCACTATTAGAGTCGATTGTAATTTTTCTTCTTTCATCCTCCATGTATTATAACATGTTTGCCTAGGGTTAGATTTACTAATTGGTTATTTTTTTTAAAAGGGAACTCCATGATGTCACAGTTTTTCATCTATTTGTAAAAGATGTATGCCTAGTTTTTAGATTTGTTTACTATTCAATAATTTAATCTTTTCATCTACGAATACGTAATGTTCAAAACCAATTATGACACAGTACATTTAAACCTTTTTGATAGAAAATATATTGCAATTTTGTAGGCTTGTAAGACTTAATTTCATCACATTACCTTAACAACGTGTGTGAGTTTTTTTTTCTTTTAATTTTTTTCTCTCTTTAGATTTGAAATTATCATTAAATTCTTTTTTCAATTACAATATTTTTCATTGCAGATAGATTTCTCCAAAGTAATTTGTCAATATCTTCTTATTTTTAAGCACGCACAATCAACAATAATAAAAAATTTCATGAATTAACTCAGAATTATGAGATTGAACAACTGTTCCTATAAATGAAGAATATAGGGGGAATAATTATAAAACTAGAATTCACACAAAACTCCTTATTAAACCGTAACATTACAAAGACTATATGATGTCTTAGTTTTGTAAAAGTATTTTTACGAAGCTGTACAAAAGTATTACAATATCATGTTAAAATTCCCGCATTTGTTTATTTTTTATTATATATTTATTTACTTAAAATACTGTATGCCTCATTCTTTCGTTTACACATAAATTTCTTTTATTTTGAGTGTACTGTTTCAATATGTCAAATAAATCACTGAAATTTGTACATGAAATGTAATACACTCAGGAACATTGAAAATAGCGACCCAAGAAGGAAGCTAAGTACAATCGCGAAACTTTGCAAATAAGTACAGCGTAATGTGATATGCAAATGATCCAAGTTTTGTGCCAATACGCATGCTCATACACGCCAAGGTAGCGCTACAATCAGGAAGAGGGTGCTATATAAGCCAGCACAAATTCGAAGATTCATAAACGTGACGATTACCCGCCGATTGTAGGAAGACTTTGGTAAGCGAAACGTGCCAGGTAAACGTGCTAAAAGACATTTCTCACAGTTAAGCGAGTTTGAGAGAGGCCTGATCATCGGGTGAAACCTGCAGGCTGATCGACGCGCCGTGTTGCTGGTCAGGTGGATCGTTCGGAGTGTGAAGTTAGAAATTGTTGGGAGCAGTGGACACGAGAGGGTACCCACGCGCGGAAAACCGGGTCTGGAGCGACCAGGAAGAACACGAGGAGAGAGGATCGAAGGATCGTGCGGCAAGCACTTGTGGACCCCTCAGTGACTCGTTCAACGATACGAGCAGACGTAGGCGTAGCAATTGTTCCACAAACAATTTCCAGACACTTTGCAGAAGCAAACCTTAAATCCAAGTGCCCTTTCCGTGCACTCCCTTTAACACCGGAACATCGGCAACTGCGTCTACAGTGGTGCCAAATCAATGTGGAGTGTCACAGATTGGCAAAAGGTTGTGTTTAGTGATGAATCCCGGTTTGTTTTGGGGACAGATGATAACCGTGTACGGGTGTGGAGGCGCCCTGGTGAGCGGTACAATTCCCCCCACACTGTTCTACGTCACACTGCCCGCACAGCTGGTGTAATGGTCAGGGGGGGCATAGCCTATGATAGCCGGTCCACTTTAATTGTGATGCGTGGAATCTTAACGGGCCAACGTTACGTTGAGAATATTCTTCGACCCCATGTAGGACCTTTCCTAAATGGTCTCCCGGGGGCAATTTTCCAGCAATATAATGCTCGTCCGCATACAGCAAGATTTGCTCTAGACTTCCTACGTTATTTTCAGACTCTTCCATGGCCGGCCGGCTCCCCCGATTTGTCCCCTGTAGAGCACGTGTAGGATCGGCTAAAACGGCAGATGCCATCGTGTCACTCTGTACATGATTTAGAGTTGGCTGTTCAAGATTTGTGGGCCGATCTGCCTCAGGACAGCATAAGGTGTCTAATCAACTCAATGCCGGACCGTGTGGCGGCATGTATTGCAGCTGGAGGTGGTCCAACGCGCTCTTGAAGTTGCCCAGTATTTGTGTCGTTGCACTCCCTGTATTCTTTTAATTGTCTTGTTTTTGAGATCAAGTGAATCTCTCATCTGTGTCATTATGTGTATTAAATTTCATTTCAATCCAATGCTTTCTTCTTGGGTCGCTATTTTCAATGTTTCTGAGTGTATTTGGAAACTACTTAAACTGTAATAATAATACGCGTTGCGTGATTTTATTTGCTTCATTTAAACGTAGTCTTTTTAATATGAGTACATTTTGTTTTCTGAAGCCCAGTATCTGAGTGGTAGAGTGTCACGTTTACACGCTGCAGATCCCAGGTTCAAACCTCGGGCTGGGCAAGGTCGACTCATCCTTTCATTCCTTCAGTGATTTGATAAATGAGTACCAAGCTTGCTTGGAAACTAAACAATGGAGATTTTGCGTCTGACTGACCACCTGATCGGAACATCTGCTGATGCATCTCAGCGCCCATGGTCACGAATCACGATGGGCACAGTAGGTATTGGCCCTCATAGATTGTTGCGCTTTTGAATTTAGTTTAGTATATTTTGTTTCCTAATATAAATTAATTTTATACTTTCATGTAAAAAAAAAATCAAAATTACTTTAACCCTTTAACTGGTTTGCCCGTACGCTGTACGGGCACTGATATTTTCTTCTTCCTATTTTTGATTTACACATATTTTCAATTCTTCTTATTAGTACTAGTGTTTTTAAGAGATGTTGTTTGTCCATGGTATTGAAATACTTCTCATCCGGGATTTTCTTTGGGGTGAAGGCAGGAATTAAGATTCTTGAAAAAATTCAATGAAGAACAGGGATTAGAAAGGCGGTGTACAATTTATTGCTTGAGAAGAAATAAAAATGGAAAAATAATTTTAAAAAAACCCGATATTATATTTCTGTCCTCATTGCAAAGTAAGACTTAGTATTGCACCTTGCTTCAAACGGTGTGTGCATACATAGGCGCGCACACACACACACAATCCTCAACCGTTTGAAAAAGAGGTACGAACTTGACATCTCTTTGTAAATATGAGAGAAATTCTCTTAAGATATTTGAAACATTCTTCATAGCACGCGGAGTGTTCGCGTATAAAGCAAATACTTATGGATTTTTGAGTTCTACAATTATAAAATAAAAAACTGTAGGAAAACTTTAAAATTGAAAATTAAAATAAAATTCTTCCATTTTCATATTCAAGTATTATGCTTCGTTATATGCAATATAAAAATATGCCATTTTTGGGGGTGGGACAGTTTGGGTAAAAAAATTGACCGCTTTATAGGTTAAAAAATATTTATAAGACGTTAGAAACACACACCGATTATTATTTAAGAACTAATCGTGATGAGCTTTCTATCTTGAAAACTTCAGGAGTTCTATCCAATCTTCTTGAATTAGGATTTAAATTTTTACTGAGAGAATCCACTGGTTTTAAAAAGGTATTTTGAGTTTGCAAAGGCTCCAATAATTTTACATCAGAAAACAAAAAACATTTCTCACACGCGTTTCTGACAATCCAAACAATTTTGTTTCCTGGTGTGAATGAAGGAAACTACTGCATAGATTTCAAAATGTTCGCCACCGCGTGAAAATATATATAAGTTTATATTTATAATATGTATTCAAGTAGTGTAAATATGTATCGATTAATTCATCTATTTTTTCATTTAACTCTATAAAGAATACAAAGTAAAAAGAGCTTAGAACTGAAGTATAAGTGCAAGATAAACAACTCGAGCATCCATTCAAAGGTTTTATCGTTTAACAGTTCATAAAAGATACTAATACGAGATTCAGGTTTATTGGTCAGGTGTGTTCGCGGAATCCCGTTTTTGATAAAGAATGTCCTGTTATTCAAAACTTAAAAAATGTACACTTTTTTTTTGACGAATATTAAAATCCAGAATAATTTCTCCTATTCGTCTACAGTTCTAAGACTTCCATCAAGTATTAAGTCATTCGGATACCTTTGATATATGGAATAGTATATATATACATATATATATATATACAAAAATATATGCACCCAGAAGAAATAGCTATTCACGAAATTTGGTATGCTAATATAAAAATAAACAAATGATTAAAAATTCAGAACAAAATATCATTTTATTAAGTGGTTACAGCTAAAAGGTAAAATCAGTATACCTGGCAGCTATACAAGCCGAAATACCGATTCATAGATCACTTTTATTGGAAGATCCTGCCATAGTCTTTGCATCTGCGCAGTTTATGTGTTGTTGTCTATCCAGACATTATAAAGATCTGGAATATATTATTAAGTAGTATGTGGAGATTATCCTGTAAGTTTGGCTTAATTTGATTAATGTTATACTACTTGGATTTTACAAAAGTTAATTGATCTTTTAATTCTGAGCCATGGTCGAATGATGAGCACGCCTAGACACGTGCGGTGGTCATCATCACTGAGTGTCGGGATTCATCACTGCCCCCAGTCTGTCACACTTAAAAAACCAGTTTTGACAGTGGTAAGCTGTGTTATGACGTATGGTTTCTGATGGCACTGGACTGGAAGGAGGTAAGTGGCGTTGAATCGATGCTCGATTTATCATTAAAAATAATTTCATTATTCGGACTTTCATCGGATAACTCAAAATTCAAACCAATGGCAAATGTGTTCTCAGGCCGGTTACGTCTTAAGGCATCCTGAAACCCAAAGTGGGTTCATGTAAACTCTCCCAGTTGCGCAACTAATATGCGCATAGCCCTACACCTGGCGAAATCTTTAAAAGTAAACAGTTTATAGTATGCGTTGTCAAATACTCGTACAAATGGTAATTTGAAACTAAATAAATGTGTACGACTCATAATTTTACAAACCAACTCGATTGCTTATGATATTAAACCTACGCCTGGACATGGACATTAAAAATAATTTCATTATTCGGTCCATCGGACAAAATAAACCAATGGCAAAGTGTTGCTCAGGGACGTCTTTAAGACTGAAACCCTGTTTGTAAACTCACCTGTTCAGTTTATAGAGAATTTGAAATGGTAATTTGAAAAACTAAATAAATGTGTACGACTCATAATTTTACAAAACGAGAATAATATTTGACCACACACACACATTAAAATTATCCGGATCACATGAACTAATTACGACTGAGTAGTGAACGAAACGAGGCCCCCACCGAGGGTGAGGCCCTGGGACCAGGCCTAGTTGACCCATGCTTTAAGACAGGGGAGTCCAACCCAAATGACCTTGCGGGCCACTTCGGAAAAACATTATAATCTCGCTGACCGCACATAAAATTAGGTACCTTTAAATCAAATTAGGAAACAAAAAAACATTTATTGGAGTAAAAATTTAATTCAAAATGAATTATTATTATTGTTTTCATTATTTTCCATGTATACAGACATAGGTAATATAATAATATTTATATTATATTAACATTATTATATTATCTATGTCTGTAAACATAGATAATATAATGATAAAATAATGTTTAAAATATTACGTTTGTCATTTTTCTGAAAATTAAGGTGTTCCTTTTTTGAATTGATCTTTCGTTACTCATTGTTAAAATTTGATTGTGCTGTCATTCGCAAACGATTAAGTTTATATTGCCCTTTATCTTAACCGTCCTGAATATTTTTTTAAACTTTAAGAAACATCTCTGACTGCATCTTGCTTTTTGGGCACTCTAAATAGAAAAGGAGGAGGAGAAATGAAAGTCGCAAACACAGAGAATCATGTACCATCCATAGTAAAGGGTATGCATAATGCAATTCGGAATTTATTAAAAAAGTAATTTATTATATAATAAAATCAAATGTAACTGTTTGATAAAACATAATCAATTTTAATCTAAAGGAGAGTTCTATTATCAAAAAGGATTTATTTTAAAACAAGAGCAGGTAACGAGCAAATACATTGTAGATTTATATATATATATAAATTTCTCCTCAAATAAATTTCAAAATGAAAATTTTTTAAAAACCTGATTTTTAAAATTTTTTAAAAAAAGTCGGCGGGCCACAACGCACGTACTGGCGGGCTACGTGTTGGACACCCTTGCTTTAAGACGTTCCAGCGTATTTCTGAAAATTAAGATCAAACAAAATGACCGTAAAACTTTATTTGTCAGTTCTAAAAGTTCTCATTAACTTAGATATTTATGGTAAGGATAATTAAATGTAAATATATATATATATATATATATATTTCTCTTATCCTGTCACTTGTATCAACCGTTTAAAAAGTGATTTTAAAAACAATTACTCGAAACATCATGCTACCCACTTTGAATTGAGGCTTCCTTACGAAATTTGCAATTTCCGAATAATTTTCGAGCTTCGCGAACTTTCTGAAAACACATGTGAATGTCTTCATAATGTGAATAATTTCACATCCTTATCAGAAATTCTTATCGAACATCAAATCCAAAACAAAATTCTTTCGCTGCAGTACATAGTCGTTCGAATTCGGTGAACATGTTGATGAGATATCGCTTTGAGCATGCGATAATCCTGATAAGAACTGGTAATCTCCAATGATTTTCCATCATTTGACACAGGAAATGGTTTTGTATGCAGCAGTTAAGCATCACTCTGTGTGGTTGATGGGAAATTTCAACCCACAATGAGAGGTTCACATACGTCAGTTTCAGTCTCCGATTATTTATAAGTATTAAATTTGAATTTCCGAAATTAATTGTTCTTCCTTGAGAAGAGAAATGTCCTTTTTAGTTCTATCTGTCATATTTAAAATAATGAAATGTAGATTATTTATTTATTTTCCCAAAAAATGTGTATGTGTTTGAAGTAGCATGATTTAACAAATGTAATAGTGGTGGCAAATTAAATACGCGTTGTCCATAGTGAATAAATGCATTAATCTTATTTAATACGCAATATTTAATAGAGCTATGTACTTGCATTCATAATTAAGTCCAATGGCATAAAGAGTTCCAAAAATTGTCGGGTAAAATTGCGTACTTAAAATAATATTAATATAAAAATTAAATATTCTAAGCGAGAGAAAAAGAAGTGTTAGTGAAGTTAATTTTTAAGAGATTTCAAACATGTTCTTTTATATTTCTGTTACAATAATTTTACATTTTAAAAATTTCTTTTAAATATAAAGTTATAATGTATTTTAATAGCTTTGTTTTCAATTTTTTTTAGTTGCATGATTGATATTTACATTTTTTTAAAAAAAACCTGAACTCTTCATTATTCTCTATATTAAATGTTTTGTAATTTTTTCAAAAAAAAAATTCGAAGTGTTCGATTATATAAGTATAGTTATTAAAAATAAAAAACAGCATATTTGATTTTTTACCATTCATTTATGCATGTAGTTTAAATTATTGATGATTTATTAATAATTTTATAATTTATACATCCTTAAAAAATTTAAATGATTGTAAAAAGGCTTAGATTACCTTTTAGAATGAAATTATCAATTTTTATTTGAAAAAAATTAATAAAAAAAACTAACGAGACACACTTAAACATTTAGTTTATTTTAACTTTTTTCGCGAAAAAACATACATTTTTATTCTCCTTTTGCTATTGAAGTAAAATTCAAATTAAGACTAATAATTGTAATGTAGTATTTTTCTATTCACCAAAAGAAAAATATTTTTATATTGAAGATTATTAAAATATAGAAAAACTACATTCTAATACGTAATGCAGCGTTTCTAAAACTGTGGGGCGCACCCCCTATGGAGTGTGATAGCTCTATGGGGGGCGAGTATATCGAAAAGTCAAAAATGAAATATTATTTTAAAAAGTTATTAATTTACTGAAAGGAGCAAATTAAAATATATTCCTACATATTAAAAAATGAAATACACTATTATGCTGTTATAATACACTTAAATGTATCAGTACTGCATAAAATTTATGGATATTTAATTTTACAATTCTAAATTAAGTACAAATTTAATGATTACTAGTGAATACTGTGTGCTTGTGTCATATACAAAATTATATGCCAAGTTTAGCACTTATTTTGATAATTTGTACGGTTTATATATATAAAAGATATATATATCTAAACATATATATATATACATATATATATATATGTATATATACATATATATATATATATATATATATATATATATATATATATATATATATATATATATATAGTTAATGCTTACTGTCAAATATTTTTATCTAATAGGTTAAATTTTTGACTATTTTTTCATTATAATTCTCTTCTTTTTCTCTTTTCTATAAGTAATTCCAGATTTTTGTTTTTATTTTTTAAAAGTCATTAATGCACTTTAAAAAGGTATTTATTAATTTAGTTTTTATTAATCTTTATTTGTTTATATGCTTTTGTGTGGGTTATTAATGTGAAATTAGAATATTGATACTTTTATTACTGTAGGGGTAATAATATTGTAGCTTTTAAGATTTATGTATTTGATGTTTCTTTTGGAGTATTGTTTTTATTATACTTTTATGATGATAGGTGTAAAATGTTCTTTACATGTTATGTATATATTTTTATTTCAATTTGTAAATATATTTTTCTAAGTTATGTGTATAGTCAGTACTATTCCAAGAATTATGTGTTATTCCAGTTTTATATTTCAATTTTCTAATTTTCAATATTTTTCAAAAAAATTTATTTTTATTTTATATTACATTTTATATTTCAATATTTACATGTTCCTATAATATTTATATTAGTATTGCTTCTAGGTTTACTAAATTATTTTAAATTTATGTAAACATGGAGGTACAATTTTTACTGATATATATTTTTGATGTTATTTCATGATAATTATACTGAATATTTTTTTGCTATAGATATTAAGTTCTAAATTCTAGATACTTAATAAAATATTTTTCACAAATATGAATAATTTTAAAGTTATAAATTTCGAGACTGGCAACTAGGCTCAGTATTTATACTCTGTCTTTGCTCGGTGGTTCATTATAATGGTATATGTAGCATCGATAGTAAGCAACCCTTAAAACATTTTATTTTGCTATATTGGTAGGCTAATTAGTTAGTTTATATTTTTAGCGATTCATTTTCTAATATATGGTAGTATTTTATTATCTGTTAGGATAGTTTATTAACAGTATATACTACAGAAATGTCGAACACAGTAGATAGTGACAAAGTATTGATTGCAGGACATTGTAGAGATTCTACGAGACTTTTTAATTCATATAATACTACAGTATTCTGGAATAAGGAATACTTAAAGAATTCTAAAAAAGATTTTTTGCAATGCAATATTGTTTCAAATAACTCTAATGCTTACAAATGTAATAGGTACTTAAATAAGCTTCAAAATAGTAAATTTGGCAATATTAAAATTCCTTTATACAAAAGATGTGGCGACAAAAGATGTAAAACTTGTAAAATGATCCATAATGATCAAATCAAAGAGGATTCTAAATTTACCTTCTGTAAAACATATAATTGTATTTACTTATTGACGTGTAATAAATGCCAACTTAAATATATTGGACAGACATCTAATAAAATTAATATTAGAATTAATCAACATAGGTAAGATACTAAATACTTCAATAGTATTAAAAATTCAAATAAAATAGAAATAAGACTTTAGTACACATGGTTTTGAAAATGTTTCACTCAATATTATTAAAGTTGTTCCTGATAATAAAGAAAGATTGTGGTGGGAAAACTATTATATTAAATATTATAATGCAGTTTTATCCTTATGGACTAAATGTATTATACCAAGGAAAAAATATTCTCAATGCAATTAAACAAAATTCTCAAGATTATTATTACAATAATGGGATTAATAAAATAATTAATAAAAGAAAAACTAGAGGGGGTAGAACTAAAAGATTAAGTAGAGACAATAATGTACTTACAGATAGTATTATAGATATTTGTAATAAAACTTTGATAACAATTTTAACATAAAAATATTAAATCTTTTATGTTCGGTCTCAGTAAGACAGAATTATATATTACAGAAGGTGTACTAATTTCAAATAAAATTAAAGATTGCCATGCTTTGCATATTATAAAGGACATTCACAAATTTTGAAGCATAACATAAAATAAAAGTTAATGTAAATAAAGATTACCAAATAGAATATTGTACACTTTTATATATGAATAAATCATATGATAATATTGATTTTTCTGGTATTTTTAAAAAACATGTCATCTTTCCCAATACAAAATATTAATATTAAAAAAGTTTTTAAATACAATAAAAAAATAGGTAGATCAATTATTAACTATAATATGCCTATAAAGCAAGAAAACTTAATATGTAAATGTAAAGACTTTAAAGAATTCACATAGATAAACATCACAAGCATGTTGTTACTGGTGACCTCAATATTGTAAAAGACAACAATTTTAGAAACATAACGCATAAAGGTACTGGTTTTAGATTAATGATTTCGAATAATAATAAAATTATAAGAAAACAGTTATATAAGGATATTGAGCAATTTATATACAAAATAGCTATTAAGTATTGTAGGCCTATAGAGGCATTCACAGAATTCAAAGGTAATATTGCACAGCAGATTAATAAATATAACTTTGGTACAGATAATAAAAAAATTTTAATGAACTTAAAAATCAGATTAAAAAATTACAAAATAATTTCATTATAGTTTATGTTGATAAAGTGCCAGGTAATTTTGCCTTCATATGTAAATACTATTATAATTTAATGATCAACAATTATTTTGATAATAATACAGCATTTATTAAGTCATCATTTTCTGATAGAGAAATAAGTAATCGAATTTTGGCTTTTCATAAACAATTAAGAATTCAAATTAATAATAGTTTTAAATTTCCTCATGTATTTCTTACTCCCAAATTTCATAAAGACCCAGTCAAATTTAGGACAGTTACAAATAGATTTAATACATATATCAGCAAAACAGGCAAAATTCTCCATGAAATATTACATGATATAATAAATAATCTTAAATCCACAACCTCTATCCAATCTATAGTTTAGATTTTGAAGATTTTTTTAACTCTATTGATATTGATGATATGATTAATATACTTGTAAATTTGCATAAAGATAATTTATTTAATAAAGTTAATTATGATAGATTTAGTTCACTATTTAGGTTAGTACTCAAAGAGAACTATATATTTCATAAGGGTAACTATTATCTGCAGATTAAAGGTTTGCCACAAGGTGGCCCTACGAGCAACTGTCTTGCCAATTTATACTTACATTATTTTGAAAGTAGTTATGTTAATAATTCTAAATATTATATTTATCGTTATATAGATGACATAATCATTTTTGGCAAGCAAGTCAATTTTATACCTAATACTAATTTTTATCTACAATATCTTAATTTAATACAGACAAATAGTAACAACAATGAAGCAAATTTTCTTGACATACATATCAAATTAATAGATAATTTAATAGTTTCTAATATTTATGATAAAAGAGAAGATTTTAATTTCAATATAATAAAAGTTCCGCATTGGGAGAGTAATGTACATATTTCTATATTTAGAAATATTATTATTAGTTATATACAACGCAATAAATTTCTAGTGTCAGAAAAATCAGAAATAATAAATAACTATAAACATTTTACTAAATATTGCTTAAATCAGAAATACCCAATTCATTTTATTAATAGTTATATGAATAAAGCTATTCAATATTGTAAGGATTAAAAATTCTTAGATTAATTATAGTTTAATACTATAAATTTACACATTTCATAGTTACAGTTACCTCCATATTCTATTATTAGTTAAAATTAATTATTATTATTTAATTCATATATACTCTAGTGTCTCTAAAGTTATGGTTTTTCGTAACTCTTTTATTAATTTTTGTTTTTTATTCTTTTTATACTTTTGTTAAGTGCTGCATTTCAGCCATTCACATGCTTTGAATCTGCATTAGGGTCCAGAATCTGGCAATAACTTATTTATTGCACTCAGATTTAGCGCGGGCTCTGCATTTTCAAGTGCAATTTTTAGGTAAGTTACCTCTATTTTGTAATGGATTTAGATATTCTCCTATCCATTACTTTCAATAGGTTTTTGCTCAGTATTATTTACTTAAAGGAGGAAGGTTGGCTGGCCAAAAAACATGTTCAACCCCACTTTTATATAATTTATATATTAGCTGTCCTAAGTCAGCAATGTTTATAATACTGCAGCATACATTTTATAATTTTTAATCTAGTGTCCTTCATTGTATGTTCTCTTTACTGTCTCTGGGTTTTTTTCGAATGTGATTGGTGAATGTTTATCTCTTGTCTGTAGAGAATTAGACTATATATATATATATATATATATATATATAATTAAAGTTATATGATAGTTTTAAGGTCAAAATGCATTATTATATCTTTCAATACATTGTTATTGTGTGTGGGGGGGGTGATGAAAATAATGATTGAAAATTGGGTCGAAAATATATTGGAAGTTTGAGAAGTACTGACGTAATGACAATAAACGATTTTCTTTAATGGCATAATTCCTTCGGAACCCTCAAGCGGCTTGCATTTTTAACTGAAAAATTGTTTGAGAGGATAAAAAAAAACTATTTTAGTTCACGCAGATTGTACAAAAAATTAACCTATGCTAAAATAATGAAATATGAGCACGTCACATAAGAATATTTATTTTACTTTCATTGAATTTTTTTTTAAATACTGAGCGGTATAATTAGATTTTAAATATTATAAAGGAATGAAAGTATTCATATTCTTTGCTTATGTAAAAACATTATCAGCGCATGTTTTTCAAATAAGATGAGTTTTTAAAACGTATTATTTTAGAAATCAAATGGGTGATAGCATCGTGTGCTATAAATTACATGTATTTCGTTGATAAAAACTAGTTAATACAACAATTTTTGTATCAGAATTTAGTCACGAAACAATTCACTCATGGTTGATAAGCCGAATTTAATAAGTTTTCACGAAAAGAAACTTTTTTGTACTGTGGTATTACAATAATTAAAGAAATTAATATAGAAAAGTTTTTAAATGCAAACCCAAGTTATAAAAAAAGCCTGTCATCTGCACCTTAAAAAAATCTTAAATGCAAAATACTTTACCATTAAGGTGACGTGAAAAGGAACATTATTGGCATAAAATGTTTTAGTTTAGCAGTATTTTACTTCTTTTAAAACATAATTACTGATAAGCGTGACTGTAATTTTGCTATAATTGTGATATGTTAGTAACCGCGTGATCACGATCTTGCCATTCTTGGCGTAAAATTCGTCGAGGCCAAATGAGAGTAAAAGTGGATATCCTAGCATTATATTGTTAAGTGATTTAGTAAAATTCGTAAGTGTTATTGATATGGAAAGCATTAAAAACTGAATAAAACTTTGAACAAATTCTTTTTTAAAAACTCGTGAATGGTAATTCATTTAAATTTCTTATACATACTCTTAAAACAAATCCCTGGTTTTAAAAATTTATCCGGAATTTAAAATTTGTTAATATAATTTTTTAATTAATAAACTTTATTAATTCATTACTCCTGGATAAATTTAT
Source organism: Trichonephila clavipes (assembly GCA_019973935.1). Classification (NCBI taxonomy): domain Eukaryota; kingdom Metazoa; phylum Arthropoda; class Arachnida; order Araneae; family Nephilidae; genus Trichonephila; species Trichonephila clavipes. Next base: position 48,643 of record BMAU01016054.1, on the reverse strand, counting down.
AAATTTTTTCTAGGAATATATCTTTTCAATGTAAATAGATTCTTACAGGAAAAAATTTTAAATATGTCAAACACAGTAAAATGTACAATGGTTTGCTATAATGTTGTGATTGCATGTAAAACTTTTTTTTTATGTGTAACATCTTTCCTCTCGATTGCTGAATTTTGTTGGAGTGATTTCGTCAAAAGGGACGGAAGTGGGTAACAGGAAGTGACGTAAGCGCGTGCTATTTGATTCGACCAATGAGCGTGCCTGATGGTGTCTCTTCACTACCCTCGCATCGGATCCGACTCTAGTAGGTAGTTGTATTTTTTTTATTATGTTAAAGTTAGCATTTTAAAAGATTCGAATTCTCATTTAGGATAAACTTATGATCCTTATGCTCAATTGTCAAGTCTCAGTACTCATTGTGTAAGAAACCTGAGGCTAATTTATATGTGTAAACTATATTAATAATTATATTTACTGTTAAGTGTCTGAAAAAGTTCAACATTCTTAAGAATATACGAGTAAGTAATATGGAATTATTCGAATAAATATTTTAATGAGTATCCTTTTCATACTTTGCTAATTCCTGTTGCTGTCAATAGCAAACAGACCAACTCACATGTTGAGACTCCTCACATGGACATTATTTATCGTCAAACAAGTGGACTGGGTATTGCTAGTCAAGATATTGGGGACAAATGTGCAGCAGATTGCATATTTGAAAATGGACAAACAGTGATTTCGGTAGCCGTATACATTTCTCCGAATCAAACGTTTCAAAAAATTTAAGATTTCCTGCATTTTGTACTTTTACCATATACCGAAGATGGTTCTGCTCTTTTAAAAACAAACTATCACTTGCTTCCCATGATTTTGAATGGTGATTTCAACGTTAACTTCAGTTTGCCAGAAGTTGAGCTGCTCATAGCTTTTTTGACTGGTGATCTAAAGCTTGAAATGAATACAAATCGAAATATTTCGACAACTAACAGAGGTAATGTTATTGAAGCTGTTTTTCAAAAGTTTTTAAATACTTTGAAAATCATAAGTCTATGTGTAATATTTTACTTATCATAATTCTATTTTCCCCACTCTTCCCCAAATTGAACAAGAATAAATACTTTTAATAAAAAATTACATTACTCCTAAATAAAATTTTCATTAAAAATATAATTATTGGATAGAAAATTATTTCTAATCATACTCGATTCAAAACTCAATTCAATAACGCTCAAAATCACGGGAAGCAAGTGATAGTTTGTTTTTAAAAAAGTAGAACCATCTTCGGTATATAGTAAAAGTACAAAATCCAGGAAAACTTTAATTTTTTGAACCGTTTGATTCGGAGAAATGTATATGGCCACCGAAATCACTGTTTGTCCATTTTCAAGTCTATTGTATCCACTCTTTCCCGAATTGAACAAGAATAAATATTTTTGATAAAAAAATGCATTACTCCTTATATTATATAAACAAATAAAATTTTCATTAAAGATATAATTATTCGATAGAAAATTATTTCCAATGATACTTGATTCATTTTTTTCAAGATTTAAGTTACTATTGCGTATTTACCACGATAACAAGTCAGATGTTACACATCATATGCGACTACTGTAAAAGGCTCGTTTCTTTTCTTTTTTTTTTCAAAAATAAAACTTTTTACTGAGCTTTTGTAAATTTGAAAGAAAACACATACAGAACTAAATATTTTTCTTAATATTTAAAATAATAGTTTACTTCAACTTTTTACAGAAATTCAGAATAATTTCTTTAAAAAGTTGTTGAATTGGATTAAACAGATTTATAAAGCAACTGCTCAATAATTACTTATGTAAAATTATTTTTCAAAATATATTTTAAATATTTTCTTACTAACTTCATTGTTTCCTTTATTACTCTGACATTTAAGACTGAAACACAAATTCAGAATCCTTTTTCGACATGCAGAATATTGCTACAAGATTTAATATCAAATTTGGATTTCCCTAAGTGTGAAGAATACTATGTTTTTAATGTTATAATTATAGCTGCTTGAAATCGTCACATTTTTCCTGCATAAATGTTTATCCTGCTTCGACAGTTATTTTGTAAAGAATTAGAAATAGAAAGGAATTTGAATTTGCATAAAAGCTGCAATGTTCTTAATTTTTAGGCATGGTATAAGAAATCGCTATATATGTCAAAAGTAATTATATTTAGCTTTTTTCCTGTCTAAAAATGTTTTTAATTTAAGTCTTGTTTTTTTTTAACCTTAAGCAAAAACACTTTAAAAAAAGTTTTCTAAACAGTTTTGATATAATGAGAAATTATCTTAGATCATATTTGTGCAATTTAAAATTTCATAAATATAGTACAATTTCTCGTTAGAAATGAGACAGATAATGAGCCTGTGTGGCAATCAGTTTTATTTCTAAAGCATTTTTTTTTCAGATTCTAGACGAATCTGGGTGAAGAAATGAGTGAATATTAACATCACACTTTTCGGCTAATCGAGGACTTTTGGTGACGGTCAAGAATCATGGTCAAGTGACGAGGACGACACCTGAGCTGGCAAACCCCTCTCCTAACTTCTATACCCCACCAATGGGAGGACGTTTGAGTTCTCGACAGCTTTTAAGTGCATCGGCCCCTGCCACACGACGGGTCTTCAGCGATACCAGGTTCTAACTCATGACTTGCCAGCTACGAGACAGTTACCTTGACCACTAGGCTACCGCGGCCTTAGATGAATCTGAAAGGGGTTAAAGTGTAGAGGTCTGGCTGCCCATTCCACATGAAGAATATCTCCATTTTCCGAAATTTCATCTACTAGAAGAGTCTTATCAGGATGAACGTTATCATCCATAAAAATAAAATCAGAGCTCCACCCTTAAAGGGAGAACAGAGGCTTAAATTTTCATCTCAATACTTTACAGAACCTCCATCAAAGACATGAAGGGCCGTGCCTGTCCAGCATGATGCCTGCCTAAACCACTATTATACAAGTTTCATCTCGAATGTTGGAAGACATATAGCTCTGGCTGTTGCCAAACGAATATATGACGAGAATAAACGATTAGGCTAGATTTGGGTCCATCAAGGAACATAACTGCTTTTTACTGCTTCAATGTTGATGTTGTATGCATAAGAGGACTCTTTTATGTGCAGAAGGGGCCAGAACGCAAACAGCAGATTTTGTAAGCAAGCAGTCGTCTCTCCAGTAAACATTGGAAACAGTAATCATGCTACTTGGATTTTTGTGGCTTCATGAAATACATGTGAAAGCTGAGAAGTTGTTATACTTTTAGTACGCTTCGTTCGTGACAAGTATAGATCTGCATTGGTCATCGTGACTTTTGAATGACTTTAAGTCACTAGTGATTTGCAATTCACACTGTCTTGCTTCAAATTACCACACTTTGCCCCTTCCTTCCTTTTTCCAATCGTTGGTGGTTACTTATTTTAACCAAATGTTGAAATTTAAACCATGAGAAAAAGAGAGAGAGAAAGATAATATCTGCGTGTTTCTCTCTTTATAGGTATATGTTATATAAAATGGCCTTTTTTAGACGTTCATTTCCTTTTTTAGACGTGTGAGAAACCACCAGCATTCCATTGTAATATTCTTAGCCACTGCTGATCCCTAAAAGGACGGTTAGCAGCAGAACTCGAAGGCATCACAAAACGAGAGGAGAGCGGCAATCGCTGTAGCAGATTTAGCGTTAACCAGGGTGCACCACGAGGAGGCCTGCTACGTTACACCCTAAGAGAGCGTTTCAGAGAATGTTAGAAAACTTCTTGACACTTTCCATAACCAAGCCCTTCGCATGATCACTGGCGGAGTTAAAACTACTCCAGTACTTGCCATGCAGTTACTTTGCGACCTTCAGCCATTCACTAATATAATTGAGAAGAATGCTGCTATTCTCTTCAATAGACTTATTAGACTCCCAAATAATTCATTCTGGCGGGACTATGATTCCGATGGAGGACGTAATCTTAAGACTCAAAAGGGTTTTATTCAATGTGTTCGTGAGAACATTCAATATAAAGTCATTAATGATGTGCCCTTTGAATTACTGTCTTTTGCTAACCCACTCGACTACGCAACACTCGACATCAGATTGGACCTTGTTCTGAATGTGAGAAAACGTGATCTAAGTCCAACTGCTCTTCACGCTATAGCTTTGGAAACTATCAATACCCGCTTCCCACCGGAGGAGTGGTTTCACATTTACACAGATGGCTCACTCTTGGACTTTGCCCAAGGCGCTGGCATTGGTGTTTTTAGTCGCCTCTTCTCCTTCTATTTACACGCCGGCCCTTTGACAACTCACTTTGATGGTGAGGTTGAAGCTATACATATAGCCCTTCAGTACTGCTGTTCGTCTTCCCCCCATTGAAAGAGCTGTAATTCTTTCAGATTCTACTTCTGCCCTTCAGGCTTTGTCCAACTATAATGAGAATAATTGTTTACGTGTGCAGAACTGTAGATAACTCCTGGGAAAGATAAAAGGAAAGATCGTCTTTCAATGGGTACCATCCCACTGTGGTCTTTGGGGAAATGAGAGGGCAGACTTTTTGGCAAAAAAGGGAACGGGTATTCTTCAGAACTTTCGCAGAGACCTGACACTTCATTCTGCCAAACTGGAAATTAAAAGGATTTTTAGGGAATGATTTCGTCTTACAGCTTCTCGTGTTGCTCGTGATAAGCCTTGGAGTACACTATGTAAGAAATCCCACGGTATTCCAAGTTCTCCTCGTGCTGCTGCTGTGGCTAAATTTAAACTTTTAACCGGACATGACTGCCTTTGTGCTCATCTGTTTCGTTTTAACTTAGTGACTTCACCTATCTGCGTTTTTGTGTGACACTGGACAAGACATGACTGCCACTCATTTGGACGAGTGCTCTGCACTGAATGATCTTAACTGCATTGTAAAAAAGTATTGGAGAGCCCGTTGCCTAATGACCTGATGGTCAATGGCCTGGCATTTGTAAAATAAAGTAAATTTTTTAGACGTGTGACAATTTTCATTGATTCAGGTAATATTGACTAGTAAAATCTTTCATTCAATATGAATTGGTCTCTATTTTGTTAGACGACTTATTACACGTAAGCAGGACTTTCACAAAACATGAAAGCTACATCAACAACACTAAAATGAGCTAGGGAAACATAGGATGGTCACACACACACAAAAGTATATTCTCTCTTAAATCCAGAAACTCTCAACTTATTAAAACAAAAGAAATTTTTCGAATATTTCTGCAGAATAATCTGACTTATAATCTTCAAAAGTCAATTGGTCAAATCCGGTGGATGTTGCAATGTTGCCTTTGCTCAAAAAAATTTAATGACTTTCAACACATTGAGAACTGAGGGCTGCAGTTAGTTTATTGCTCGTGTGAAATGAATGATTAAAAAAATAAGTATAGCATAATGTTTTGGATATAGTCCAGGACCAAATTAATGGATTAAAGAAAAAAATCTCTCCTCTCAGTAGAACTGGGACATATATATTTGGAAGCTCTGTCTGATAATACTATTTCAAGTTCCAAGATGATGCGCTCATTTGAGTCATATATGACTGTTTGTCTCTATCGTAGCATTTATACACACGTGTTTTTCTAAATTAACTAATAAAAGTGCAGTGTATCATTATTAAGGGAGACAGGGTCATGTAAACATGTCTACCAATACAGCTCTGGAGCGACGTTGTGTTTTGTACAAACTCCATCTAGAGAATTCGTTCAAAACACGTCTGCAACAAGGAAAAAACGCTAAAAACACGTGTGTTCGAAATTTAGAGGCAGGTTTCAAGCAGAGTTGTAGTTCCTTATAGACTGAAGGAGATAGTTCTAAAAAAAATTGAAGTCATTTTCTTAATGGGGAAGGAATCCTTTTTTTTTTTTTTTTTTTTTTTTGACGATATTGAAAAGGGCAGAGAAACTTAGCTCAATATACCACTTCGGATCATATTCAGAATTTGGGAATGCTCTATAAATATTTCAGATGAATGCTCCATAAGTAAAGACAAAAAAATTTGCCCGATGAAGTCGTTATAAGCAGTGTTTCTCAAACTTTCGATATTCATGACCTAATTTTTAATCATAAATTTCATCGCACCCCCCATACAATCACAATGTATTTAATGCAGTAATAATGTATAATACTTTGAAGCTAAAGCTACAATACGATCTTAATTATAAACTATGCAAATTGTCAATATAAGTATTAAAGTTTGCATATACAATTTTGTACATAATAAGCCAATGGAAAAATCAATAGTAAATATTAAACTTGTTCTTAACTTAGTATTGATACTTAATATCAAATATATTGTGCCTTTCTCATACATTTATAAGTATAGTATATCAGAGTAAATGTATATTTTGTTCTTTGTTATGTCAGAATATATTTTGTTTTGCTTCCTTTTAGTGAATTGATAAATTTTTTAAATAATGTTTTATTTTCGACATGCTCGCGCCCCCCTTGTAGGGTTATCACGCCCCCTAGGGTTGCGCGTCCCACAGTTTGAGAAACACTGCGCTATAAGCGCATTCCTGCTTACTCGGAACAAAAATGAACTCTTCTTAGACTGGATGATGAATGTTAATGCAAACTGGATTTTCTGAGTAAACATCATGCTGTATCATGATAATAACAGACCAAATACTGCTTTGACGAATCATCAGAAAATCACTCCACTAGGCTAGAAAATTCTGCCGCATCCACCATATTCACCAGACCTAGAACCTTCCGTTTATCACTCATTTTTCTCTTTGCAAGATTTTTTGAAAAAAAATTCAGAATTAAACAGATGTCAACTACGCATTGCTTGAATTCTTTCCTCTTAAGTACGATACAATTTTTTAAAAAGGTACTTACAAATTACTATCACGTTGACAAGAGGAAATTAGCAAAGAAGGAAATTATACTGAGCAATAATTATTGTAATTATTAGTAAAGGTATAAGGAAGGGTTTTATTTTCTGTCACTTCCTAAGCGAACGGTATCTTCCTATATATATATATATATATGCGTGTGTGTAATATACATATCGACAAAAGTGTTTAATGTTTATTTTTGATAATTATACAAAAGTGTATTTATACTATGATTACTTTATATTATTATTAATTAAATTATTCTCACAGAAAAAAACTTACATACTTGTCCTACACTGCTGGCCACCATAAATGCAACACCAAGAAAGACAAGAGATAGCACAACAAAATTTATTTTGTAGATAATATGTTGACCAAGTATCAAATGATTAAACTTATAGACTTCTGTGAAATGATGTTCTTGCCTGAATCAGTAGGCAGAGTAGCCGCCATTGTTGGAGATCACCGCTGCCACACGCCTCGGCATTGATTCAAAGAGACTTTGGATGTGTTCTTGGGGTACAGCAGACCAAAAAAGCAGCTTCCACACGTTACCAAAGTTGATCTGATGTGGCAGCTGGAGGTGTAATCTGGATCAATCGTTGAGCAACCATGGACCGCATGTTTTCTATCGGTGAAAGATCCGGAGAGCAAGCCGGCCAGGGAAGCAATTCAATCTGGTGATTGACGAAGAACCTTTGGACAATGCATACCACGTGTGGCCGCGCATTATCCAGTTGAAATATGGCTGTGGCCATGCCCTGAAGGTAAGGAAAGACAACTGGCTCCCACACCTCGGAGATGTAGCGCTGGCTGTTTTAAGTACCGGCAATGCGTATTAGAGGAGTGTGAGATATCCAATACCGCCCCATACCATAATACCCGGTGCAGGACCAGTGTGGCGGTGCATAACGCAGCTGTTCAATATGTTCTCCCCACGGTGTCTCCAGACTCGAATCCGACCATCGTGGTGTTGCAGACAGATGCGTAACTCGCCAGTAAAGACAACTTCATTCCATTCTGCCACCCACATCCTTCTTTCATCGCACCATTGGTGGCGGAGACGTCTGTGGTTCTGCGTCAAGGGTAGACCAAGCAATGGACGTCTTGCGTACAGACCACTCTGCTGTAAACGGCGTTGAATGGTATGCGCAAACACTGAATGATGCGTTACAGACTCAATGTGCTGTGCTATGGTTCGTGATGCGACTGAGTGATCCATCACCACCATGCGCACAATTTGCCTGTCCTCACGTGAAGTGGTGCACTGAGGTGGATGCGATCGACCACGTTGGTCCGTCGTACCCTCCTGCATCCAACGGTCACATATCCGCATTACAGTTGTTTGGTTTCGTCCAACACGATTACCGATTTTCCTGAAAGATAATCCACAATATCTCGGTAGGCCACTATCCTTCCTCTGTCGAATTCGGATACTTGATCAAAAGCTGATCACAGTTTTTTACGAGACATATATATATAACTGATCGTTTTTTAAAAAAACACAATTGCCGAACTTGAAATCGTCGAAATCTTCAAGCCTTAAATAGCTCTTTGAGGTGGCGCCACAGGCAAGCGTGATGTGTATCTGCGCTGAAATTCTAATCATTTGCACATCTCACCTCCGCTAATGCATGTTGTAAATTTCATGTTATTTACATGCTTCCTTCTGGGTGTTTCATTTACGGTGGCCAATAGTGTACTTTTGATCCTTTCTGCCTCATATAAAAAAAAATAACAATTTAAAATGATAAGCACTAAAAAACTTTTCGAGTCAAATAATTTGCTTACACATTGGGGGGCTGTTTAAGAAAGGCAGGAACATGTTTTCTATAAAGAGGCTTAGAAGGATATTGTTTTTATATATAATATCTGTTTATTTGAAAATTATAAATGATGTGTGTGTCCCACTCAAATTCCCGACTCTCTTAAATAATTCTCTAACTGAAAAAATATCTTAGCAAATTAAATTATCGTACTTTGTTTCCGATTTTTTTTTTAATCATTTTATCTTTCCGAATTTGGATTTATCGTTTGCTGCCAGATCCGATATTTGTAGCTAGTATACAAGGTCTGTTCAAAAAGTATCCGATCTTCGGCCAGAAAAAAATATCTTAGTTACGTTACGGGATTAAAATCCTTTTTAAATTATAAGTAGGCCCCTTGCGCCTTCATCATTCCTTCCACTGCCGGAAGGCTTTTTTTGTAATGGTGATCAACTCCGCCGTCGCGTTCTACCTTATCTTATCTCTACTCAGAAAACGCGATCCTTTCAACGACATTTTCATTTTCAAGTCGCAAGAAGCCGGGTCCAGCGTTGATAGTGTCCAATAGGGGCCCTGTGCAGGACGAAGTTTTTCTGATCCACCGATAGAAGCTTGGGAACAAATTTCGCAGCCACTATGCGCATGATCACACAAAACTGCTTGTTAAGAGCCTGCACTGATCTGAAATTGTTCAGCAATATCTAGTAAGGTTAATCGACGATCTTTCATTATCAAATTTTCCACTTTTCAACAACAGCTGCATTTCGAGCGGTTTGTGGTCTCCTAGAATACTGACTACCGACTTTCTGCCACTTTTGAATCGGTTAAAACCCTTCTTAATTTGTGTGATCCATCCCATAGCATCATCTCCAAACACTTGCTGAATCTTACGAATTATTTCACTTAAAAAATCATCAAATTTTTGACAAAAAGTTTTATGTAGTTCCTCTGCTCAAGTCGTTCCGTCATCTCTAGAGAAATAAAAATCCGACGAACACGTATAACAGCACCTCACTCGACTGCCTGCAAGAAACGACTGGTACACTGGAACGAAAGGATCAAGTACGTGCATTAAGCTGTCACCTCCCACTGTGTACAGTGGCGCCGTCATACAATCACTATCGAGAGAGAGAAAATTTAAGGTCGGATACTTTTTTTAGAACAGAACTTGTGTGTAACTAAACGCGATCTGTGTTAATAGTTTATGCAATTGTTTGTCAATATTAAAGTAAATTTTAAATAGGAGATCTTTCTAAAAATTTAATCTTCGTAAGGGTCAATTAAGTTTCTTAAGTAAGATATATAGATACTACAAGTAAAATCTTACGCAATCAGTTTTGAAGGGTTTGTTATAAATGAAGTAACTATTTTCAGAGAAATAGGTGAGGGAAAAAAAGAAAATTCAAATACTTTGACTTAAGAATTTTATTTAATTTTAGAAAAAAAGATTTAATTTCTTTTAAAGCCATTTAAAAAAAAAAAATGTGCTGATATTATCAGTAACTATAAATCCGTGTCTTACAAAAATGTTAGCCATAAAAATCGTCTAATAGAAATTTTAATGTATTTTAGAAGAATTTTGTATACATTTCTTTTCCAGTGATAATATATACTTTAAAGAAGTCTGAAAAAATTCTTTATATTTAAATCAAAAAAATAATCCTTTATTATCACTTTTATTTATTTTTGCTACTATACGGATACTTTTTATGACATCATTTTATGTAACTATATCATTCAACTAATATGTATACAGAAGGTCGTTCATTCTTTGTAGAAACAATTTTGTAATTCATTTTCTCGTTTGTATTTTGAGATAAAACTTTGGCGACTTCAGAATAATCGTCTGCTAATCTTTCCTTTTGACTATAATGCAAAATAAAATATTTATTTTAAAAATGGCTCCTAAAACTGATCGATGGCTAGTAGGTTACTTAACTACGTTTCCCGAGGAGAAATATTCATGTCAACAAATTATATAGAGATGTAAAAATCTTTGTTATTGCATTTCAATCAAAGGTATTTGTAACATTAAATGTTAAAGGAAAAAACGTCTAGCTTAAAGTACAAATGAAAACATGACCATGAAACCTCATCCTAAGATACTAACTCAGGTAACTATTAAGAAAGTGAAGTCTCTGATCCTAAAAGAAAATCCGCTGACTCAACGATTCTTTGCCCCAAAGATACCTGGTTTTCCGGCATTGTAATAAGAAATATTCATAAAGATTTAAAGATAAAAGATATTTAAACCAAAAGTTCATCTCCTTTTTTAAAACATATTGTTGTGTTGTTGTCGTGTGTTTCTTAGTGGGATACATTCGAAAGACGAAAGATAGACAAACAGAAACGTACAATATAAACACAGAAGAATATAGACTTTTTATTACAAACGATGATCCCAACATAGAACAGAAGGGATGCGCTGCTTTCCATTCGAGACGAGAATCCATTTAAGGTGAAAGTCCCACTTCGTTTCCCGAAGAAACATTCATGCCTTATCCGGTATTCGAACTCGAACCCACTTGATTACAAGCCGAGTTTTAAAACGTATTGCTGAAAAAAAAATAATAAATTGTGGAAAATTTTTTGCGTAAAAAATACATAACTGCCGAAAAAGGGAAATTTGTGATAACACTCAATGATGCATGGGTATATTTAAGTGACTGTAATAAAAGAAGATAAACTTTTTATAGCTCAACTGGTGGGAATGACCGTTCGAAATGGCTTCGTCAGTGCACAGTTAAGTTCCCAAAGGGTCTCATGATCGTTGCAGGATTTTCTGACAACGGCAAATTAGAAATCCAAAAAATCTCAAGTAAAGCCAAAATTAATTCACTCTACTATCAGCAGCATATTTTAGAACCAATTTCTGAAGAAGAAATTCCAACCTTATGTAGAAAAGACATTGATAAAGTTGAGCTGCAAATGAACAAAGCCTCTAGTCACACGTCTAATGCCGCTTATTTAGGAAAGAAAGAATCAGAAACAGGAATAAAGTATAGCGCAGTTGATAAAATAGTTGTAAAACTACCCTACGCTTCTCCAATGGTTTTTGTACATTTGGTTTGTTAATACGAGCCTTAGGAAAATGGTATTCAAGAACACTGAACGTATTTTGAAAAACGATTCAAGAGGACTGGAGTAAAATTTGCATGGTAGTACTAAAAAAAGTTTATTTTCGTGAAAAATTCGAGCTAAAGCTATTTTCATAGGTCATGGCTATCAGATAGAAGCAAATTGCCACAAACAATACGTTAATTATTGATAAAAATTAACTATCAAAATCATTTCCATAAAGTGCGAAAGACCTCTATACAAGAAATTCCATGATAACTATTCATCTTCCTGTTATAAGCAGTTTGATGACTTAATTATTTTTAGAACCCATCTCACGAAAAATGCATAACTAATTCCTATGTACACTTATCTAGTCGAAAGATAAGAGAAAAGCGTTTTTCCTTAAGTCCTTATCGTGCGGTATTCGAAGGTAGCAGACCTATTTTAACATAGTTGTGCATGCACTTATACACCCATGTTTACGTACATCGGAGATTCTGATAAACAATCTGGTTGCTGTTACCTGTCACAGGAACTGATGGATCACAGTGATTTTCGTCTTTGGAATTGGCAGGTGCATCATTTCGTCTTCTACTGAATTTCCAGGGGGAAGAACTCTGGTTGGTTTGTACCCCGCAGGGTTTGACTGCAATCCAAGTTTAATATTTTTTTGTCGTTGGATATTTAAATTGAGGTAATATGCGGTCATCTTCAAAAGTCATTGAAGGCTCCTCTACTCGGTTTTATGGGGCTCAGTTCTTTTAAATTTAAAAATGTAATTGATAGTATGCTATTGCATTAAAAAAAGATTATCGAAGACTCGTGGTGGTAGTAGATATTGCGTGAATCTTAATTTGTAAGTAAGATTTCTTTTGATATGAAAAAAAAAAAATTCCGGACTACCACCAAGTATTGCAGTAATGTTATTCAAGAAAAGAGTTATGTGTGTGCTTCTCTTTTTTTAAAAAAAATTCCTTAAAGCATATAATTAATTGATTATGTCTCTATTCCTTTCCATTTTATCTTGAACATTGAATCTTACCATTTCATAACACATTTTAGAACTCCAATAAAGTTATTTTTGACTTCTTAACTATGATGTTTATATCATTTTTCTGTGACTTGAATTAAAACAGTACTACAACAAAACTTTACTTTTACCAAAAAAAGACGATAATAAATATACCAACCAATGAATTTTGAGTACTAATCAAATTAAAGATTTCTTCTTTTGTATAATTTAAGAAACTGATTTTTCGAAATATTTATAAAGCACTTTCATGTATTAAAAGTGAGTTGCTATGCATTGCACTTTCTTCTTAACTAAAAGTTGACTTTTAAAAAATATTTTTCTCTTTAAATGTATAATAATGTTTTAATAATCATTGAAAATATTTAATAGTATTTTTTAAAGTCTAATGGGTTACTTGTTTTAGTCCTTTTTTTTTGTAAACAAACCAAAATATTATCGAATTGCTTTCATTGCATAGTTAAAGTTACAAGTACATTTTAAATTACTGTAAATTCTGGCGTATAACGCGCACTTTTAACACAAAAAATAAGATCGAAATTTACGGGTGCGCATAAATTTATACGCCGCCCGTTACGATTTTTATACTCCGAGTATAAAAATGATACCTTTAAAAATAATAAAAGAGATAAACATAAAAAAAATTAGACTTCGACATAAATCGAAATACTTTTTATTTAAAAAAAAATGTCATAACTTGGGAAAATGTGTTGCAGTTCTAAAAGTATGCTATTTATTCAAAAACCTGGGATAATACCTCGAATAAATGTCTTCAAAACGTAAAAGTATTATATACGTATATTTCCGGTTTTTTCATACAAAAAAAGGGTTGCGCATTATATGGCGAATATACCAAAAAAATTAGAAAAAGCAGCTTGAAAGTACAGGCACGCGTTATACGTTGGATTTTACGGTACTTTTTTTTTCAGCTATCACCAAGAAAGAAACTATTCTGTAACATAAATCATATAGTAAGAAAACTTCATACCAAATATATCCTTTCCCATTTCGGATATTGAATGTTAATCTAATGGTTTGAAAAACCGATTTGATAATACTCTTGAAAAATTTTATATTTATGTGAATATTGAGATAAAAAAAAGAATACTATAGTTCAGTTTAACATTTAGTCCGTCTTATGAATAAGCTATCTTTAAGAATTTATTTTCATTATACATTGTTAAAAGCTACATCCTATAATTGATTTCTTTGGAGTATATTCATATATTTCCCAATAGATTTACAATATTTAACATGTTTGATTATGGTAATAACAAGGATTGAGAAAAATTCATTTTATTACTTTCAAATCAAGTCCAAAATGCTACTTATTAAATGAAGAAGTTTAAAAATTTATCTTGAATAATTCTTGTCAATTTCAAGAAATATATTTTCTTAGAATTACATGTTTAATAAAAATCTAATAAATATCTAATGAAGATTTATTGGAGATAATATGTTTTCCATTTTTCGAAGTGAGGATTTTTTTATAAGCGATTACAATTGGGAAACAATCCTTTTGTTATCTAAATGAGGATTGTTTTTTAACGATTTCTTAAAAACTTGTCTTCAATTATGATTATTTTTCCAAGCCTCTTCGTTGGTGGTCTTCCTTCTACTCTAATTCAAGAGATCTTTATCATTATTAACAACTTAAATGATAGTTTTTTATTAGCTTTTGTGACTTTGGTATATAATTGTCAAGTTTTCTTATATTGTCCAGAATTTCTTGACAAGTTGCAATTATTAACGTACAATTTTGCATTTTAGAGAACATTACACATACTTAACCTGCAAATAAAAACAAACAATATTTCAAAATGTCAAGATATAAAATGTAAGCATTGTTTTTTTAAAACATTGTATTTGTATCAGGAAAACATTAAAAAAATTTATTTTCTTGATTTAAATATATTTCCGACTGAGAGAGAGAGAGATTTTTTTAACCTTACTATCGACACATCATTTAGTTAGTGAAATGGTAATGAAAAATATATTGTATTTATAATGTTGTAAATATTAATATACTGATCAATTAAAGTATTATAAGTGAAATTTTAATATTTATTCTGTACATCAAAAAGTATTTTTTTCACCTATCATCTGATGTTTGTTAATCAATTTATAACTTATGTGTATAAATTTGGGAGAGACACATTGATGAATTTTGCACAAAATCTTTGGTGTTGAAATTATCGCATTTTAAATTTAGAATGACTGAAAAGGAATATAATTTTTATTTTTACAGTGATATGAAAGGAAAAAATCATTATCCTTTATATTTCCACATCAAAAAATTGATTTCTTTTGCTGTAACTTTATTAATGTATTCAGTACTGTCTGCATTCTATAAAGAATATTTTTAATCTTGCAAAGATTCTTTGAACCCTTTCTCTTATTTTATAATAAGGGCTGCGGTAACCTAGTGATCGGATCATGGCAGACATGTCATGAGTTCAAGCTCAGTACCACTAAAGACCTGCCGTGTAGGGCAGCGATGCACGTTAAATCTGTCGAGAGCTCTAACGTCCTTCCGTTGGTGTGGTGTGGTAGTTAGGAGATGGGGTGCGAGCTCAGGTGTCGTCCACGTCACTTGACCATGGTTCAAAATTGCGTGGTCAGTGGCCAAAAGCCCTCGTGTAGCTGATCATGGCGACGTTAATATTCACTCACTTATTTTATACTTTGTCTGAATCATTTTGTAAAAAACTCATATAACGCATAAAAGGCCCCATTCAGTATAAATATAATCAACCAAAACCTCAGAAAAAATTGATTAATTATGAAGTATAAGATTGAGAGTTCAAAAAATTCTGTTTATTTGATTTGTTCAAAAAGCTAAATGAAAATTAATGTAGTTTATAAGAAAATGTCTGTTTTTTAGAATTATTGGTAGAAAGAAATTATTTCTATTTGGAATTTATTATAAAATCAATACTTTTAGATAAATTGAAACAATGAAAGATAAGATTCGTCATTTTCATAAGAAGTGTGGAGTATTGTATCATAAAACAAGAAAAAAAATTTTTTTTTGTTCAGTTGTTTAATCATTGTTTTAGATATCCTATATATTTTTAAAGCATTAATATTCAAAAAACTATAAGCAAAACATTTAAATTTCTCAGATTTGAATTAACTAATTGAATAATATATGAAATTTTTTTTATCCTTATGACTGATAACTTAGTCTAGATGATAAGGCCCTTAAAATATCACAGCAAAAATGAATCAGAGAAAATAATAAATTAATGAATACTTTTTAAATTTGATTAAACGTTTTCTCCTGTCAAAATTTCAAGATATTTCAATAAACATATGTGAAGAATTATTAGTATATTTAATGCTGTAAACGTGGAAATAAATTACAAATAATGCAGAAATAAAATAGAAAAAATTGATTTAAGTAAATAATGCCATTAGTTAGGACAGTTATAAAACAGTTAATTATTAAACTTCAAGCCTTATGTTTACAAGCAAGTTGATAAATTATGAAAAGATTTATTAATATTGACCTCAAGGATCTAAACCCAAATTAAAAGTTCATAAACGAATGTAAATAAAATAAAACATATCATTACGTTAAATCTCAATTAATTATTTTGGAAATAAACTTGATTAAAGACCCAAACATTTAGAAGCACGTAAAACAAAATAAAATGAACGCGCAACAAAAACACAGCACACCATTTAAATTGAAATCTTCCACGAGGTCCAATTTTCCCAAAAAGGTTAATGCAACAGGACCCACTTCTCACTTAACCACCACCTGAACCATTTAAACGGTAGCAAAACAGATTTCTCCAAACGATTGCGTACTTAAAAAAAAAAGCCCCACAAAATAAAATAAATAAAAACTCCAAAAACCACGCACATACCTGGGGGACATAGAGGGATTAAAAAACTATCTCACTATAAAACCGAAACGCGAGAAAAATAAGATTGAGCAAATTACTTTTTGCAGATCCTGGCCTGCAATTAATCTACAACTACGGGGATTGACCAAAAACGAAATGCACCCCCAAGGGAAAAGGCCCCTGCTCACGACCTGACCCTGGGTCATCTCTACTCCCCCTTTCTCTGACAAGCTCTGGGCTCGATACATCAGCTGGATTTCTTATCGAAGAATCCGAAAGGTAGGTACAACGACCGATGAATCCTGATTAATGCTCGGATACCATTTTTACGGCTGTGCACACGTAGTCTGCCTAAGACAGAGGGTAATTTTTCACCGTATTTGAAGTGCCGTTTTAGTTTTATTTTATTTTTACTTTGTTTGGTGTTTTGGCGAAGGTCGGTTAGTGCGTTAGATTTTTCCTGTCTTCATAGTCAGGCACAGTCCCGAACAAGAGGAAGCGTGCTGTGGAGGATACAGATTTTTTTGCGAGATTTTTAGTTGTTTTCTGTTTTTGCAGGGCTGTTTTGTGGAAGAAGAGGTTTCATTCGGTCTGTGATGTTGTGGACGCTTTCAGTTTGGTAAGTCTGTTTATAAGTATTTCAAAAGCGTTGATTCACTCTCATAGTAAGGAGGTGGGGATTATCTATAATGTAATGATGTCTATTTTTTAAATAAAAAGTTATTCTGATTTTCTATCACATTTGATTTTGTATCATGAAACAAACAGTAAGAGGAAAAAACAAAGGTTTCTAAACAGTATAGACGATTATTTATTTAGGAAAAATTCAAAAAACCAAAGTTAATATCTGCTTTAAGGCTTAATTAAACAAGCTGTATAAATATCGTAAAATCCGGCGTATAACGCGCACTTTTAACACAAAAAATAAGATCGAAATTTACGGGTGCGCGTTATACACCAGGTATAAAAATGATAACTTTAAAAATTAAAAAAAATTAGACTTCTACATTGATCGAAATACTGTTTATTTAAAAAAAAAATGACATCCCTCTTATAAACTAAAAAGGTTGTAGTTCTAGAAATATACTATTTTTCTTTCAAAATCCGGAGATAATACCTACATATAAATGGCTTTAAAACACTACATTGTTGCTAACGTACATTGCAGATTCCTTAGTAAAAAAAGAAGTGCACGTTATACGGCGAATAAACCGTAAAATTAAAAAACACAACTAGAAAGCATATGTGCGCGTTATACTTCGGTGCGCATTGTACGCCGGATTTTATGGTATGTTTATATTCGATCGCATAAATGTAATGACATATCTGCTTAGATAGTCTCTGGAATAATTCTTTTAAGTGTAACAAAAAGTTTTAAAATATTTTTATCTTCTATAAGGCTGTTTTGCTTAATATGAAATAATTCTAAAAGGATTTTACATATTATGGGACAAACTAAAAGAAATATGCTTCATATGGTGCAAGTCTGTACTTCATCGAAAAACTCTAAAATAATTATGTTTATTTGGGAACACAACACAATTTTATAAATATTTTTAATTCCTGTACGGATATTCACTACATTGTAGAAAGGACTTTTTAAGCAATCAGCAAAAACCAAATAAAAATATTTCTCCTTCAAAAACGAAATAGCAATACGACAAGGAAAGGTCTTGGACAACACGTCGTGTAGAAAGCCATTCTTGTCTGGAAAAAAATGATATAATTCCAAAAAAAAATGTAGTTTGAATGAAACATACATGTTGATTATTATTAGAATCGACGTTAACAGTCAATGAGGTCTCTTTCATGAGAATACACTGTTTTAAAAAAATCATAATATGTTCATTTGCGCAGATTATGCATATTATTTATTTCGTTATTATCTTTTAAACTTTGACCTGTAATGTAGAAAGGAACTCAATCGGCAATGGAAAGATTGAATCACGTGACTGTGGTTTAGAAATGAAATTCGTGACAATCACGTGAATTCTGACAACCAATCGCATTGTTACTATTTGCTTTTGAACTTCATAATTCTGGATTTTCAATGTATTTAAATATTTTAGAATGTGTGTGTGTGTTCCGTATTTTAAATATTTTTATTATATTAGCTTTTTCTTTCTTTTCTCTCTTTACATTACCAATCCTCCATACATGATACTTTGAATACGAAATAAGTAAAAAAAATAATACTTAAATAAACAAAAGTATATATATATATATATATATATATATATATATATATATATATATTTGTATTAAGACATTATAGGGTTATGTTCTAAAACGATAATTTTAAAATTACTTCTGAAAATATACTACATTTCAAATATTATTTTCAATAAAAGAACCTATTTTAAAAGAAAATGTTATGAGTTTTGTTTATTCATTCTATGTGATATGATCAAATAAAATATTGTGAAAATATTTTGAATTTTAAATTAGGAATAAAAATATATTGGGTACCAAAATAATTGCATACAAAAATATTTTTTTCCTGAAAAGTGTTTTTAAAAAGAATGTAAAATGATATATACACATTTAACAATTCCTTAATTTAGTTAAACTTATTCTGAATTATCCTATTCATCTTTTTAAAACGTATTTATATCTAAATTAGTTATTAAATAAAAAACATTGCATTGATAACGCAAGCATGAAATAAGTTTTTAAATTATTGTGATTAATAATTTATAATACAAACAGGCTTTTTTGCAATACAAATTTCGCTCAGATGTGAAAAAAATCTTATTTAATTAATATTTAAATAAAAAGAAAGATTCAATAATTTAAAATTAATTGTAACTATGATAAATTAATAAATCATTTTTATAATAGAATTACTGAAGTAATAGGCTTTATAATTCCATTTACAAAAATAAATTCCTCTTGTTCACCAAGAAATCACGACAGGACTCTTTTTTTTATTTCTATTTAATGTTCTTCAAATAGTAGCTAAAATTAGAAATAAAGTTTACTTTACATATGTGCAATAGTTCGGGTTTTTTAAGTATTCCATACACTCCAATTACATAAAATAAAAATGATTATTTATCGGGATTAAATGGGTTGCATTCATTCTTTAAAAAAATTTAAATAACTTAAGGAAACGTATTACCCAAAAGAGTTATTAGTTAAGGTATCCGACTACGTTCGGAGCCGTGATTTTGGAAAAGCGTATAAAAGAATACTTTTTTTTTATATTTAGTATCACTTGAATTAAAATATGCATGAACAACTGTTTTAAGAACATTATTATAATAAAAAATTATTTAAATACAATATTTCGGCAAAAAAAGAAGGAAGAATAATCTACTTTCAAAATATTCTCCTTTTGTGAAAAATGCTTCTTTAATAACAATATTTTGCCTGTGTACAGCTAAGGTTTCTCTACAAAGCCTGGACTGGGATTTTCGAAAAGTGTGATTTAGAAGTGGAATGCTTCAGAGTAAAGAAATTTTAACAAAAAAGTACCGGTAATTATTTAAATTGATAATAACTGAAAGTAAAATGAATTTTTCAATTATCCTAGTTCAAGCTCCGTAGAGAAGTCTTAGTTATATATAGGCACAAAATATTATTAATATAGACGCATTTTGAATAAAAGGCGAATGTTTTGAAAATATGTCATTCTCTCTTCATTTTGTACCAAAAAATTTCATTTAAATAATTTTTCATTGTTGTAATATTATTAAAACAATTGTATATGCACATTCTAATTAAAATGTGACTCCAAATATTCAAAAAACTATTCTCTTATACTTTTTTCAAAATCCCGGTTTCGAAGTAGTCGGATACCTTATAAGCAAAATTTTTCAATTAAAAAATAAAAAAACAACTCATTCTTTTTGTTAAAAACAATAGTTAAATTTTTTAGAACGTATCTATGAAATAATGTACGACCGATAAAATATTCTTGCTGAGTGTACTAATTTTAGTATATTATAATGTCAAAAATAAAGCAAAATGTATGTTCTTTTTTGTTTTTGCATTATTTCACAATTATTAATCTTGTTTCACAAGTAAAACATACAAAATAGTAATTCCCATTGAAGATCGCGCGCTAAACTTAACATTCTTGTTGTTTCTTTATGAAAGTAAAAATAAACCCTTGATTGTTTTTACGTTTTATTTTTTGTGTGTGTGGAGTACAATAAAAAGTTATGTGTAAAGAATCAGTTGTGCCAATTTTTGAAATAATTCATTCTAAATATAAGTAATTATATTATATATTAATTTTAGTTTCAAATTAAAGTCATTAATTTCACAATTCTAATCAAAGCATATTTTAAGACTGTCTTCTTAGAAAACTGCAGTTCATAGCGTTAATGCGGTTATATTAAAAATACTATGTTTTTCTTGTAACACAATTACTGAAACTTCTAACAACTTTTATTTTTATTAATTAATTTTTCCCATTTCTTCACTACGTAAAGATTTTAATGTAGGATGATAATTTTATCAATGCAATTTACATTTCTGTGTGTTTTTTGAAATTCCATTCACAATAACAGTGTTACGTTATTTTGAACAAAAATGATACGGTGGATTTCATCTATTTTAGCAATTTCGATAAGTTAAAGCATTAGTTAGTCTTACTATTATACAAATTCTGATATGTAGATGTTTTTGTTTAAGTAAAATATTACTAAATGTCATATGACGAAATATTTCTTTTTGAAATTTTCATCTAACACATTATTTCATTATATTCACCGTTTTGACAATTTCCAGAATTTTTTTCTTGCAAATATTTTATTTGTCTTTTACGGCGTTTGAAATTTGCTCTTAGTCCGTTCCCTAATTGTCACTTTTTCACTTCCTCTTCTTTCATTATAATAAGGATGTGTGTGTGTGTGTGTGTATATGATAAAAAAAAACATTCTCTACTTTAAGACTGTCTTTGCTTAAGGTTCAAGAACAGAGCCACTGGCGTAGCTGGTCCTGAATGGGCCCTGTATCGAAGATTCCTTAGGGGTCCTCTTAATATCTTACAATTTTTTGCTTACCCGTGTTGGGGCCCCTGTAGCTTGAGGGCCTCGCATCATTGATACGGCGGTAGCTACGCCCCTAAATAGGACCCAAATTAGGATTTTTTTTAGATATAAATTATTCCAAGATTAATATTATATTCTAGCTTCGCTATCCTATGAGGGGCAGCATATTTTACCCTCCTACTCCTTTTTATTCGAGTTGACCCATTGTATCTGGTATACAATGTGCTTAGTATTTTTTTTACTCATACCGTAATGCTAAATGAGCTATCCCTTTACAAGTTAAATAAAAATAACTAACTATTGATAAAATTTCAAAAGCGTTTTTGTATAAATAGATGTATGAATTATAATGTTTCAGATTTTCGTGAAAATTAAGGCATCCTTCAGTCTTAAAAGTACTCCGCGCTTAGTTCAGGCTCAGTAGACTAAAGTTTTTTTTTATATCTATTCAATGTAAATTTATTATTCCAAAGTAGTGTAAACTTAATTTTATTATTTTAAATTCTTAATTTCTTAATACTTAATAATGCAGTTCTGGGCTAAGGTAAAGCTGAAGCAAAGCTCACTCATCCATCACAAAGATAGGTGAAGTTTCCATAGGGAAACAAGTACTCCAATAACCCATTCTACGTATATAATTCACAGGTTCTCACACATTTATTGAAGCTAATCTTAATTTTATACAAATTCTAGTCATATACTAACAGTTTCAAATCCAATATTTACTTTGATTAAAGCAATATCTATTATCAAAACCCAAACTAAAAATTTTCTGTAGATTTAAGGTTCTGTAATCAACTATTGTTACCCTAACTGGGAACACTTTTTCAGATAGAGAAGTATTCCAACAATTATATTACATTTTTAATTTCCATATCATATAGGGGTTAACCATACTTTAACGTGTTTTTCTTTTTTCTCTTTAAACTGATCCTTTTTTTTTTTTTTTTTTTTTTTTTTTGCATCACGAAATATGAGTTTCATATTTTACTACCCATATACTAGAGTCCTAAAATAGATTTTTAACCATATGTGTTTAAAGTGAACAATCATGTATGGGCAGAGTGCATTTTTATATTTTATAGCAGCGTTTCTCAAACTGTTAGACACTCTCCCCTAGGGGGAGAGATATCCTCACGTGTGTGGGGGAAGGGGATGCACGAGCATAATGAAAAGTCTAAAATAAAAAATTTAAAATAAGTATTAATTTACGGAAAGGAAGCGAAGCAAAAAAAAAAACATTCTGACATAATAAAAATTAAATAGACATTTACACTTCGATAATATACTTCAAATGTATTAGTACCAGACAATGTATCAGTACGGCTTATTAATTACTAGTGCCTCCCATGGACCTGTCATACACAAAATTTAACACTTACCTTTTGATAATTTGTATGGTTATAAAGTCGTGTATTGTAGCTTTAGCGTCAAAGTACATTTTTATTGCATTCAATATATTGTTATTGTAGGGGGGAAAATTATGATTAAAAATGGGTCGCAAATACCGAAAGTTTGAAAGGCACTGTTTTAAAGTTAAGAAGCACTGTTTTGAGAGAATAATAAAAATGATTCATTTGTTATGTACAGATGTATATGAACATTGGTGTATTTTTCTGCCTTAAAATGTGTTTGGGCTTTGGGTTCTGCTATTGACACAGCAATATATATCTTCAAAGCAAACAAAAAAAAAACCTCCATAAAACAAAACATTTCCTCCCATATTTCAATATCTCCACAATCATAAAAATAATAAACTCCCAACGAAATTTATTGAAGCATCTCTAAATTATTTATATCCACTCCCAATCCATAATGTTTACCCAACCACACCTGCTGCGTCTTTCGTTTTTGCACTTCGTAACTTTCACTCACCACGACAAACAATAACAAAGAACAGTCAGTACACGACAAGAGATATACAGCCAACCAGGTACGATATATACGTTAAAAGACCATCGTCATTGTCACGTAAAGGTGTGATATTTTCATTTCTCAACCTTTGACGCCATTTTTCTCGTTTTTACTGCCAATGCGTGTGAGGATTGCTGTAGTGGTTTTTGTGGACAAGTTGTATTTCCTTATCAACGGAGAATGTTCAATATCTCTTTGCGTCAAAATAATGAATGATTGGCGCGTTGAAAAGAAATGCGAATAGGATCACGAACTCATTTCCTCGGGTCTAGTACTCCTTCCACCCTCGTTTTCCGTTTTCGACCCCCGGAGTTTTCTCTTTCTCTTTTTTTTGTGTGTGTGTTAGGAGGTGCTACAAACGAGGTTACTTGGTTCTTAGAATCGATTGAGATGTGTTACTATGGTTACATCATTATTTTTGGGATAGATTGTTTGGATTTGAGATTATCGATTGTTAAAAGCAAGAAATTTGTGTTGAAATTTGTTACGCGTTGATGTCTGCAATGGCTATAACTGTAGTATTAACTAACTATTATTTAGAGAAAAAAAACTTTTGAATTGATTTTTTTTTATTTTTAACATATTTTATTTTATTTTATTTATATAATTTCTCCTTTACTTATGTTATCTGTTATTGAAAAGCCTTTTTTCTTTTTTTGTTTTAAAAAGTTTGATTTTTTTTCTTAGAGTTCCATGGTTATGCTTTAATAAAAGTCTCATTATCATTGTAAAATTAGTATTCATTTTGTTAGTCATAATTCCAAAATATCTATGATAGTTTTAAAAATGTATATATTTTAATCTGGTTAGCTTCAAAAATTTATGCTCAAGTTTTCATATTTTATGAATTTTTGAAAATATTGGACTTCTTTTTTAATAGCTATTTTACTATTATTTGCATTCGTACATTAATATTTCAGAGTTAAGGAAATTTTGAAATTTTTTTAACAAAATTTGGGAAAATAATCGATGAAAACTGACAGCCTACTTTAATATTATTTTTGTAACATTTAAGTGACCTTTACTTTTAAAAATTTCGACATATTTAAATGTTTAAAAACTTTTTGAGAATTGCTTTCTCTTTCATTTTCATCTGTGATGAAAATTTTAATTTGGATGTAATTTCTGTAGAAGAAATATAACCTTTTTCTAAAAAGGTATACATTATCCATTTTGTTAATAATGATTATACTCGTATTAACGACCTTAAAAAGATAGTAATTTGTACAAGAATTATAGGATAAAAGTATTAAAATCTTAAATATTAATGCGCAAAAATATTAATTTTTTTAAAAAAAAAGGACATGCTTATGATATGTGTAATTGATGTAATTTCTTAATTTAATACATAATTCAACTAAGAAAACTTTCTTTTGAAAGCAAATAACAATTACCTTCTGAATTTTTAAGATTTTTCTGTTATAAAAAAAAGGGGAAATGACTAATACATAAATAACTTTACTTAAGGTATCCGACAACGTTCAGAACCATGATTTTAAAAAAGCACATAAATGGATAATTTTCATAATATTTAGTTTCACTTAGATTAAAATACATGCATAAAATTGTTTTAAGGACATTTTGACAGAAAAAATTATTTAAATTAAATATTTTGGCAAAAAAATTAACTTAGAATTACCTTTTTTCAAAATGTTCTCCTTTTGTGAAAAATGCTTCTATTATAATAATATTTTGCCTGTATATAGCTCAGACCTCTGTACAGAGGCTCAACTATGATTTTTGAAAAATTCACATTATTTTCAGAGTTACAACCCATTGAAATAATTATCGGTGTTTTTTTCTTAAAATTTCTCCCCTCTGTTGTCGTTAAACATGGATAATCCCACTTCTAAGTTATATACATCAAAAATTCTAGTTGAGCATCTGTACAGAGGTCTGAGCTATATACTGGTAAAATATTATTATAATAGAAACATTTTTCACAAAAGGAGAATATTTTGAAAATGGGTCATTCTATGTTCATTTTTTGTCAAAATATTGTACTTAAACAATTTTTTATTGTAATACTATTCTTAAAACAATATTATATACATTTTCTAATTAAACGACACTAAATATCATAAATATTATCCATTTATACGCTTTTGCAAAATCACGGTTCCGAACGTAGTCGGATACCTTAACTTACTGAATTTATCTTGAAAAAGAGATTAAATAGGAAAGTTAAGAGTTTGATTTTCTTCTGTTTCTGAAATACTTATAGATGAAAAGGATTGCAAGAATTGAAACTTTTTTGTTTTAAAGATTGTTTTTCATCATTTAGAAGTTTATTACAGTAGAGGATTACTTTATTAACAAAGTTAAATGTCTTAGGAGGAGAAGTATTTTACATTGCTTAAAACAGTATTCATAAACCGTTTTTATTTCGTAGACCTCTTTACCGTATAGTAAGTATCAAGAACACTAATTTTTATTTTCAGAAATACGTAAAAATTAATTATTAAAAATATTACTTATTTGTATTGAAAACGAACATTACAGAAAGATATAATAATATATGAGCTACTTTTAATCCATTTATTAATAATACATGCAAGCAATCCTAACTATATCCCTATCACCCTAATAATGAATGTATCTAATGTATAAAATATTCAAGAGAGAAATTCATAACACCCTATTGAGAAGACATTGAGATTATTCATTTTAAATATAATTATTAACCATATCAATACTGTATTCTGTATGGAATAAATACAACTTTAATGTTACTTCAAATCATTACAAATATTTATAAAAGAAGGAAAACAAAAAAAGAAAAGATTGTTATTGGAAAAATATAGATCTCTTATTTGAGCTTACAAACTATCTGAAATGAACTTATAGCTCAAGTTCTATATATATTTGCTCTATCTTTATGTTAAACACACTGAAAAAAATGAATAATGCTTGCATGGCTCTTTTTTAAAAAGCATTTCAGCAAGATAAAGGTTGTAAACACCTCTGTGAATGTAAGCATTTGAAAAATAATGGCTATCAGATAAAAATTAAATGAATACTTTAAGAACATAAAAAGAACCTTTAAACAATGAAGTTCTATAAAGACAAACTAGTGTACACAAAGAGCCTAAGTCAGACAAAGGATCAGTGTTTCTCCTAAGAGATTGTAAAACAAATCCGATTTACAATTTTTTACAGGGATTAAAGACATTTACAGGAGAAAAGGTACAGGAGCAGTCATTAATTAAAAGCAAGATGTTGTTGTTTGCAGTGCCTTACAAAGGCGAATAGTACTTTAAAAAAAGGGTATTTTGCTTGATAAGTAAACCTATAAAATAATTAATGGATGTAATAATTTATGAAAATAATGAAAATAAATATTTTGAGATCATTTATACATCGTACTAAAAAAAATTCAAGATTTAAAACAAACATAAATGTATAACATGACAGTCTTATATAGTTTGGGTTTTAATATTTAATACAAAGAAGACTCCAATATTTTTTTAAAATATAAATTATATGGCGTTTCTCGAAAACTTTCCAAATAAATTGCTTACAACCTGAAAGAAACTATAAGCTAATTACATTGATATAAAGAATTTAATGTCATATATAGATCAATTTTTTTAAATATCAAACAATTTTCGAAATGTAAAAACACAAACAGAAGTTTTCTTTGTTTTGCAAATGAAATATTTGTTTTATAAATTTTAATTGTTCCTTTAGCACTCTACAATCTATTGAATAAGTTACTATATTATAACTAAGGAATTATGATCATTTTTTCTTTCCTAAATATTTGCAGAATGTTATGATAAAAATTCAAACTTCATTTTATAAGCCATAACATTGTCAATTCAAATATAATATATTTAATATTAACTAAATGCATAAATCTTAGTTTTCCTAAAAGATATATTAATTATAAAGAGGTAAAACGTATAAACTGTGAACAGAACTGAATAACAACTTTTGATAAAATGTAACATAATCTTAACGTAATTTGCAGACTTAAGTGAAGTTTCGGGAGAGATAAATAAATTTGATTATTATTTCAGAATGAAAATGAAAAGTAATCGTACATGAACACAAATACATGTATACTACATGCTTAGAGGATCATGATGTTTATAAAATTAGTTATATTAGTATAAGAATATAAAATGTATTACATTTAACCGAGTATTAAAAGAGTTAATTAAAGCTTAAGCAAAAAAAAAAAGGCATTTTTATTTCAAGTTTTAAGTGCAGTATTAAAATAATTAGCAATAACAGCCGAATATTTTTACAATCACTACCAACAGATAATCAATTTGCAATTTTTTAAAAAAATAAATTCATTCTAAATTCAAAAGATGTATAAGTATTTACTCCTGTCCACAATATATGATACATACACAAAATCCTTGTATGAATTTTTTTTTTTATCTAAAACATGTATTGTTAATATATTATATATTATTTATGATTTGAAGGTTATAGTATCAAACTCAATTTATCATTATTAGATTAAAATCAATCAAGCAAACTTGAAATTGCTTTATTGGGTATACAGAAGCATTTTTTTTCAATCTGTTTAAATAAAAGGTTTGTAGAGAAAAAAGTATAATTAGTTTTATTTTGCATTTTCAAAATAATAACAATTTACAGCAACCTAAGACTAATAACTTGATCAATATGTTTTAAGTTTCTTAAAAAGAATTTCACTTTCAGCTCTGGAATACATTTTCAACTTGAAGCATATTCACAATAATAAAAACTAACCTATATTAGTATATTATATATAGCAATTATTATTATTATCACAACTAACTTGAAGTATACTTACCAGCTAACGAATTAGCTCAACGTTAACAAAATTCCTAATCATCTACATTTGATTAAATATGTCGCTATGATTAAAATTCTTAGCAATTTATTTGTATATTATCATTTCATTAAATTTCAATTGTAACACAATAGTTTTATTTAAGAAAGTAATGTTCACAGTTCTATTAATTTTTAAAAATTATTTGAGGGTGATTATATTCTTTAATAAGGATGAAAGTTTTCAAAATACTTATTAGTTATCGCTTACTCTACAATAACATACATAAAATGGGTAATAAAGTAGAAATTTTTCTCACCTTCAGATGAACAGTGATAACCTTTACTTAGTTTTAAAATTCTAATTCGTCATAATGAATTTGAAAGTATTTTCAAGGAAAATTGGATTCTTTTTTTTTTTTTTTAAGTTTATCCGATGTTTTTCTTTAAGTGCATTTTGTAAATTGGGAAATACTGTCGAACCTGTTTTTGTGCGGTCCTTTTTTATGCGATTTTATTTTTGGGCAATCGCATAAAAAAAATTTCTGCAGTATTTCGACGAATTGGCTTGTTATATGTAAGAATTCATGAAATTTTCAAACATTTTTTTGTGCTGTTATTTTTATGCGGTTTTTATCAACCGCACAAAAAACAGGTTCAACTGTATATATATATACGCTTATATTTTAACATTCATTATCACAAAGAATGTACTAATGAAATCCTTCTTACATAAACAAATTTCTTTAATTGTATAATTATAAAACACAAAAATTATAAATAATTTATGAATAAAATTATACATAGTTTAAAATAGTCAATTTCGTATGTATCATAATTGAATTTGAAGAATCATCAAAATCTTAATTTTCAAATTAATTCCTTTTATTTAAACATATTTAGGGATTCTAATTAACAAATTATAATACATTATCCAAAAAAATACAGATTTCATTTACATTTTATTCTAAAGTATACGAGTACATAAAAATACATATTTTAATATTAACAACTTTATGTACAACTACTTCTTAAACTAAATATGGCACGAGAAACTACAATTAAACAGCAACTAACTATTACTACAAATAAAAAAATATCATTTACTCTGTTCTTAACAATATAAAATTACTTGGACGAAGAAAGAAGAACAAATGCATCTATTTTTACTTATTTTTAGCTTACTGTATAACTAAAAAACATACTTTCCTTTCTTGTGAAACACAAGAAGTAGGTAAACATATCACCACCCAGCTGATATCAGTATCAGAGCAAACTAGAAAATGCTTGTTTGCTGAGCTGGTAACAAGGTACTTGGACTGCAGATGTTCTAACCTGTCGTCTATCCGGAAACCTGTCTACCGCCGTCCGATAAGCCGTCGAAATGGGGCCCGAAAACGGCGAAACGTCGACGCACAATAGGAAACACTTGATGCGGTGCCTGATGCAGTCTTTGCCGGGAAGTCATAAGCAATGTTTCCGTGTACTTGTAAAACTTGTATCGTTGAATATTTAAAATTTTGGAATAGGTTTTTAAGAATCTGATAGCTTTGTTTTTTTGCATAAGACAGTTAAAAGGCTAGAGAGTAATAGTCCATGTTTATTATTATTATTATAAAAGTTTTGTAAAATAACATATAAAACACTACCAATGTCATAAATATTACTTCGAATGGATTCATTTATCACACAATTAATGGTTGTCTTATTGTGTCAAAGAACAAAACCACAAATTGGAACACTTGTTGACAGATGGATTAATATATCATATGTTTATATTTCGCTATTAAATACAAAACATTTATATATATCGCTCATATCAGTTGAAACCAATTTTTTTTCTTCCTCCCCCAAATAAAGTCTATTTATATTCAGACTCTCTTTTTCCATGTCAGAGTTTTATCTTAAAGAAAGATAAAGAAAAACTGTATTTAAGCAATGTTTCTAAATTTTAAGTATGATAAATTAGTATTTGTGTTATTATTCTAAATCTATATCAGTATTGGAACATTTTTCAAATTGAAAAATGTATTCTGCATTTAGATGTTATCCTTTACCACAAGGCAAAGATAGCCCTAAGATAAGAAATCTATTTAAAGGTTAGATTAATGGTTTTAGAAATGAATCTTTATTATTTGATTGTTCCGTTTTTCTAACTAGAAGTAATTGCAATATTTTATATTTTTTGAACATGGAAGTGGGGAATTTAGATGAAATATGTTTTATTGAAATAGATTACATAAAAAGAAGACAGAGAGAGAGAGAGAGAGAGATTGTGGATATTTTTTCATATTTAAAAAGACCTGTCTTTTCTCCAATATGGGATCGGTAACATGACTTTAATATTATTATAAAGTGTATTTTTAGCTTCATAATCGTTCTGATTAGTACTCATTCTTACCATATTTTGCATTTAATGTGCATGTAGATTTGCAATTATTGCAAATGTTTTGTTACGTTATACAAATTTCTTCTTGATTTTTCTTCAGAGTTATTTTGGTATTTCTATATCGAAATTATATAAGTAGTTGTTTTAAAATAATAGAGTAAGTGCACACATCACACACACACACATGATATAAAAGCAGTAATATTAAGTAATTATCGATTGATAAATATCTACTTTTATTAATGTAATATTTTAAAGATGATAGAATATAAGTTTAATATTTGAGACATAATAAGTATTATATATATATATATATATATATATATATATATATATTATTATTTTGGTTTTACAATCCTTATATTACATAAATTCAAATGGGCTAAATTCATGGGGTCGTCATAGTCACATGATAAATGCAATCACGTGTTTCCAGCCAATCAGTTCATGAGCTTCCCTGTTGCCAACTTTCGCTTTTTACATAAATTTTCCTTTAAAAAGTATATATCTATCAATAATAATAACGCATTTAGGTAAACAAAATGTATTTGATCTAAAAGTTCAGTAAAATATGAGAATTTTTTTTATTTTGAAAAACTTTTTGAAGAATATTAGTATAATGCAGGGAATATATCGTTACCTAATTATCTAATTTGAAATATTATCTCAATTTTACATGTAGAACAACAAGTGCAAGACTAATGACAGCTTTGAATTCAATACGAGCCTGTGATTATATTTATGGTGTGATTTTAGTCCTAAACACAATCGTAAATGTCATGTTGAACTTAAATTCCAAATTATATCCGGTGCAGTATTTTTATACTTAAACAAAAAGGAACTAAGCTTTATTTGATCATTATGATGATTATATGGACAGAAATTATATATGGACATTTTAAATAAGCAAAAGAAGTAATATCTTTCATGTCATATAAACCAAGCTTAAATTTGAAATAAATCTTAGCTGAATATATGTAATAATATTTTTTTAGATATTATCTTAATGGTCTTGTTTTGTCATACACAATTTCAGTTTCATGTTCAAAGCATAAAATAAGTAAAAATCGTTTTTAAAAATCTGAAAGAAATCTAATGAAGCCTTATTTAAAAACATTATTTTGCATTGAAAGGCTATTGTGTTTTTTAAACACTAAATTATATTCTTAATTTTACAGTTCTAAAAAACAAAGCAAACTGACAAAGATCTTAAAAGGAAAAATAAAAATCTTGTTCAGAAGTAGGACACAAAAGGAAATGAGAAATAGAGGTAAATAATTGGGAAATTTACATTTTTCTAGTGGATAAAAGTAATGCTTTTTCGGGATATCTTATTTATGATATTGTCGAATTCCCTTATAAATATTTCAAGTAAATTACGCTCTTTATTGTGAGTCAACAGAATAACAAAATAAATAACATAGAACAGTACAATTCAACATATCAGTGACTTTTCCTTCAAATATTTGCTCTAAAGTTCGCAACAATTTCAGATAATTTATCTCTTTTTAAGACCTTGACTATCATAAAAGAGCTCAATGCACGATAAGTTTTATTGAATCGGCTGTTTCTGTAATTGAGAAAACAATTAAAATTTCCTTATATACATTTCTTTTCGATTCAAGAAATTTATGCACTTTAATGAATGAGTAAGAAAACATCTTATTAGGAATACGGTGACGTTAAATAAAAACAAAATAATAAACCGTCTAAAAGATGAGATAAAAGATGGGATGATAATTTAAAAAAAGACTAATTAATCAAAAATTTATACTAGATAGTTTTATTTCAAAATAAATTAAAATACGAATAATTTTTTAAACTTATACAAGCATTTATAATAACACACACATATTTTATTTATTATTCGTAGAATTTTCACGGGAAATGTTCATAAAAATGTATTTTAATTCAACGTTAAGAGCTTATTCTTATTAATGATTTAATGTTTTGACAAAAACAAGGATAAAATACAATCAATTTATGCTGTTTAAAATTAACATTTATTTACAACAAATTAAAGCAAAATAAGTTTTAAAATACATTATTAGTTTTTTACAACGAAAATTAAATAATTGACTGTGCTAACGATTGCGAAATTTATGATTTTTTGCGCTCTTTTCAAATATATCTGATCAGTAGCGCACACAGGAATTTTTCAGGACGGAGGGGGGAGGGTCCGAGGTCGAAAGTTCACCATTCTTGTATCATGCTCCTTTTGATTTTGTCGATTTTCAGGAACAAAACACAGTAAAAAACTAATTTTTGAATAAATAATTAGCATTAACTAATAAAATTAATCATTAATAGCAAGAAATTAATTAAATTTTACGTACTATATACTTAGAATTATAATCAATCGGAAAAAAATCAAGGGCTTTGGGGGGGTTGGAACTCCAGGAGCCCCCCCTTGTGTGCGCCACTGTATCTGATAAATGTCAGTTTTTGAACCTATAGTTTTTGAAATTTTTAAGTATGAGGGTATTATATTGTAAAAAATGTGCTGAAGAACATTTTTTTTATTTAAATTCTTCTTCTACTTTTCTACTTTTGTGTGTGCAAAAAATGTATCCGAAAACTCTTTTTTTTTATTATTCCCTTTATCCTTCTTTTTTTCTCTTCTAGAGTAAAAGTGTCCTTAAGACTTTAGTCATTACCTTTACAGAATAATTCATATTAATTCCTGAATTGACAGTTTGATTATATAATTTTTTGCTTTGCAAATATGTCCAGCAAAGAAAAAAAAATACTACATTTTCTTGGTATTTCAAAAATTAGCTATATCTTTGATTAAAACATATAGATTGGTGATCCGTGAGCGAAATATTTTACGAATTTACTTTGGTTAAACATTTTATTAATTAAATACGCCCTTATTTATGAGTAATTGCTTATTTGAAATTCTATATGTATAAAAAAGGCACATTTCTAACAGAATAATATATCATCAAACTGTTAATCTAACAAAATATATATAAAAAAATATAGTACCATTTTCTTTAGTATAATTCTTTTTTTAAGTCTGCACTCGCTGAGAGATCAAGGTCGCAAATTCGTGTCTGAGTCGTGATTTCTATTAATTCGGAGGTAGAGTCCTGCTTAGCATCAAAGACCCTTCGTGAAGAGGGGTTGATGAACGAGAAATATTCCGAGGTTCAAAACTCTCCCGTTGGCGTGGTGTGAAAGATTGGAGAGTGGAAGGCTATATTAGGTGTATCCTCGTCACCGTCACCAATACCCTTCAAGTGGTTTCAAAGTGCGACATTAATAAGTAATATATCAATAATTTCTGGAGCAGGAAATGTTGTAGACTCTTTTAAGCAAATTTTAGAAAAGTGAGGTATTTACTTGAAGAATATATAATATTAGCTTCAACAAAAATAGTTTTCTAGATATACGTGACTTTATTTACTATTACTATTTTCAGATTTATAAAGTTTCAAATTAAAAAATAATCACATAAATTATGACCACCTTT
Source organism: Trichonephila clavipes (assembly GCA_019973935.1). Taxonomy (NCBI): domain Eukaryota; kingdom Metazoa; phylum Arthropoda; class Arachnida; order Araneae; family Nephilidae; genus Trichonephila; species Trichonephila clavipes. The sequence continues at coordinate 14,523 of BMAU01016054.1, read as the reverse complement.
ACTTCTAATTAACTTCTATTTTAACTTTTTTTTTTCATTCATAAATCTTTCCTAAGGATTTCATTAAATAAAATTATTTATAACAAAATAATTTTAAACAAAATTTACCAAATCATAAGTTTTAGCACTTTAATTTATCTCTGTATGAATATTTGTATTAACCATTGCAAAATTATCTGCATACTTTGCAAAACTTGTTAGTTCAAATTGTATTTGATTTATGATGTTTTTTGATCATCATTTCTTGCAGTTTTAAATCTATCACCATTTTAGGCTTTTCTATTACCTGAAATAGTTAATAAAAGCTTATACTTCGAAGAGTTGTCGTACAAAATGTGATAGTCTTGGTAGATTAATATGAATCTACTTTATAACTAGTGCATTAAGTTTCTTTCGAAATTAGTTTTTAACAACTATTTTTTTATTGCAAAAAACAAAGTTATCATTCATTTTTTATTTAAATCTTGAAAAATCTGCTACTTGTATTTATAATTAACATTAAAACATTAAATATAATTTATTAACATTAAAAAAATACAGAATAGAACAAAATTAAGAGAATAAAACAATTTTAATCAGTTTTACAAGCGAAGACAAAAAAAGTAATCAGTTCTGGAATTCTTTTAAATATAATTGTATCTGATTTTGTTTATCTTCGAATATTCTTGTTTCCATTACAAATTCTCTCAAGGGAGAAAAAAAATGCAACAATTTCTAAAATTTTCCATCTTGAGAACTAGATTGAACACCCGACATCATTACAACCTTATTAAGGCCAAACATACTTATAAAAACAAAAGAAAAAAATACTTTGAAAATTGCATTCCTGAAACATTCCATTAAAACAGAAATTCCATTTCGGCTATCGTCTGCAACTAACGGACGGAGGGGAAAAAAAGAATAATCGAGGAAGAAAAGTGAAGAGAGAAAAATTTCTTTTTTTCTTTCTCTCTCTCTCTCATTTTTATTATTTTTTTTAATATCTGTTTTTCTTTTCGACTATATAGAAGAAGAAGAAACCTGTACCTATTTCCTATCTAGCCAATCGGAGGTTCAAGGGTGGGGTGGAAAAACAGAAGGTAAGGGGGGTTGTCACGTGACTGCAGGTGTTTCCCACCCCCTCCGGGGAGGATAGAAATATACAGCCTACTGCTTAGCGAATGACAATGTGAATTTGTGGCCAGAATCGTTTCTAGAAAAAAAAAATAAAAAAAAGGAGTATAATAATAATAATGATAAAAAGCAATAAAAAAAGATGCACTCAAGAGCGGCAGGGCGAGAAAAAAATGAAAAAATTAGCAAAAAAAAAAACTTCATCCCCTGGAGTGTCATTGAAAGTAGCAGCAATCAGCGTGGACGGCCGGTTGACTGATTTAATAGCAATCGTTTTATAGGTTCTTATCAGCGAGCCCCAGTACAAAGAATCCAACAGCTTTTGTTGTCGAAACGGTAGAAGTTAATATGCTCTAATCATTGTTTATATCATCCTTTGATGCCGCTTTCAAGAGATTTAAAACCGATTTTTATCACTAGTGCTGGATAATTTACGCCATTATTTCGCCCTTTAATGTTGAATTCTCAGCATTTTGATTTTTAGATAGCATTATTATTAATACTTTACTTACTGTGATGTAGTTACGTGAAGATGGAGGTCCAAATTTAATTACATGAATAGTTAAGGTGGGAAATATAAATGAAATTAATAAATAGATCCTATCATACTCGTGTATCAGATACCAGGTGGCCAGCAAAAATAATATATTTGAAATATCATCTTGGGAAAAAATTTCAGGAACATATATTACGAAAAGGAAAAACCTGAAAAGAAAGATTAAAAAATTAAGTGGAAAAATAATTAAAAAAATGATAATGTTTATCATATAAAAATTAAAACAAAACAAAATATTTGAATTTGCACATTTAATATAAATGCATTAAGAATTTAATTTTAATTCGTTTATTTATTAATTATTAAATTCACTTACTAATATTTTTATGCTTTATTTATTTACGATCTATCTGCTATTATTTGTATTACAGTTAAAATAGCAATTGTACTTTTAATTAATTCAATTTTTTTTTATTCACACTACATTAGCACGAAAAAAATATATTGGTGTATATATATAAATATATACAATCCAGAACAGTAGCGCACACAGGAATTTTTCAAGGGGAGAGGGGGGTCCGGGTTCTTGTATCATTCTCCGTTTGGTTTTGTCGATTTTTAGGAACAAAACACAGTAAAAAACTAATTTTTGAATAAATAATTAGCATTAACTAATAAAATTAATCATTAATAGCAGAAATTAATTGAATTTTACGTACTATATACTTAGAATTATAATCAATCGGAAAAAATTAAGGGCTTTGGGATGTCCGGACCCCCAGAACCCCCCCTTGTGTGCATCACTGATCCAGAAGGATCTTATTTCTTGAAAGAGTTACACAAAGGTACAAAGGAACAGTTTTTATACAAAACTTTTTTCATTCTTCCTGTGTTTATTAGCATCGCCCTATAAAGCTACACGAGGGCTATTGGCAACGAACCTCATAATTTTGAGCCTCGGTCGAGTGACAAGGACGCCATCTGAGCTAGAACCTTCGAGTCCAAATTACCACACCACGTTAGTGGGAAAACTTCGAGCCACGATGGATTTAACAGGCATCATAACACGTCGGCCACTAATTTGTGACCATGACGACTAAGCTACCGTGGACACCCCTTTATTCTTCTTTCTTTGTAATTTATTACTAATTTTAAATAAGAAAAATATCTCTAAATTAATTTTATAAATTTAATTTTTAACCATAAACATAAATCATTTCTGTCTAAATCACAATTGTTTTTATAAGGTATCTCTAAAAGTTTTGAATAATACAGACTATTTTGAGATACTTTTGTGATTCCATGTACGAATCTCATACGATTTTGTCTAGTTTAAATAGTTTTAAAATTCGTAGAAAGCTAGCTACAAGGTCGGTAAGAACTAAAACATCTAATTTAATTTAATAGAGCTCAATTTAAAAGGGAAATCACACAAAAGTAGGACTCAGCACGAGATACATGGAAATATTTAACAACAGATAATGGTAAGATCCTGCCAGCGTTACTACTAAGTAAATCATAAAACCAGACATTATTTTCAACTTGGAATTCAACGCACTCCGCACTTTACTTCATTTAACAACTACGTTGATCATTGCTTGCTTCATTGATTGATTGAATATTAACGTCGCACTGTTCAGCTACACGAGGGCTTTACGTTGATCATTGCAAAGGAAGTCATGCAATCTCAGAAATTTTTACTTATTTGAATTAAAATGTAGAAGGGGCGGTCCTTATCCTAGAAAGTTTTTACCAGTCTTTCAGTTAAAAGTGCATTATGCACGTTTGCATTTTTGTTTACTATTCATTAATCATTGATTACCGAATTATTGAACGATTTCTCATAGTCTTATAAGCAGCAATTGTTATTTTCTAATTCAAAAGCTATTATTATGTGATTGAAACTCATTTATTTCCACAAGTCTCGATATCCGTTGAATAAAAATAACTAATATTTTCCCTCTTCAAATTTTCGCGCCTTGTCTTTTCCTTCAGAAAATGCATTAATTCGTAAGACTTCCATACGAGATACAAAGAAAAAAGTAATGGGATCGAACAGAAAGGCATCAAACAGACTACTCAATTACACGTAAAATATAGAGAGGTTTTGACGCCTTGTATGGAACTCTGAAAGAATAACTCTCATCAATTGACCATGATTTAGAATTGTAAATTTATCGAGGGCATTCCACCACTATCCATGAGGCCCAGTGGCTGAATGAGTGTGGCTATGGAAGCATATCGCGCTTCCATGCTACAAGTCCGGGGTTTTATCCTCGGGCTGGGCAAGGTCAACTCAGCCTTTAATTCCTTTAGAGGATCGATAAATGAGTATCATGCTTGCTTGAGGACTAAAACACTGGGAGTTTCGCTTCAGACTGACCACCTGAACTGGACATCTGCTCATGCACCTCAGCCCCCAATTGTCACGTATACTGAGATGGGCACAGTAGGCCTTGGCCCTCATAGGCTGTTTCTTCACTGAGTTTGAGTTTGAGTTTTTCCACTATCCAACTCTAGGAAACCGTATATTAATATATAAATGAAAACATCTTTAAATATTCAAGCTTTTATAAGATAAAGCACACACACTTGAGTAATAATTATACGATTATTAGAAAACTAATTCATGAACTTTCAACGATAAAATACTGACAAAATGCTTTCTATCAATTTAAATTTCTTGCTTACGCTTAAAAATACACCCCCTTTCACACTTTTTTAAAATTTTAATTCCGTGATTATTTATTTCAAACAACTCCTTTGCTGTTACTAGATACACATTTTTACTTCTAAATAAGCAGAATTTCAGAATATGTGAGACAAATTCTGTCTGTACATTGTTTGTTAAGTCATCTATAATTAATGTTCCACACAGTTCTAGGAAATTTACTGTATTAAAGAGGTTTAAACCAAAAATGTTTTAAGGCACGGGCCAGGACCTCAGCCTTGGTAGGAGGTCTCAATAAGATCATGATTCAAATAATTTAAATCGTCAAATGTGTGTTATTCCCACGCATATTCTTCAAAATTTTGTGAATTTTGAAACACCGTATTTATTCGAATGTAAATCTCACTTTTTTCCCAATATTAATGCTACTGAAAATCGGGTGTGGCTTAGAATCAAAGGTAGAAAAAATTGCTGAATAGGAGAAATCGAACGTGATTTTGAGGGCTAGAATAATTATAGGTTCATGTATGTATATAAATGTCTTTACTACTGATAAAATAAATTAATTGTTCACTTCATATTAGTTTTCCTTTTAATCGTTTTTTTAAATGCAGTTAATATGATCTATCGATAAACCATTTCAAACAGTTATTTACTTTTTCACAAAAACATGTTGAAACTTTGAGGTTTGGCTTAGAATCAATGGCAGCTTAGATTCGAATAAATACTGTATATGCCAATAAATACGGTATACGGCAACAGAGGCAAAGCTACCATATTTTTGTCTTGTTCATTGTCCTGCCTGTGCCTTTTATCATGCACCACCAGTAGCGCACACAGGAATTTTCAAGGGGGGTCGGGGTCGAAAGTTCACCATTCTTGTATCATGCTCCTTTTGATTTTGTCGATTTTCGGGAACAAAACACAGTAAAAACTAATTTTTGAATAAATAATTAGCATTAATTAATAAAATTAATCATTAATAGCAAGTAATTAATTAATTTTTACGTACTATATACTTAGAATTATAATCAATCGGAAAAAAATTCAAGGGCTTTGAGGGGGTCCGGACCCCCAGGACCCCCCCCTGTGTGCGCCACCTTTTAGGCGAAAGGCGGCAGCCATTGAAGTCAGTTTGTTCCTAGGTTTGTGAGATTTGAGTCACACACAAGGGGGGGGAGTCCTGGAGGACCGGACCCCTTCCGCCCAAAGCCCTTGATATTTTTTCCGATTAATTATAATTCTAAGCATATAGTACGCAAAATTTAATTAAGAATTTGTTATTAATGATTATTTTTTTAATTAATGTTAATTATTTATTCAATAGTTAGCTTTTTACTATGTTTTGTTACCGAAAAAAATCGACAAAATCAAAAGGAGCATGATACAAGAAAGGTGAACTTTCAACCCCGGACCCCCACCCCTCCCTTGAAAAATTCCTGTGTGCGCTACTGGTCACGCGCATTAATTTACTATAGGTTACCAATTGTACAAGTATTTTGCAGCGTATGCTATATACTGTTTACTTAAAAGGGTCATAGGTTTATGCACCTACCGTATTTATTCGAATCTAAGTCACCATCGATTTTAAGGCGCCTCTCAAATTCTCAACACGTTTTTGTGAAAAAAATAATAAAAAATAGTGTAAAATAGTTCATCAATTTTCGATATTTACGAATTTTTTTAAAAAAAATTAAAATTAGAAATAATATGAAGAAAATAATTTATTTTACTAGTATTAAAAACTTTTGAATACCTACATGAACCTGTAATTGCTCTAACAGTCAGTGTCATGTTCAATTTTCACCAACCAAATTATTTTTCCGCCTTCGATTCTAAGCTACACTCGATTTTCAGTAGCATCGACATTGGAAAAAAGCACGGCTTAGTTTCGAATAAATACGATATGTGAAATTAAATAAAAATTTAAAAAATAAAAAAAATTAGTTAACTTAAAATACAATAATTTGTATTAAAAATTAAACATCAATTGTTATTTAAAGAAAATGTTCTTTCAATCTTCCAACTGTGGAACTCGTATAAGTATATACCTACAATAATTCTAAATTTTTTTAAAAAAAAATCTATTTTTAATACGTACACGTTCCCTGGTGTCCGCAGACGACACGAGGCAGGAGTGGGAAGGAGGTAGGTAAAGCAAAGAGGAAATGGCTTTTTCTCTTACCCTGTCATTAGGTTTTGGGAAGAGAACACCAGTGGCTGTATTTGTAAAACCGCGCACCGCACTTAACCAATCTGAGTTTCAGAAAAGCCTCCTAAATACCACTCCATTGAGCGTGAGAGAGATACGCTTGATTGAGAGGTGTTGCTAGCAGCAGTGATGTGAGTCGACGCTCGTGACGGAAATGCTCGAAAATCGAATTTTTATTATTCTCTTTCAAGAATATTTATTTTTGATGCGACTCCAGTGATTTTACGGCTTTTACTGCACAATATTTGTTAATTCTTTCTTTCTTTTAAAATTATGAGTAATAAAGAAAAGGAAATCAGACGATTTTTTTTGTTTGTTTGTAAGATAAAATTTTAGAACTGAATGTAATGATATTCTAGAAATATTGTGAGCTAATATAAGAAGAATTTAGAACTGAATGTAAATAATATTCTAGAAATATCATGAGCTAATATAATAAAATAATTACGATGAAGATTATCTATTCGTTCTTCAAGAAGGTAGTGATTTGTTTTTTGAACTGTCACTACATGAAATGAAGCAAACTAACTGTTTAAACTATTAATTTCTTTTTGTCATTTGACAACACTATATTGTTATTCCATACTGTTTACCTTTCTGTAGAACTTCGTGATATTTTCTCTCGGTAACAAGCACTATTAAAATTCATTTGCTCTTTTATGATTTGCTCGTTTAAGGCAGTGGTCCCTAATGGAGGTCCTTAGGAAAGTTTTGACTTTAAAAAGGGGGTTGTGGACAAGTTTTGACCATAAAAAGGAGTCCATGGGTTAAAAACGTTTGGGAACCATTGGTTTAAAACATAAGCAAAGATTTTGAACATGCATAATAAAAATTCAAAGAAGTAAAGTAATTCAGGTATAATTTTTACTAATCATGAATGAATCATAAGCAATACTCTGAATATGACAATAACCTTATTTTTTTAAAAAAATCATGTGAATTTTCGGTTACAGTTTTTACGAACATTAAAATGTTAATTTTTATATTCAGTTAAGGAATATATAGAAAGAAAGTACTTTTGTACATTTATAAAGCATTGATTTTTTTTTCCTTCCTGTACTGGAATAGAATTAAATGAATTTTTGTGAGGAAAAACTTTCATTCCCATCGAAAGTATTGCTAGTGAGTTATAAGATCAAACGATTATAAAGAAAAAGCGAATTATTTATATTTGAATCAATTTGTAATTATATTTGTAGGTAATTATTTTTTTAAAAATTTGAGCATTTATAGATGTTGAGATAAAAGGATTTGTTCAACTGCATTTTTTTTTCGAATATTTTTTTAATTATGGATTACGTAAATTAAACTATTACTGATAAATAAATTGACAGTTAAAAGAGGATTTCATAGAATAAATTGAGAAATTTTAAAAAATAGAGCACATTTAATACTTTAAATTTAGAGAATTGTTATCAACATTAAAATTACTAAAGCAAATTACTGATCATAAGAAGAAATTAAAGAAAAACGTTAGAAAATTAGCAATATTAAGATAATTTTCTAAGGAGTTGTTTGAAAAAAAAACGCTTTAAAATCAACAGTCATCTTTGTCATAGTTTTTTTAAAAGTATAGATCATAAGTTAGTCTGTATCTAGAAATAATTTCATATCAATTGTACTTTTAGAAGTGTAAAATAGACGACTTTTCTTTAACTGTTATTTATTTTAACTTTATGATTACTTCAGTTATAAAAAAAGAAAGACATTCTCAGCTTCAAGTAGTTTGAAAGCATTATTTTGTATGTATTTCTTCTTTTTTTAATACCTAAATATCTAAGAGCGTTAGAACAAAAATTGTTAACATAATGAACATTTTTTTAAAAAAATATTCCACTAGTAAATAATTATTCTGTATATAATTAGCCGAATTCAGCTATTTTAAAATCCAATAAAAATAATAATAATTCAGAGGTATTTGTAGACTATTCTTAAATAAAACATCTTTAAGAATAAAAGAAACGGTATTATTTATTTTTACTTGTCATTTTAAAACTTAGAAATGTTCTTAAAATATTTTGGTTTTATTACAATATTTAAAGACCTTTTCCCTATTCAATATTTTCCACCTATCTTGCCTTTTAATTCTTATTTCGCAGTCATATCGTTTTGTATTGTCATATCATTACATTTCTATCATTCTGCCTTTCTTGAAGAGCAGTAAATTGTTTTATGTTCCACCCCATCGGAATAACAATAATTCATTCGACTTTCGTACCCTCGTAAATAAAGTTCTTAAGCATTCCGGATAGTTTATTACGATGATTTTAAGAGTTATCTCCTGTCAACTGAAAACATTCGTTAACTCAAACTTAAATGAAAACTAAGATAACATATATTTTATGGAAAATATTTACCATTGTTTCTTTTTCTGTGATTATAGTTACAAATAACTTAAACCAATTTTGAGCTTGAAATTCAGGTTCTTTGTAATGTTATACATGGAAATAATGTCGATATATTTATTAACCTATATCGAATTGAAGATTTAAAAATTTTTTTAATTCAATTTTTGACCTAAAGTAAGATTTTTACTAATATATTGAGTTCCAACATTTTTTTCATAGATCCCTTACAAAATTTTTTATCTATTATTTTACAAATGCTAAGTTTTACAGTGATTTCCCAATGAATTTACTCGATTGCACAATGAATAACAAGTTTAATAATTACATACTTAATATTAACAAAGTTTATTTAGGCTTCAGTAGTTTTCTTAAAAAAATAAAATTGCTCTTTCTCAGTTATCTAATACTCTGAAAAGGAATTAAATCTCTTGCCTTGAATCCTATTTAATTATTACAAAATTTAACAATTAAATAAGTACTTAAAATATTTGTATTTTCTCGCTAGACCTCGTAACACCAATGATATTAAATTTTTTTAAGTTAACATTAAATTCAAAATAAAATTTAATTTAGGTACAAAACGTAAATAGCATTTTTACGTTGAAAAATTTGATTTTTCTGGGCATGTTGCAGAATACCATTTAAAAGTGGTACAATAGGAAAATGGCGAGCTCTTTCGATAGTTCAGATCAATTAAATAAATTTACTTCATGTTAAATGCAGACGATAAAATGAACATAGTTTTTAAGCAAATAATTATTTGTTACGTATCTGTTTGAAAAATGTTATGTAAATTAAGAATTCTGTTAAAAGCGACTAAAGCCTATTTATAATTATTTAAATGTTCTATTTCCAATTATAATCAAAAAGTTATGAAAATATTTCTATTATTATTACTTATTATTGTTTACTTATTAAAAATGTTTATCAATTTCTGAAAAGCAAATTTCACAATCAATATTTTGAATTATACCGAATTATTAGAGAACAATATTACTCTTTTACTCAAAATTTAAATTCATTTAAGTTGCAAATGATTTTTTTAAAATTTGATGTTTCAATCTGTCAGACTGAATATTTAAAAAACTATGTTTGCAGTTATTTCTAGGAATAATACAAAGAAAATTAAATTTTCGTTTCTATCTTCATAACTCGAAACTACTAATTTCCCAATTACAAAAACGGATGTAAAACGCCAAACGATAAGTTCTCATCTTATCGTAGGTTGACGTGCTAAAAATCACAACTTGGATTGGGTGAAAAAAATGTCTGCTTATAACAATAGAAAAATGATTCGCATTAAAATGCTTAAGATAAAAATCAATTACAACTCTTATATATCACACAGTAAATTATCTCAATCATTACTAATGATCGTGCTTTTGGGAAGAATTAATGATTAGAGAGAACAAATTATACCCTCTTGAAAAACCTCCACTATCTTTTCTATCACGTGAAATAAAAGATTAAATACTCCGCAGTGGCAACAGTAGTTTAAATCAAGCAAGAGAAAGCTTATATGACGTATACCACTGCTCTTGCAAAATTAGTGAAGGCACTGCGCTATGGTTTTACAAATAGGCTTTGACGGAGCTATTGCGTGATTGTACATGTTACAGGCAAGCTGATTGGAGGAGTTGAAAAGGAGGGAGGGAGGGGAATAAGGTGCTTTTTTGGATTGTTACAGACAATCGGCCGCGCCAGAATTATGAATTAGTAACCGTTAAAATGAGCGATTTGGATCTAGATTGAGAGAATGAAATACAGAGGGTAATTTCTGATTGTAGATGGTTATTAGATATATTTCTAAAAGAGAGCTGACGAAGTATTGTTTAATTGTACAAAGCTTTCAGAGGGAAAATTCTAGAACAATTTTAGAATATAGTCAATGATGTAGGACTTCAACTCATCAATAACATGCATTTAAAAATATTGTATTCCGCTATATATATTATCGGGAGATATACATCGAATTTTTAAGAATCGAAATGTCATCAACTTTTTCTTTAAAAAAAATTGGAACTTTCTAAATCGTCACACTTTATCTGTGAAAAGAAGATTATCAAACACATTAAATAAATAAATAATAGTAGTAATACGTGATAAAATCAAATCAAACAAAAGTGTATTTATAAGAATGTCCTCCAAAGTTCACCGAATCTGCATTCTATTTTGGTTCATTTTGCTCCTTATTTTTTACAATATTTCACATTTAAGTCAAGTTTTATACACGTTTGAGTTTATTTGTCAGGAAGCTGTTAGTTTTCTTACAAGAATGACACTTAAAAATTGCGTTGGAGTAAAATTATTTATTAAAAATGCTGTTGTGATCATATTTTTCATCGTCAATTAGTTTTCTAAAAATCAATAATTTATTAGAATGGACAGTTTGAGTTAGTATTACAAGAATTTTCAAAAAATTAAAAGCAGTTTTATGCATGGTTTTTTAACTATGTAGTTTTTTTTCAAAATTTATATTTATATAGAGAGAGATTGTCTCTCTCTATATATAAAGTAGAAATATACTTGTTCGACTCAGGTTCGTCAGTATAAATTCAGGCAAACAAAAAAAATATGCTGCTTTTATTGTTAAGTAAAAATATTTAGATTTATTTATTGTGTTTATAGAAAAAACTGAAAATTTTTTATTCCATTCTTATTGCAGATAATATTTAATACGTTTATTATCTTCCAACTTTATCAGGGTGTTTCAATAAAAAGATATAAAAAATCAAATCTTACGGGAAGAGGTATATATGTTTAAATGTGAGATCAAACACACAAAATAAAGGTTTTTAGGAAAATAAAAATGAAGTATATAAAATATAAATGACCAAAATTATTTATTATACCTACTAAATGTATTTACTAATACATGTATATTTATGCAAAATATTCTTTAAAGCTGTTGAAATTTTGAAGATTCTAATAAATTTAAAAATTTATCAAGTTATTTTTAAGAGAAACAGTATTTATGATATTAACATATACATTTTTAGGGTATTGATAGAGTCTTAGGTTTACATATTAACATATTTTTGTACGATTCATAATACATTTTCCTTTTAAAATAAAAACTTCTTAAAAATAATAAAATCAATGAATATTTTTTAACGATTAAGCAAAACCAGTGAGTGTGTGTGTGTGTGTATCTCTTAAAAACTATTCTAAAACAATTACTGTTTTCAATGATTGTTTCATAAAAGAGCGGTGAAAACCGAAAGCGTGGAAAAATTTGAAATAAAATTTTCGTAATAGTTATGGAGATTGTCTTGGGCGCGTCTTAAAATATCGTCAAAAGCATGAAAATATTTTAAATCCATTTAAAGCAATGTATTTATCGAACAATGGACATTTTTTGTGCTAAGAGTATCAAAGTTAAACGTTTTAATATTTATTTAATTTTATAGTCAACTTATACACTCTATCACGCACTGTGAGAAAGAAAATTTTAGTATACCAACAAGCTGATTAAGAAATATTTCAAATATTTTAAAAAGTGATATTTTTGTCATTAAACATTGCATAAAATGATAATTTGACAGTAAATGGGAATATATATCAAAATATCAGTTAAAAAACTTAAATAACTTTTATTATTATTGTTATAAACATTAAATTTTAAAAAATTAATATTTATTTTAAAAAAATATATATAATTTAAAAAATGATAGAAGCACATAAAAATAAAATCCACCACTTGAAAGATTAATAAGCGAATGGATCTAGCTATTTCTCCCAGACTCCCAATTTGTTCATTCATAGAATGTTTACAAAAATAATTATTTCTATTCTAATTCTTCATATACCCAATTAATTATTTAAATAAAATGCAAAATTCAGAATGATTAATTACCGCTAAGGTTTCTAATAACACGTCTAGGTATTCAATTTCCATATTCCTTATATATATATGTATAAAAGGTAGATATTATCTCAATTATAATAGTTTTTGAAAGGCATAATTGTACTAAGGAATCTCCAACAGTTGTAACTTTATTGCTGTTTGTATGTTTAGACGAATGTGTAGAACTTGATTTTCTCATTAAGTTGATTGAACTAATTGATTTGAAGTCATTTGAAGTATTTATATCCATTTGATTCGAATAGAAAACTAAGACATTTTAAATTACTGTTATTAGATTTCTGAAACAAAAACAATTTTATTATGTTGCAGTTGGCAACAGAATAATTAAAATTTAGAAACTTAAAAGCACGATTATTATCGATTAAACAAGTATCTTTTCGTTTATGTCTTTGTTTTTTAAAACTGGCTAAGCAAGGTTTTTCTGATGAGTAGTATGTGTCATTATTATACAGATAATTATGGTTCGCTACGGCACAAATAACTTTGAAGGAAAATGAATTGAAATTTTTTAATTTAAAACTTATTTCTTTCTCTTGAAGCATAAGCTCATACCTAAATTTGACCACAGAACTGCTGCACTTATTAAAAAAATAATTTAATTTTTTTTTCAATTGATATTAAAAGTGTAGTTTTCTTCATAAAAGGGTTTCAAAGCAAAATTTAAGCTAAAAAAATATAAAAAATAATAAAAAAAACTTCTCTTTTTATCTAAAAACTTTTTATTTTCCTTTTTTGCAATAATAGTAATTCTCAGAGTGGCAGCCTTTTTTTTTAAAAAAAATCTAATACATTTTTGAAGTCAAACAATGGAAGAATAGTGACACTCAAGGATGCTCCTCCCCCGTCTTTGTTGAGTACATTAATTGAGATGGAATTATTTAAATTAGAGATAAGTTGGTAAGGACCAGTGGTCTAATGGTAGCATATCGCGCTTCCACACCACAGGTCCGGTTTCTATTCCCGGGCTGGAAAAGGTCGACTCTCAGTCTGTCATCCCTACTGCAGTGGGTCGATAAATGAGTATCCACACACCTTGCTTGGAGAGTTAAAAACTGGGGGTCTCACTTCAGACTGACCACCTGATCGGGACTTCTGCGCATTTACCTCAGCGCCCAATGGACACGTATACTGGAATGGGCACAATAGGCCCTGACCCTCATGGCTGTTGCGCCACTGAGTTTGAGTAAGTTGGCAAAAGCAAGCAATTGTTATTGAGTGTAGCTACGATATTTGTTATAATTATAAGCAAAATTTCACTGTTAAAAATAAAAGCACGTGATATAAAAATATTATTTCCCATTACAAACAATATTTTCCTTCCTCTTGTAACACTTATATTTTTTTTTATTATTTTGTATAATAATTTTTATATATAATTGACAGTAATGCACACAGGAAGTTTTCAGGGGGGGGAGTGTTGAAAGTCCACTATTCTCGTATCAAACTCCAATACGCCGGCCAACATATTCTTTTGATTTTGTCAAGTTTCGGGAACAAAGAACAGTAAAAAATTAATTATTGAATAAATAATTAGCATTACTTAATAAAATTAATTATTATTTGCAAATACTTAATGAAATTTTATGTACTATATACATAGGATTATAATCAATCGAAAAAAAATCAATTGCTATGGGGGGTGGGGGTTGTAACGTTTGAAAGAATACCGGTAGCGTATTCTTGGTGAATTAAAATATGGAATTTATTACGTCACAACTATTGAAAATTATTTACAAAATGATACATTAAAGTTATTAAAATTAATTAGATTGTTAGAGTCCACTATTTTTGTGAGAGGAGGTTTCGTTGGTTACC